>VZSE01010167.1:68016-89016 GCA_013398275.1 Promerops cafer
CCCAGCCATGTGGCCGGGTGGGGAAGAGACGGTGCCGCTCCCTGGGCTACCAGGGGCAAAAGAGAGCGAACTCTGGGAAATCTCTGCTTTTAACCCCGTGTGTCTTCAGAGGTGACTCACGTCTTCAGTGGTCACACCAGGTGTCAATATTCAAATCTGACCACTGATTGGTTTAACTAAAACTTCCCAAAAAACTCACTTCCTCCCAAACAGAGACAGGTTGGAATTGGGGAGGGATGGCAGTACAAGGAGTCTTGGCACTGTTTTGGCAATAATTTCATAGTGACTTTGCAAAGTTGTAGAAACAACCCAAAGTTTCCACCTCTGCTGTCAGAAATAAACTCAATTAGGCCTTTATTTCATATATCTGCACTCAAAACTTGTCTTGTTGTTTTGGTGTGGTAGAGATGGTCCCAGCATGTCACACCAGGGAAATAATTCTTGGTGCATTAAGTAGAGCATGCCCAAAACGGGATCTTCTTCCAGAAAAATAATCACCTCCTTAAAGCCTCTGTTATCCAAGAAATTGAAATGGTGGAAGGATGAAGAGGAGGAAGCAGCATTTTTAGGGACTTTGTAACGAATAAATTCAGTCCTGCTCTGTCATGACCAAATCCCTGCCTTCTAAGACTTAGTCCTGAGCCGAATTCCAAGTTTCAAGGGACCAGAATTCTGCTTGATGAATTAATACTGAGTGTTAGCATGCGGTGAACCTGCTCCAAGGACTTCACAGTACAGAACATTTTTGTTTTCTATTATTAATTCCAGACTTGCTGCTGTTCCCAGTTTCAGCTGCAGGATCACGGCTCAGGCAACACATTGTTTGTTGTCACTGCTGCAATTAGTGGTGACAACAAATAATTATGAGCAATTGGTAATCAGAGATCTATATGATAAATCACACTGAGCCATTCTGAATCAGAGAAAATGCTTAAATAGGGAATATTTATATGGACAATTTATTAATAGACGGTGGAATTAGAAATTTTAGGCTGGAATTTGTGAGGCTAATTTGGTGTTGAGTTCCCACTAAATATGAGATCAACACTTCTCCCCTCACTACCCTTTTACTTTCAGATCCCATTGTCCAAGTTTCTGCTATTTCAACTTGGTCTGTCTCTGCTTTTAGTGCCGATCCCATAAATAAACCCTCGGCTACAAGAAATTACACTTCCAAATGATGGAATTCCCAGAACCCATAAATCAGGCATTTCAGCAGACACAGGGAGACTTTGGTGCACTCGCACCAGAATCTTCCACATGAATTATGAAGCTGAACTTCCTTGGAGCCCTTGGATATCTCCAGCAGAAGTCCAGACGTGCAAAACCAGAGCGTTATTTTTAATATCGCACATCTGTCGTGTTTAGGAGCTGCTGAACTGCTTTAATGCCAATTAAAGATGTGTTTTTCCTGTAGTTCCTTGATCTGCTGCCATGGGCAGGAGTTTTCTAATGATTCCTCCTCCTCAGGATGAGGAATTTGCAGGCTGAACTGCAAACAACTGAGAGAGTGTTGTGACAATTTCCTTCACTCTAAATCACCTCACACTCCTTCCTGCTCATTGGGGCAGCACGAAGAGCTTTTCCTTGCTGGAATTTTTCCTGTCCCTCTAAAATGATGCAGGATCAGGCCTGGGAGGCAGGAGCTCTTAAAGTTAAGCGTGTGCTTAAGTGCTTTTCTGGATCACTGCCCTGCTCCACTGATGTTCTCAGTGCCATTTGCAGGAGCTGTAATTGCCTGCCCATGTCTGCAGTGGCTGCTCAGCACTAAATTTCCATGTCCTGTCCTCCTCCTTCTCCTCCTCCTCCAGAGCTGCTCCCCGAGGCTCTGAAGGTCACTGGACAGCAATAGGCCTAGCTGGATGAGGAATCCAAGCCTTGGAAGCATTGCTGTGGCTGTTGATGGCAAAGCTGAAAAGTTTGTGGATCAGCGGTGTCATCATTTTTGGGATTAATTGCCATGACCTTGGGCAGACAGAGAGCACAGGAATGAAGCTGAGTCTCTTTTTAGCTTGACTTCTTAGAATCCTAGAATATCTTAGGCTGGAAAAAAACCCCTTGAGATCGTTGAGTCCAACCATCAAACTGCCAAATCCACCCCTAAACCTGTCCCTCAGTGCCACATCCACACATCTCGATGAGTTGTGATTTTTTCAGCTCCTTATGTTTTACCTTGAGCTCATTTCAGCCTGGTTATCAATAAGCAGAACTTTTCAGTTAATTTTGTTCTGGTTATCAATAAGCAGAACATTTCAGCTCATTTTGGTCTCGTTGTCATCAAGCAGAACCTTCAGCCTCTTGCCTGGGGCTGGAGCAGGTGCTGATTCACTCCCTGATGAGTTTGGGATCCTGATCAAAGAGCAGGAGCTGTGAGGACACACCAGGGGTGGTCAGGGACCAGCACAGCAGGGCATGGAACATCCCTGGATTAATCACACCCCCAGCACTGGCTTCTCCTGGAGCAGCAGGAAAACAACTCCCGAGCTCTTGATGTTTCCTGGAATAGAAAGAAAATGCAGCAGAAACCGGAAGAAGGAATTTTTGGTTTGGGTTTGTGCCAAAGGAGCCCATGTGGGCAACCCATAATACCCAACTGCAGCTGCTGTGTCAGCCAAGGTTCTGCTTGCTGTGCCTGAGTCCCAGTTTCCCATTCAAAGGAACCTATTCCCAACTTTCCTTGCATTTTCTTGGAATTAATAGCCAAGCTGGTGCAGGGTGTGCAGCTGTGCTCCAGGTAATCCATTCCCATTGCTGTCATTTTTGTCACTCTTTTTGTTTGCTTTTCATGGAAAAGAGGAAGCTCTTCATGTTAAAAAGGGGAATTAATACTTGTGGAAGGCAGCTTCCTTGGGAATGAATATTTATCACAGGCCTTATACATAAAGCTCAAAAGTTGGGAAATCTTTTATGTATGAAGCATTCCTGATGCCACTTAGTGTAGGAAAAAGGAGGAGGGAAGATGCTCAGGGAATCATGGAATGGGTTGGGTGAGAAGAACCTAAAAGATGATCCAGTTTCAACCCTTGCCATGGGCAGGGGCACCTCCCACTGTCCCAGGTTGCTCCAGCCTGGCCTTGGACGCTTCCAGGGATCCCGGGCCACCCACAGCTTCTCTGGGAATTCCATCGCAGCCACTCCCCACCCTCACCCTCAGAATTCCTCCCCAATATTCCATCCAACCCTGCCCTCTGGCAGCAGGAAAGCATTCCCTCTTGCCTTGTCTCTCCATCCCTTGTAAAAATTCTGTATTTTAGACTGTTTTGACTTTCTTTTGATGCTCGAGCCCAGACTGGGACACATGGAAATCAATCACATGGTCCTGGCCCTGAATCCACAGCATTTGCTGGATGTTTGGCTGAGTGGCTGGTCTCCCAAAGCAGGCAGGTGCAGGAGGTCTGGGACTTGGACATGTCCCTCCTTCCATCAGATGCTCTTGATGTGCCCTTGGCACGTGAATTCCTCTCTGTTTCTCCCAAGGCTGTTAAATCCTCTCTGCGTGGATTAGACCAGGGACACCTGCTCATGCGTGTTTACAATATTTTACTGAACTGCAGCTTGGATTCTCCAGGGAACCTCCAGCCCCCAGTTAGGAAACACTCCCAGCAATGAATTCTACCCTCAGAGCTCCTACCGGAACAGACAAAATTTGTTCTAAGGTGGGATATGACAAATTCTCAAGTGATTCAAAGGGTCACTCTTCTGTAGGTGAGGGTTTCCTCTAGACAACTCAGTTTTCCAGAGGCTCAATGAGGTAGAAACTGATTCGTTGTCCAGTGTGGATTTCATACGTTGGCCCAAAACTTGTTCTTCTGAGACAGAAAACCTGAAAAAAACCACAGGTCTGGACAGGCTTTCTTTGTATCTTTACATTCCAGCCTTTTATTTCTGTCTCTTTTCACTACCAGTAATTTAGTTCATGGTTCTGCAGGCTGAGAATATTCAATTTCTTTTGTTTCTGTGGGATAAGGAGGCAAGAAAATGAGGAGGTATGATAGTGTCATTTCTCCCCACTGTCTCTGGAAAGGGAGAAGAGATGAATGCCTATAAAACTGAAGGCAAATACTTGGGTTTTGTTCTGCTCTGGAGGTTGATTTCTGTGCAGGCAGCTGGTAACATTTGTGTAGAAATGGCATAAAATTTTCAAAGGCTTGAGGAGAAAAGTGCTAAAAGGCAAAAATTTACCCAGTGCTATGGTTATGTTGTAGAATTGAGGAGTACAGCGTCATTTATGTGTGGTTTAGAGCTTTGCCAGTCTTTTGAACATTTAGAATGACACCAGGTGTAGTTAATATTGTTCCATGATTGCCCTGCATCAAATTTTTAGTTGGACAGTTAAAAAATAATTTTAAAAACCCAGTTATTGCTCCCATCTGATGAGCAGAAGCAATGCCAGGGAATGTGTTTCCCTCCACCACTGCTGGCAGAGGAGCCATGTGCTGTGTCCCTGTCCCAGCCCTGTAGGCCCTCCTGTGCTCCCAGAAATGTCCCTTGGCAAGTCCCTGATGGCCCCAGAGCTGGGGACCTCATCTCTGGGATGTGATCTCCTGCCCATGAGGCACAAGTCCACGTTTCACAGCTCATGAAGCAGGGGGATTGTGTGGCTCCAAGGACTGGTGGTAGGAGGCAGCCCCATCCATTCTCCCACAGCTGGCTGGAATTCAGCCTAGGCATGGATGAGGGACAACACCTTGGCAGGAATCGTGTGGGCAAACTGGGACCAGAGCAGCTCATTCTGTGCCTCCTCTGCAAATAAACAACACATTTATTCCCCCTCTGCAATCCCAACACCTTCAGCAGCTGCACACAGGAAATAATCTGGAATCGTCAGTGTTTTACAGGCATTGTCCTACAGGAAGAGACAGGAGTTTGGGATGTGTTTTGGGCAAACCAGCACTTGCAGGGAGTTTGGGAGAGGATCCTGCCCTTCTGCAGGGCAGATGTGTATTAAGGGTGAGCTGACCTGGTGAGCTGACAAACTCCCCTTTTATCCATTAGGCATTGGAATTTGATGATCCTTGTGGGTCCCTTCCAACTCAAGATATGCTGTGATGCAAAGGGGTCCGGATAAACTGGTATTTGTGAGAGGATTCTGCGCTGAGGCACTGATCAAATTTCCACCAGCAGAGGAGGAAAGCAGGAGTGAGAGGGAATACCTGGCAGGTTTATTCCCCCTGGGCTTCCTGGAGCTCCAGGTGTGTTGGCTAATGAGATTAAAGCCCTTTACTCACCTCCAGGATCTCTTCCCTGAGATGTCAGGTCAAGTGCCTGTTGTTTAACTGCCCTTTAAAACCTCTGCAGCCTAAATGGGCTGAAAGAGATTTAAATACCAGCTTTGTTCACCCTCTTGACAGAAAACCACAAATGCAGCAAACCAAAGAGGGGTTTGATAAGGGGGAAGTGATGGCTGGCTGGAGGATCGATACCAACCGAGGGTTTCTGCTGTCAGAGAGCAAACCCTCAGCCCTGGGAGAGCTGTGCTGCAGCATCCCAGATGTTCCTTACAGGGTGAAGGGAAATGGCACCTCCTGATGTCCCAGGGTGTGTTAACCCCGGGTTTGGTGTCATTCCCTGGTACCAGGGCACCCAAAAATGCCCTGGGCTGTTTGTCCTCCTTGCACAGGTGTTCCCTCTCCCAGCCAGGCAAAGGCATAGATACTGTGGCCACTTTGTCACCAAAACTGGGGGGAAACCAAGAACTTCCCAACAACATTTTTTTAGTGTTAGGGAATCAAGGCATTACCTTTTTCTGGCCAGGATTTTGTTCTGGCCAGGATGTGCAACAGAAAAAATTTCATCCACATATTGCCCGGGTTGTGCAGAGAAAATCATTCCATCATACATGATTTTTACTAGATCTTTCCCATACCTATACCATCAAAACCCATAGAAATTTATTGGTTCAATGTTCCTTGGTCCCAAGTTACATAGTTCCTAGTATTTGGTTTCTTACTGCTTATTGATCCCAACTTAATTGATGTTAATTAGGCTCTCATTCTTTGTTTTCTTATCTATCTTTCCCCAGATCAGGTGTCTCCAACCATGCCAGAGTTGATGTTTGGAGTTGATATTCGTTAATGGTTGGTATCTTTTTGTGTATCTTCTATGCTACTCCCAGTCTATTGAGATGCTCAATTCATCAGGCCTCGAGTGGTGAAACAGGCCCCTGAAAAGAAACTTCAATCCTTTTCCTCCTGGGAAAAGGGCGAACAAAACCCCTGACTAAAGTTACATAAAAACATTTTAAACCTTCCATCATTTCCAACAACTTGACCAGCACGTTTTTTCTGTCCAGCTGAGAAGCAAGGTGGCAGCAGTGGCTTAAAATATTCCTCCCTCGGCGCATAAAGGTTGGAATTTTTCCTCTCTCCTGAGCCTGCAGAACCTCACAGGCTCACAACCAATCACATAAAGTTCAGGGGTGCCAGGGGGAAGATCTATGCTCTAATCAGGAGGGATGTCTCCTCAGAGCTCTATTAGTTGCCAAGAAACTACTTTTGCTAAAGTGGAGATCTCAAGCAGCTCCTAAAAGAATTGTCTGGAGGGACACTGAGTGACCTGGCTGTACTTGGAGAGGTTTCCTGGAACAGAGGCTGAGGTGTCACGATGAGGAGTGTGCTGGAAATACACAGACACTGCCAGCAAAACGGGCAGTTTAATTGGATTTAAATCCTTCTTGTGCAGGAGGAGTAGCACAGATTCCTGGCTGACTGAACAGCCTCTGAGCCCAGCATCTCTGGCTCTTCCAGCCTGGCTCTGGGCTCTGAAATCAGCAATTAGTTCTCACTTTCCACGAGGGGATTCTCCCTGCATCCATCTGGTCTGTTTGGGCTATGAATCCCTCAGTGCCTGTCTTGGCTGAGGCATTTCCAAGGCAGGGTGGGGCTGTCTGCCCTTACATCACACAAACCACACTGATGGGTCTCAGAACCCATCCTGGCCATTTCATAAACTTCTGTTCCCACTTTGCTTCCTTCCCTAAATGCAGGTGGTCTCCTGCTCTCCCTGGGGTGCTCAGCTGCCTGTGGGAGTTGGGGGGATTGGAGCCACCCAAATAGACAGTGTATGGGAGCTCCTTCACGGAGCAGTTCTCAGCTTGAGGGATGGGAACAGAAAGTAGAGTTAATGAAGTGGTATTTGGGTGTTTTTGTATGAATTTGGGTATTATGACAGACCAGCCCATTGTACCCCTTTCAAACTCATTTGAAACTCCATGGAGTTACATCACCTGAGAGTCCCATCTCATATGAGGGTCTTGTTAGCAGTCTTGGAATTTGAAATAGAAAACTACTTTGGAGAAAATTCTCCACGTAAGTTTTGATCTTGGCATTGGATAAACTAATTCCACCTTTCCAGGTGGTTGCCACTTATTTTGAAGAAGGATTTGTTTATTTCTGAGAGTGTAGAGGGTCTGCAAGCTCATATTGGTTTCAAAAAGCCAAAGCACAAACACCACAAGGGCTGAGATTTCTTCTCTTTTCAAGGTGTAACTTCTTTATTCTCCATATATGGAAGCATAAAATACATCAGATCTCTATCAAAATAGAGAAATTGATCACTTAAAATCTTGAAATGGCTTGGGTTGGAAGGGACCTCAAAGCCCACCCAGTGCCACCCCCTGCCAGGGGCAGGGACACCTTCCACTGTCCCAGGGTGCTCCAAGTCCCATCCAGCCTGGCCTTGGACACTTCCAGGGATCCAGGGGCAGCCACAGCTTCTCTGGGCACCCAGAGCCAAACAATCCTTGAGTCTTCTGATTTTTGGAATGTGGAGCTTGGAGAATTAACAGTTTTTCCCTTGAGTCATCCCTCAGCTGCTGCTGCTGCCATGCTGATGCCTTGTCCTCGACTTTGTGGTGGATGAGGTCCCATTTTTTAAAAAGCAAAACCAATTCTACTGTAGTCGCTGTGATTTAGAGCTTTGTTTCATGCTAAAACACAAAAAACTTGTGAAGATTTAGGTGCTGCGCCAGCTTTTACAACAAGGAGGATTTAGGCTTGTACTTCCCACTAACTTTTGGTGGTGGTGGTGGTGGTGGTGTTGACTGAAGTTTTCTTCAAGGAAGTTCTGGGAATGACCAGAGCTTTCCCAGGGCAAAAGGGTGAAACTGCAGAGGGTAAGGAGCAGCACACAACATAAAATTCCCAGAGCAGCTGTGGCTGCCCCTGGATCCCTGGAAGTGCCCAAGGCCAGGCTGGAGCAACCTGGGACAGTGGGAGGTGTCCCTGCCCATGGCAGGGGGTGGCACTGGGTGTGACTTCCAGCATAAAATATTCCAGTATTCCATGAGAAATCCTTCCTCCAAGGTCTCCAGTGTCTGGACAAGTCAAATCCACTTCTCTGCTCTGTTCCAGTGTCTGAGAAAGAGCATCCAGAAATGACCAGAAACTCCATCAATCCAAAGGTGAACACCAAATCCTACCCCTCCACTCTTGAAAGTTTTTGCCTGGCAATAAAAATTAGCTCAGGAGAATTGCTAAGTAATTTCAAGTACCATAAAGTAGCTGCTGGGAATAAAAAGTGTCGTAACTGTGAAAGCATCAGCCCAGTTTCTGCAGGAATGAGTTAGTATCATTAATTATCACTCTATTTTATAGTTATTGCCGGTAATTTCAGACTTTAAATACTTCAAAGCATAAACAATGCTAATTTAATTACAGTGGGCGAGTCATAAAAATTTGCATGCAGAGGAAGAAGTCATTAATAAAGTTTATTCCAAGAGAAATTTAAAATAATAATTAGCATTTGTTGGCATTTTTAGTGTGATGGAATTAAGCATCATTTCTTAGCTTGGGCCCCAGCTGTTATTTATATTTGTTTATCATCACCTTGAGATGGAGGATTGTGGAGAGAGTTGCATGACCTGTGAGTGCTGAGCAGCACAAAAATAATCCCTCTGGTGTAAATCCCTTCCATCAAGTTCACTCCCCTCCTCGTGTCCCAAAACCATTCTTGGGAATGGGAAAATCTAGATCCTGATCCTGCAGCAGAAAATATTTCCACAGAAAGATGAAATGTGCCTCCAGGCATGAGCAGGGAATAGAAATTGCATTTCCTCTGATTAATGCCATTGTTTTCCTTAATTTCATAATGATCTCCTGTCCTCTGTCAGAAGCCACTCCTGTAAGTCGTGTTTCATCTTTGTCAGTGGGATGGTCACTTACATCTATTCCAGGCAGGCATTAATAAAGTGGTTAATCAGTGCAGGGTGGTGAGCAGAGCACCACAGCATCCTGCTGGAAACACAGAGTTGACAAGGAGTTGCTTTCTTCCCATTTGTGTTATAGTCAGAGGCCTGTTTAGATACAAAATTATCTGTTTAATGTGGATCCTTGTAATTGAACATTAATTTATGGGCTGGCTGTATCCTTTTTTTTTTTCTTTTTCATTTTTTTCTCTCTCTCTTTGTTTTTTTTCCTCTTTTTCTTTTTCTTTAGCTAATTCTCAAAGCACTTCAGGTCACAGAACACTGTCACAGCCCACAGATAAGAAAAATTCCTGGGACTGGAGCCTCCAGCTCTGAAATCTGACCCCCACTCCAAATTATCTGTATTTGTGTGGTGAAACATAAATCAGCTCTAGGAAATGACTCCTGGATCCCAGGGATGCCACACAATCACTCTGCTACCACCCTGGTGGTCCCAAACACGGGGAATGTGCCATCCAGTCCTGCCTTCCATGTGCCTCCTGTTCTTTACAGCACAGGATTTCTGTCCCTGCTTGCTTTGGGAGTGAATTTTGGGTAGTTAAAAATAAATCACCAGAGGGCAAAGAGGTTTTTCTGTGCACAGAGCAGAGCCTGAGTGCAGAGCAGGCAGAGCTGCTGAGGCTGCACTTCTGGAGTCTGAGGGATGCTGGTGCGGCCTCATCAGCTCTGGACAAACTCCAGCTCCTCAAAGGGTTTTTTGGAGGGAGGGGCTCAAAACTGACCCAGAATTTGCTGGTAGAGTGGCCTCAGCAGTGCCACGGACAAGGGATGGTCACTGCCCTGCTCATGTAGCCACACTGGGGCTGGTACAGCCCAGCTGGCCTTGGCCTTTTTGACCATCTGGGCTCATTTGCAGCACCCCCAGGTCCTTTTCCAGCTTTCCAGCTGTCACAGGAAGAATAAACTACAGACAGAGTTTATTAAAGAAGCCTTTCTGCCATGTCTGAGGGGCAGAAAAGACTCATTTGTGTATTTAAACTCTTTCAGAGAAAGAGGTTTAAATAGAAGTAAATCCTTCCTTAACATCAGATTTTGGCAAAAGTTTAAATTTAAGGAATCACTTTGTCCCTCAAGTTCCAGTGATGGCAAATCAGATCTGTTTGTGAAAATGAATTCTTTATAAAGCAGACAACAGATAACAGGCAAAAGATGTTAATCAGAACTACTTACTACACAGTATAAAACTAAAGAACTACCAGTAGATTACAGCAGAACATAAGCCAGTGCATGATATCAAGGTGCTTGTATTAAAGCTGGCAAAATAAACAGAAATTATTAGGAATGGAATGTAACTTAGCACAAAAACAAGGATAATGTGCACAGATTCCTTCACTTAATCCCTTGGAAGTAACAGAAATACGTGTCCCCATTCATGGCAGAAACGCCACACATTTCCAGGAATTAGTTTTAATTTCTTTTCATCTCCAGAGCATCAAAAGACTGTTGTTCCAAGGCACACCCTCTGCAGAGATGATAAACTTGAATTACCCACTTAGGAACAATGTAGTGCCAGTATGATTCTTGTAGGTATTTCCAAGGTAATTTTCACCTCTGCCACTAATTCCGTGTCACAGCTTGTCCCTGTCTGTGGTACCTAATGGCTTTGGAATGGAAATGAGCTTTAAGTGGCTGTTAACAGAAATTGGCTTTGAACCCATCAGCTGGAGATCAAAGACCCCTGAGCTCTCTGGGTCTTACAACCAGGATTTTTTCTGCATATAGATATAGATAGTTATAAACTGTAAAATGTAATTATTAGCTTTATTTGTCTTTTATTCTTGTTTATACCTCGTGTTTCCGAGTTGGGAAAGCATGGAGTGGGCTCTTTCTGGCTTTTCCTGCTGCCTCTTCCCAACCTGGTTGGGGATTTGTGTTTTGGAGAGCATTGGCCATTGCTCAGGTGGGGTCTCAGGATGAGTTCCTGCTCATTTAGGAGTTCCCATGGAAGCAGGCACAGCCTGGCTCTGCATGTCCACCCTGACAGCTCAGGCTGAGGGCTGCAAAGAACACTCAAATTCCACTCAACAAAGCAATGCAAATGCTCAACTTGGGGATGGATCCCCAAATCCCCAACAGCATCATGTTCTTTATATTGCAGGACAGTATTCTGGACTCAGAATGTGGGAATTGCCTGTGAAGCCTGCGGAAAGTGCCCAGAGAAGCTGTGGCTGCCCCAGGATCCCTGGAAGCATCCAAGGCCAGGCTGGATGGAACAACCTGGGGTAGTGGAAGGTGTCCTGCCTGTGGCAGGGGGAACTGGATAATGACACAGCCTCCAGCTCCAGGCTCCAGTGTCCAGCCTGGGTAGGGAACAGGAGCTCAGCTGTTCTCTGTCCTCCCTCCTCAGGAAAAATGCACATTCCTTAATTCCCTTGGCTGGAGGGGACCTGCAGGTGGCCTTTTTTGTAAAGCAATATTGATCTTTGCTAATCACATGTGGCTCCATCACCCCTGTGGTGGCTCTGGGGTTGCTGACATGCAGCTCTTACAGCCCCCTCTTACAGTGACAAAGGAGGGAAGGTGACTGTGTCACACCCCTGACAAGATCCGCTGTCATTTCATTGCCAAATAGGGGTTTTTTTAGTTCTACTTTGTTTTTTTCAGGAGGCAGGAGATTGCAGAGGCAATCACAGATCAGCCTGTGTTTATTATTTGCATGGTCCGTGGTAAAAGCTGAGCTGCCAAATTCAAACAAGGGACACGATTCCCTTGGAAATTAATGCAGAGATTGGTTTTTTTGGCTGTCAGGTCTGTCTGGTTTCCTGTCATTTTTGCATTATTCAGAGCATCAGTTTGGGTTTGGGGAATGGTGGGAGGGAGCACTATTGGAGTTGAGTGTGGGTTGTGCCCACAGCACACTCATGTGATGAGGCGTCAATATTGGCATTTCAGTGTTCAATAGATTTTAAAAATAAATGATTACTTAGGGTTTTTTTTTTTACTGCTGTGATATTATACCTGGGATTCTTTGGCCATATTTAAGGTCCTCTGTTAATCTGCTTTCATTTCCCTTCTTTTTGACACAAGTGCCTTGCTCTGATGAGTGCAATGTCTGTCCCTGCTGCTTTGCTGACATGACAGAAATGAGATTTATCCAGTCTGAGACTTCCAGGAGTATCCAGGTCAAATAGTGTTAAAATTGTCAGGAGGAGAAGAAACAACCACAGTTCATTAATACTTTAATTTGGAGGTGAGAGGTGTAGGTATGATAATGTTCAATTTTCATCACTCCTTAAGAGCTCAAGTAAAACAGGAGAAATTGCTTAGGAGTGGGAACAAGTGCTGTGGGATGTGAATTCATTAACAAGTGTTTCATTATAATTTGTTTATGCTTCCTGCTTTCTTTTGGTAAATTACTAAAGTAATTTGAACTCTCTTCTTAGCACATTCACTTCTTATAATTGTTAATAGAGGATGTAACCCCTTGGATTTATTTAACAACAAACAAAAGGTAGTAAATGGAATGGAAATGTTTTTATGCCAAATGATGTCAAATCCAAGAAAGAGTTCGTTATCTTCTCTATTTTTTTAAGGAAAAAACAGTATTTCAGGAAGAAAAAGCTGCCTGCACCGCAGGAAAAATGAATTTGCAAATGCTTTTCAAACACTCTGGAGCAGGAGTTGGGCTTTAAGAGGGGTCTGTGTGTGAGAGGGATTGAGGATCAGGTGGGTGCAACCCCGAGCCTGATGGGATGGGGAGAAAAAGGGAGAAAATGGGAGTATTGAGATATCTGAGGAACAAAATCCTTTAGTCACTTGAATGAGATGGACAAAAATAGGCTGAGAGAACCAAATTCCATCTGAATTTCAAATCACCAGGTGGGCTTGAAGCATAAATGTGAATTTTTAGTTTAGAATGCCTGAGGGCTTTAATCCCTGGGGTGAATACCCAGGGAATTCAGTCACTTAAAAGGTCCTGCACACCCCACCACTGCCATGGAATGTGGCTGGGCAGATTCCCGGCATCCTGATTATCCAATGCATTGGAGCTGTCCAGTCACTGGACAAATGCTTCTCTTTCATTTTCAAATATTCTCAAATAGTCACCTAATTTTTCTCCTTAGAAATATTGTACAAATCCTGCCTTGTCCCCAAAGCATGGCCTGGGTTTATGGTATTTTAAATGCAATATTTCATGCTGGTTTCCCAAAATTAATGGGCTTATGGTATTTTTAATGCGATATTTCATGCTGGTTTCCCGAAACTGATGTTTTTCACCCTCACCAAAACCAGAAAAATCAATGCAAGAGCCCACAACGGACAAACCACTGGCAATAAAGCAGAATATCCACACTGGGGAGAGAGAAAACTGTCAATCGGGAAATAGATTTTTCTTTCAGGTTGACAACAACCACAACAAATTGCAAAGTTATTAGCAGCCATTGTTTTTTTTTTTCTCCTTCTCTTCTTATGGCATCCCCAGACTCAAATTAACGATGCGAAGAGGTGTAACAGGAGCGCTTAAACTGGAGGGTGTCAGATGGGGAAAAATGTTGTTGTAAACATGATCATGCTTATTTTTGAGCTTTAAAAATTTTTTAAAGGAGACATTTTTGTTCAAAATTTCCAAATATCTGCACTTTTTGGTTGACTTCTGTTAAAACTGTTGAAATATCCAGTTATTTTGTAAATAAAACATCGTTGATTTTTTTTCCTCAAGCTATCATCCAAGTGTGACACCTTGGCAGCGAATATGAAGTTGCATTACACATAGATTTTTTTTTTTTTCTTAATTTCCTTTCAGTTCTGTAGGATTCACCCACCTGGGGCAGAGCACACCATGGACCTACACCCAGAGCAATCCCGAGAGCTCTGCCAGGAGGGTTCCCTTCCAAATTCCCTGATCAATCAGAACAATAAAAATAAAAAACAGTTAATATCCCCCATTTCCTTTTATTTTTTCCCCAGTTGCAACAAGGATCCTTGGGACATAAATCCTGGCTCTTGGTTTTAGGATCCTGTTTAAGGCTGGGTAGTAATTCACTGGTTTTGCCCCAACATTGTGATAGGAAATGCTGGGTTTGGAGCAGGGATGGAACAAAACTCAGGATCTTGGCATTTTTAAAGCCATAAAGTTGCTCCCCCTGGGTGAGAAGCCCAAACATATTTTTTTTGCAGGAAAAATCGTCTTTTCCCCAGAGCTGTTTTTTCCCCAGAATTAAAGACTTTGGCTCACGGGGATTTTTGTCCAGGTCTTTAGCTCCTGTTCTTGTTTTTTCCCTGTGTGCTGCTACTACATCCCAACCTTTCTTTGTGCAACATCCATCCTGGGAAGAGTGGAAAGGAGATCCCTGGAATTACAGTTTTCAAGCTGGGAAAGGGCACCAGATTTTAGTGAAGGACTTTGTGGAGTGGAGCCCAGCATGAGGAATGGACTAAAATATTGGTTTCCCTGCCTGTTTACCATAAAATCAAAAATTATCCTCCATAAAAAGACCTCCTGGAGCAACATTTGGAATAGAGGAGGGAGGAAAAGATTGTTTATTAAATAGATGCTGTGAATTTAATATGGTAACATCATTGCCACCCAGGGTTTTATTAAGGGTATCTTTTTATCTAGAAATTTATTGTGTCTGTATCCACTCTTATTTAACCCTGATTTCCAGAAAGAAACAATTAATGAGTCATTATCTGGGAAGTGAAGGGGGATGTGAGTTAAATCAAAGCATCAAAGGCGAACACAGATCAGGAGAATGTCACTTTAATGTCTTTTATTTTTAATATTCTAACAAAGACACATTTAGAGAGGAACCAGCTTAAGGGACTAAACTCTGCTGGGGGGTTCTTACCACAAATGATTTCAGTTTTCAAACTGACAGAGAGGAAGTTAGGTGAGATTTTAGGAAGGGATTCCTCCCTGTGAGGATGGTGAGGGGAATTCCCAGAGAAGCTGTGGCTGCCCCTGGATCCCTGGAAGTGTCCAAGGCCAAGTTGGACGGGGCTTGGAGCAGCCTGGGACAGTGGAAGGTGTCCCTGCCATGGCAGGGGTGGCATGGATGGGCTTTGAGGTCCCTTCAAACCCAAACCATTACAGGATTTTGTGGGAAGAGAAAGCCTCCCAGTTCAAAGAAGTCTCACACACCCTGAGTACCTGCAGCGAGCCGCCTGAGGCTGGCGCCTCCCAAGGATCTCAGGGGTGTCTGTGGGCAAGCTGTGATCCCTCTGAGACCTGAAGATAAATCCCAAACTCACCCAAGCACCACCAAGCTGGGTCTGGAACTCAGGAATGTTTCCTGTGCTGCTGTTTGAGAGGGACAGGAATTCCTACTGCAGGTCTGACCCACCTGAACAAGGCTTTTCCACCCTGCAAACCTGAGATGAGGCCTCTAGGTTGGATTTTCCTGCTTGGATTTGTCTGAAATAGAAGCTAAAACCTGCCTTGGGATGGCCAAGGGGAACTGGGAGGGTCAGATCTCAAAACAGGGTGCTCCTGGTTGTGTCCCCTAAATCCCATTTTCAGCAATGGCTCCATCAGCCTTTGCTGATAAGTTTGGAAAATACAGATAAAATCCAGGGGGAATATTAAGGAGCCAAACTTCAGAGCAGCTTGTTCTTTGCTGATCCTGCCACATTGTGACCTCTTTCTCTCCCAGAAATAGCCCCAGCCTCAGGTCAAGGATGGATTTTTGGGTGAGGGAACAGCAACCTGCAGCTTGCAAAGCTCCTCCAGACCCTCAGTCTTAGGTGGAAGTTTATTCCTCTGTAATTCCTGTGCCTGGCATTAAACCCTCCCTGAGATATTCATTATGACATTATGAGAAATTAAATTAATTGCTGAATGAAGCCCTGGTTTGCTACTGCTGCCTTTCCACTTCCCTGGCAGAGCTTTCAGGGTGTTACAGATGTGTGGCCCAGGGGCTGAATCCATCCTTCCACAATTCCCTTCATCATCAGAGCTCGCTCTTGCCTTGCCACCCCCCAAAAATGTGTTAAACCTTGGTTTATAGCATTTTCTGACCTTGCAAACCCTGCAAACAAGGGGCAGGGCTGTAAGAAGGAACATGTATATAACATATATGTAATCACACCTCCTTTACTGCAGGGTGGGAAAACCTGCAGCTCTTCTGGTAAATGAATCATTAATTTTTTATTTCACTTAGAACTTGTGGCTGTCCAAAAAGCTGTGGATAAATTCTCCTCTGTAAACATCTTAAAAATAGATTTTTTTGGGAGGAGTTTCAACAGCCAAAAATATTAGTTTCTGTTCTCTGGAAGAAAAATGTGAGCAACAAAAAGCTGGAATCCCAACACTGAGATGCTTTGAGATGTTCCTGTTTGATGTTTACACACCTCAACTCTTTTGTAATAGTTTGAAGTGGCAAAAAAAAAGTCTTTTTTACTTTGAGAGTGTGGTAACATTTATTCCCTTTTTAAAAAGCAATAGCAAAGGAACTTTGCCTACACTTTTCGGGGAGAACTTCAGCTCTGCCCTAAGACATGGTGTAACATTACCAGCACCAGGCAACATCCCAGTGCTGCCTCATCACTGGCAATGCTGATTTATTTATTTATTCAGCCAGTATTTAATGCAAATGCAGCTCCTGTGTCTGTGTTGTTGGAGCTCTCTGGAGGAATTTCAGCAAATTCACAGCCCTTGTTTCCTGAGCATGAATAACAAAACCTCTTCCATCAGTGACTGCTCTGTCTGGTGGAAACCTCTGTGAGAAAAGTAATTTCTTCCCATGTCTCATTTTAGAGTAAAGCGCCAGCAGCATCTTCAGGGAGTAAATATTTCAGGTTTTTGTAGCAGAATCTTCCAACTCATTCAATTCCAGGCCAGAATTCCTTCCCTAGTGAAGATTTTTTGTAAGGCTGCTTCATGCTGAATATTTACCTTGGAAGGGAAAAGGGGAAATCCCTTTTTTAAGGAAAAGAAATCAGATCAAATCAATGGTTCAGAATGTTTCATTCTCCTTTTCATTGCTGCCTTTGACACCTCAGTGGATTAATGCTCCAGCCTTTGCTCTTTTTCTCCCCTGCTCTTTCTCACAAGCTACTGCAAGATGCAATAATTTTAATACCCAATACATTGGAATAGCTCAGGTTCTGTTCAGTGTTATGTTGACCTTTTCAGTATTCAGTATTTTGATTATCTGGTGATCTTTTCCCTGCTGCAAGGCTGGGGAGGGCTTTAAGCATAAGCATGCAGGGGACAGGCAGAGTAAACAGCAGAACAGATCTCAACAAAGCTGCTGCTACAATTTGCAAACTGCAGGACATGTCCAAATATTTGCTATTGTCTTTTATCAACTTGCCAAAGGGAACAGAAACTCAGGAATAGATTGCTGTGGAAGGACATGGAAAATGATGAAGATTGAGTGTTTGATTTTTAAGGAGAGATTAAAGTGACAAAGAATGAATGGATTGACTAAACAATTTTTGAACTGGGCTTTAAAAGTTGTCTGAGGGCAGGCAAAAGGTACCTGCACCCCCAGGTAGAGGGTGGGTTGGGGGGTTCAAAGGGGGGAGAATTTTCTCCTCTCCTCTCCTCTCCTCTCCTCTCCTCTCCTCCTCTTTTCTCTCTTCTTGATGAGCTGCTGTGCCTCAAGTCCTGGCTTCAAAGATATTTCTGGGGTGTCTCACACTCTGAGCCTCCCAGTTTAGAGCTGTAAATGAAAGCCATAAATCCCCTTTTCCTCCCTGTTTAATACCCTATCTGTTTTCAGCTCTGCTGATGTTCTCAGCCTCTGCATGTAAGAATATTTCCCAGTGCTCATTAATCCACAGACTGGTGTCATTCATGTGCCACTCTTTAAAGCTGTTGTAATCTGGTGATGGAATTCAAAATTTGCAATCAGGTTTTGTTTGTTCACTGCTGATGGGGAACAGCCCAACTCCAAAAAAAGTGGAATTATCTCTGCTGTTACTCAGGCTGTTGTGTGGAAGGTGCTCACAACTGCAGTGCTGATGAAATGAGTTCTGAACATTGCAATCTTTCTTTAAACATCCTTAAAAAGTGATTTTTTTCCCCCTGGTTGAAAAGCTTGTCCTGAGAAAGGGCCAGGGAAGGGGGCAATTCTCTTCTGTGAGTTTAACCACAGTGTCTACGTGGGAGGAACTCCCTGGAATGAAGGGGTTTGCCATGTGTGGGATTTGGGATGAGCCTGGCAGTGTTTTGTCATGGGAGCAGAATAGGGAGATGCCCTTGCAGCTGAGAGATATCTGAAAACACTGATTTTATTTGCCTCTCCCCTTGTAAATCCCTTCCTAACCTGAGGCACGATTTATAGGGCTGCTGTTGGGATTCTGGCTGGCAGCAGCTCGCCTGTGTTTATGGCTGGGGCTCTGGGGCAGGACACCGGGTTCCATTCGAGTAAATCAGGCACTGCAGCAGCTGATCCCAGCCCCACAGGTGACACCACAGGTGACACCCCACCCTGGGGGTCTTTCCTCTGTATTTCACCTGCTGACCCCACACGTCACACTTGGCCCCACTCACTTTATCCCTCCCTTTTCCTCTCCAGCTCAGCAACAATTTCTGTCCCCACACCTTGGGCTCCTTGGGGCCTTCAGAGCTGCCATAATTTACTTTTTAAAAGCCAAAACAAGCTGGGGTTGCTCACCTGGGTTTGGAGTGAAGGATTGGGAGCTGAACTCCCCTGTTCCTCAAAAGCATCTCCGGAGGACACAATTTATTTTAAAGGTTTTGTCTACAATTTTTAGGTGATATTGAATTGTTACTTAATCTGAAATATTCTGCAACAACCACACTGATCTGGGCAATGTCCTCACTTGCTTTACCCAGGAATTTCACTCTGTGTTTAGGGAAAGGTGTCTAGCTGAGGGTTATTTCAGATTATTGCTGTAGGAAATGACTGTGGAGTAATTCCTGCTACAAATACAGGCTCCAGTCCTCCAGCAGGTCCTGGAAAAGGCCAGGCTAATCTTGCAGGACTTTTATGTCTGTCTATTTTTATGTCTTTGTGTCACTTCTGATTAAAATGTCTGCTTTTACAAGCGTCACATCTGTGTGCTCTTCAGTTCCTTCTGTGCCCTGTTTTCGTGGTGGGTTTTTAGGATTTACCTGGGCAAAAAGTTATTTTTAATACCTGGCTGGGACCTGCAAACTTGGTGCCCTCAGGATACTACTACTACTACTACTACTACTACTACTACTACTACTACTACTACTACTACTACTACTACTACTACTATTATACTATCATTATTATTTTTATTTTATTTTCTTAATCATTAGATTTTTGCTAAAATTCAGCCCTTCCAGCCCCTCTGGATATGGATGACTCCGTTTTGTGGGACAGCCAGCAGGAAATCAAGGGTCACTCAGCACCTCTGAGCTGGTCCTGGGATTTGTTTTAATGCTTCAAATTATTCATTAGGGCAAAAGCGCTCTGCCAATCAAAGCAGAACAGCAGGAACAACATAAATGATATTTTTGGATGTATTTGTTGGTTATGTGGCTGTTTCTTTTTTTTTCCCAAAGCCTGAGGCACACTGTGGTTTTGGGATGCTGCCTCCAACAGGATCTGCCTTTAATTGGAAATGTGCTTTATATTATGGAAGAAACCTGCCTGAAAAGAAAACAAATCTGCAATTTATGCTCCATCATTAAAGCTGGTCGGGAATTGTTCTGTGGGAATACCAATATCTCCAAGTGAAATTAAGGAGTTGGAAAAAAAATTAATTGGGAATCAAAGGTTCATTCAAAATTAAAGTTTGTATGGATTTTTAGTTAGATTGAAATTCATCTCTGTCAGTGGGCAGCCACATTTAAAGTCCTACTCTGTGAATGTTCTTATGGCTCCTTTTATTTGAAGGAATAGAAGCAATTTATCTGCCCTGTGTTGGAGTGGGATGAATCAGCCTGGGAAGGGCTCATTTCTTTTTCTTTCTTTCCTTTTTAAAACAAATTCTAAAGCCAACTGAAGAAGTAACCTCAGTAAAGTCCCTCCTTCCTTTCAACTGAAGTTAGAGGAAAATTGAGATTTGTAGGTTTATCCTGACCTAGCAGAGGAATGATTTCATTTGCTGAGTGTTTTGCAGGATAATAAAGCACCTCCTGTGTTGTTTCTATCCATTGCTCACTTCAATAACATTTGGGATTGAGCAATGGCCAGTGTTGGGCCATCATCCCCTCACTGGTGGGGAACTGAGGCAGAGAATTGATGTGTCCAAGACTGGAAAGTGAATCCAGGCTCAAAACTGGGATTAGACCTTTCCTAAACACTGTTTAGAGGAATATTTAAAACTGGAATATTAAACACTGATCCCTGAGCAGGGTAAGGGATTTATCCAGAGTACAGGAGTCCTGCATGGGGCCAGGTGAAGTAAGGAAAAAGAAATTCCTAAATGCCAAGAATCAGGATTAAAATTTTTCTTCTGGAGAGAGAGGCTGTGGTTTCCTAGGTGGTCCTTGCTGAGCTGGGATGTGCTGTGGAAACCCTGACAGGGGAGGGGACGGGACAGGACGGGGCTGGCGGCTCCCAAACTTTGTGTCAGCTCAAATTCACAGCATCACAGAATCACAGAATCACTTGGTTGGAAGAGACCTCCAAGATCATCAAGTCCAACCCAACCCTAACACCTCAACTAAACCATGGCAATGAGTGCCACCTCCGGAGATGGTGAATCCACCACCTCCCCAGGCAGACCATTCCAATACTTTATCACCCTTTCTGTGAAAAACTTTTTCCTAACATCCAGCCTATATTTCCCTTGGCACAGCTTAAGACTGTGTCCTCTCGTTCTGTCAGTGCTGCCTGGAGACAGAGACCAACCCACCTGAGCACAGCCACCTTTCAGGGAGCTGCAGAGAGTGATAAGGTCACATCTGA
>VZSE01010167.1:89039-117734 GCA_013398275.1 Promerops cafer
TGTTGACCAGTCCCCCCAGGTCCCTTTCTGCCTGGGCACTGTCCAGCCACACCGTCCCCAGCCTATAACGCTGCAGGGGGTTTCTGTGGCCAAAATTCAGGACTCGGCACTTGGACTTGCTAAACTTCACCTTATTGGACTCTGCCCATCCATTCCAGGTCTCCCTGCAGAGCCCTCCTACCTTCCAACAGATGGACACACGCTCCCAGCTTGGTGTCATCTGCAGATTTACTAATGAAGGACTCAATACCTTCATCCATGTCATCAATAAAAATATTGAACAGAACTGGCCCCAGCACAGACCCCTGAGGGACACCACTAGTCACTGACCACCAGCTGGATGCAGCACCATTCACCACCACTCTCTGGGCCCGGCCATCCAGCCAGTTCCTAGCCCAGCAAAGAGTGCTCCTGTCCAAGCTGTGGGCTGCAGCTTTTCCAGGAGTGTGCTGTGGGAGACAGTGCCAAAGGCCTTGCTGAAGTCCAAATAGACAACATCCACAGCCTTACCCATATCCACCAGGCGGGTCACCTGGTCATAAAAGGAGACCAGCTTGGTCAAACATGACCAACCCCTCCTAAACCCATGCTGGCTGGCTATGATACCCTGGCCATCCTGTAAGTGCTGTGTGATGACACTCAATCTAAACTGCTCCATTACCTGACCAGGTACTGAGGTCCGGCTAACTGGCCTGTAATTACCAGGATCCTCCTTCCCACCCTTTGACGCCTTATGGGCGTCATACTGGCCAGCGTCCAGTCATCTGGAACCTCCCCAGTGAGACAGGATTGTTAGTAAATGATGGAGAGTGGCTTCGCAAGCTCATCTGCCAGCTCCCTCATCACCCTGGGATAGATCCCATCTGGACCCATGGATTTATGAACATTCAAGCAGCTCAACAGTTCTCTGACAGTTCTCAGTTCCTGCTCCCTGATCAAGATTTAATTCCAAGGCTTCTTCTGGCCTGTTTTTGGGGTACTCATCCATTTCCTCTGCTAATGAGAGCCCTAATTCCCTGTAAAATCATCAGTAGTGAAGCTGCTCAGAAAATCCAGCTGCTTTTCCCATGTCTCCTCAGTGAGAGAGGCTGGAGCTGGGATGAAGTGTCAGGATATTTCCCTGAGCTCAGGCACAGCCAAGTGCAGCTCTGTGGGGTCTGGCTGATGGGGTGACCTTGTGAGGTCCCAACAGGATGGGAAATCTCCTCCCTGGTGGTTTATCATTTCCACAGACTTCCTATTTCCTTCTGAATTAACATATTTAGTGCGCGTAATGTGTTTAGGGGTCTATGAGTTCTCTCAAGTAACTCCTAAGTCTCTCTGTAAAATGAGACGTACAGAGAAGGAGGCAGAGAGGAAGGAGCTCCTATGGGATTGAGGGCGTTTTCTATGGATTAACATCAATTCTTATGGGACTGAAGGAAATTTGTCTTAATTGAAAGCAGCTCTTATGGGATTGAAGGTGTTTTTATGGACTGAAAACAGTTCTTATGGATTGAATGCAGTTCTTATGGATTGAAAGCAGTTCTTATGGGATTGAAGGAAATTCTTATGGATTGAAGGACATTCTTACAGATTTAAGGCAATTCTTACAAATTGTAAACATTTCTTATGGATTTAAGGCAGTTTTTATAGGATTGGAGGCAGTTCTTATGGAATTGAAAGCAGTTGCTATGGATTGGGATCAGTTCTTATGGATTGAAGGCCTCCCGTGCTCTGGCAGTTGTGTGATTTTCGGAGTTGGTGTAATTCTGCTCCAGCCCTCGTGAAGCACATCTGAGCTCTCAGTATGGATCCTGCAGAGAGCAATCCAAGGAAATGGGTTGAGGCTGAAGCAGAGAGAGCTCAGACCCAATGCCACAAAAAGATTTATCCTGGCATGTGTATATTAGGAAAATACAGCAAGGAACCTATTCCTGAAATGCTTCTTCCCACAATGCACATGCCATGAGATGGATTTTGGAAATGGTATCCCCCACTCTTTGTTTAATTGGCATCAAATCAGCAAATTTATGTGGGATTATTTGCATGGAATAGGATGGCCTGCAGGCTTCCTGCACACGTTTTAGGAAGAAGAGATTCTTTGGGAAAATAATAACCACACACTCCTTTATTTCCACTTTAATCCACACCAGCTTTGTGCATCCTCTTAAAATTTCAGAGACAGTATTATTTTATCTGTTAACAGCATGTCCTGCTCTGTGTGTATATATTTTAAAAGCCAGATGATAAACCAGGTTTCATCATCTCCAAGTGACACTAGATCTTGTTGGAGACAAATTTATGGCTATTCCATTTTTGTGCTGGTGTCAGCTAACCTTGGCAAACAGAGCCCCTCTTGCTGTTGGGATGAATCAAATAAATCTTGGCTTTCCCACTTTCTCTTCCTCCTGCTTTTGAAACCTTGTCTCAGACCTTGTTGCCTCCTTTATTCATGGCAGCCAGAGCATCCTGTGGGCTGAAATTCCTTCAAGGACCTGGCGGTAATATTTCACCCCTTTTTTAGCCTTTTTAAAGAATTTATTTATCTCTCTTGCCTTGATGCATAAAAACCCCCATGAACAGTTCTGTGATGGCTTCAGAGGCACTGTTTGGATATTTGTTTATTGTCAGTAATTTCCAGAAGCTGAAAGTAATCTCCAAATGCTTCCATTCCAATGAGGGTTTTGATCAGTAAGAGTCCTTGGTTCATTTTATTTTCTACCACATCTCTGAGGAACCGTTTTTCTCTGTGCCACCCTTGCAGTAACTCCTTCAGCACAGGATGAGGGTTCTTCTGCCTCTGGACCCCTTTTTGTAGGCTGTGGACCCCTTTTTGCAGTCTTTATAAATCAATAACAAAATTTACAGGACATCTTTTAAGGCATTTGAGATATTTTTTAATTTAATGAAATCTGAATGAGCTGCAATAAGACAAGCAGCTCATTCAGAACTGAGTGAAAAAAACCTGTCAAAATCTGGTGTGGTTTTAGTTCTTGGTAAATCAAAGAAAAATCAGAAATTTTGAATGCATTTTGTGAAAATACTTTTCTCTTTTCAATGCTGTCTTTGAAAATAAAAAATAAAGGATGGGTTTAAATGATAATTTGTCACAGTACAGCTGGTCTGTAGCTTGACAAGGTAAATCTAGCCATAAAATAAACCCAATTTGGTTAGCCTGGTTCATTCTAGAAAAGAAGTAAAACAAGTCCCTAGGTGAGAAATCATTGGTTAGATTTGCACTCAGAGACCTCACCCAATCATGTTCCTTCTAGAATGCAGACATACCACTGGTCAAGGAGCTGGGGCGGTGTTAAGACCCAGACCAATCAGTTGCCTAAGCCCAGGAGTTTTAAACCCCCTATATAAGAAGGCTTCCATAAAAAAACGTTGCTGTTGTCACATGGATCTCTGAGAGTTCATGTCATCTCCGTCTCCAACCGATGACCCCACATAACAATAATTTACATTTCAGAATCACAGAATCCTGGAATGGCTTGGGTTGGAAGGGACCTTAAAACCCACCCTGTTCCCCTATCTCAGGTTGCTCCAAGCCCTGTCAAACCCAGTCTTTTTTCAGGACAAAACGTCAGAAATGAATTTTGAATGTATCTACCCTTTAAAAAAAACCCCAAACTTCTGTTTTCAAGCATTTGGCTTTAATTGCAGGAGCTCTGGCCTTGCTCTGGCTGAACCTTTGAGGTTTTATTGGAAATGATCTGGGAATAAAGAGTGGAATTCTCTAGCCCCTGGTCCCCCAGAGTCCATGCTCTGGTAGGTCTCATTCATCCCAATTTTCCACTCATACCTGCCCAAGAATGTGGAATTACATGTAAATAAACTCCTTCAGTGCTGCAAAAGCAACTTTCAAGCTACAGAATTATATTGTAAATAGAAAAATAAAAGAAAATGCCAAGATCTGGAGGTGTTTCTGTAGATATGGTGCACTTTGTGGCAGCAGGTTTAGCTGGATATTAAATATTATTGATTTTTATTAAACAAATACCTCTGGATGAGAATTTGATTGATTTCCTTCCTCCGACAAAGCTTTTTGAAAGACCTGGAAGTACCAGCTCAGTTCAGATGTTTGGTCTTTCCAGTACAAAGAAAGAAGGAGAAATAGAATCAAGGGTTTCAAGTGGTAAAAAAGCAAGGAGGAGGGAGAAGCACGTGGGGTTTCCACCTTGAAATTGAAGTATAACATTTGAAATTTGCACCCAGCCACAGCAGGGGATGATTCCTTGAAGTATTCCAAGAATCACAATAATTGTAATTTTCGACAAAATTAGAGTTGGAATATGGCTCAGTACCTGTTACAAATTTGCCCAGAAAAGACTTTCAGATTCTTAAATAGAACTTCCTAATGCTAACTGGGACAGGAGACGGCTTTATGGAAGTGGATTTGTTTGGCATCAGCACTGCCATAACTCTTCAACCTTTTACAGATCTGTAGAGGGCTGTTCAGAGGAGAATAAAATGGTGTTTTGGGGGATCTGATGGCTGCACGTGCCAGGGAAAAGTTCTGTATGGCAGTGACACCTCTCATGATTAACCTTATGTACAGACACAGGAGCTGTAGCTGAAGTTTCCCTTTGCTGATATTCTTAATTTGCATAAGAAATACCCACAGAAATAACAGTGGGATCATCTTGAAGAAGTTCCTTGTGTGTTTCCTGAACTCTTTCCTTGTTTCAGTTTGTTTTAGAGGGTTTTTGGTCTCAGCTTTTGCTGACAACAGGCATTTGAAGTAAACACAGAGCTTTACACACAGGAAATCCTTGTCAGAGGCCCTGATTTGTGTAAAATGCAGGAGCCACCAACCTGCGGGGATGAAAAGGCTCCTGGAGAAGGGATAAGGAATTTTGGGCAGGTTCCTGATTTGTAGTTTCCTCCCTTTGCACAAACTGGGGCTCCCACTGTTGGGGGTTGGAATTTTTCCCTTTTAGGTGCTAAGGAAGCGCTGATGACCGAGTGGTTGAGACAGGCAGGGAGGGGGACCTCCGGGGGGAGGGGGCAGAGTCACCGCGAGCACAGACAGGTAAAGGACGGGTTTGGGGGCAGCCTCGCCCTCTTGCTTTGGTGGCATCGGAGGAGGACAGGTGGCTGTCGCTTACTGCAAAGATAATTCACCAGCCTTGAGAGACTGGCCACCCTCTGCTCGTGTTCTCCGGGAATCCTGCTTCTCCCTGCCCTGCCCGGAGCCGGGCCGCCGCTGTCCCGCCCTCCTGCTTCTCCTTCGGCACTGCTGTCCTGCCGGGACGCCCTGCCGTTCCAGTTACCGCCCCAGCCTGCTGCTTCCCAAGAGTCCTGCTGGGGGAACCGGGACCGGCTGCCCCAGGGTTTTTGTGGAGCAGAGCCTCTCCTCCATCCCTTCCCGCCTCGGCCCCGCCGCCATCACCGCGTGTTTCCCGAGCCCGCGCCGGAGCGCCCCCTGCAGCCGCGTGGGGAGCACCGCACCTGCCCTGCACATCGGGAGCTGCCAGCGCCCCTGCCGGCTGTGCCCGGAACTGCAGCGAAGGGAAAGTGCCGCCGCCGCAAGGCTCTCACTGGGTCTGGCTCTGTTTGGGGTTAACGCCAGAGCTGCTGTTGTTGTTTGATTGCTCTATTATACATACTAGTAAGGAACTGCTATTCCTATGCCCAAATATCTGCCTGAGAGTCTCTTAATTTCACAATTCTAATAATTCGGAGAGAGAGGGTTTTTACATTCTCCATTCCAAGGGAGGCTTTGCTGCTTTCCCAAGCAGACACCTGTCTTGTAAACCGAGACACCCACCAAAGTTAGCGGCACTACTGGAGTCACCTGAGTGCCCCAAATCCCCTGCCTGATTTGTGCTCTCCCTATTGCCATAAAAATGAACAATTTAATAAATAGCAACAATTTAAAAACACTCTTCCCTCCCCGTGCTCCTGCAAGGGCTGGAAGTGCTGCTTTTCGCTACTGAGAAATGAGAATTTCCCCTCTCTCAACAAGGAGCAGAAGGTTTGGACTGGAGTAAAAGGTTTGTACTGGGGCAGAAGATTCATACTAGGACAAACTAGGGGTCAGCAGCTCTGGAACCACCAAAATTTTCCCCTTTCTGAGTCCACAAACCTCTTTCCCATCCCTGAATAGACACACCTCTAAAAGCTCTGGATGTGGAAGGGAACAACAGGCAGATCCTTCCACTGGCAGTGATTTTTTGCCACCCTTCCAGTGATTCCCACATCCTGAACAAAAGCCAAGGTGCTTATCTGGGCAGGAAATAAACACATTAAAATTTTCTTGTTATTACTGGGAAAATTGTTTTCTCTTCTGGCAATTAAATAACATGAAGCCAGGCTATCAAATAATCTTGTGCTGATGAAGTCTCTGGGGATTTTGTGTCTAAATAAGCACACAAATAATAATTGGAGAGTGTGACAAAAATAGAAAGTAGCTACTATTTTTTTTTGCTAGATTAAAATTTTGTTTTCAACTTCCTTATGCAAATATTCTAAAGTCAATGATTCCTTCAGTGACAGCAATAATAGCATTTACAAATATGACCATTAAGCCCTGGTTTCGTTCCATTCACTTTGGCCTGGGTAATAAATTTCTTTTAACAACCAAGCGTGGGCTCTCTCCTGACCCTCTGCCCATTATTTGTGTTTTAATTCTGGCTTAAAATGCTAGGTTTGGTTTATCACAGAGATATAGGAGTTCCTTGGGAAGCATCATCACCTCCCAGGGAATTCTCCAGGGAATCCAGATGCTGGGGAGGCAGGACGGTTTTTAAAAAAACTCATTTATGAATAGGAGTTAGCTTAATTTTGATCACAAATTGTCTTGGTTGGAAAGACAGGTGTCTGCTAAGGGAAGCAGGAGCCTCCCTTGGAATGGAAAATGTGATCCCCTTCCCTTTGAATTGTATTCCAAGTATTGGCAAGTTGAGGTGGTGAGGCAGGAAGGAATATCCAAGTACTTGATGCTTGATTTCAGGTGAGAATTCCAGAGCTGGATTTTCCCAGCTACTGGGTGAAAACACCTGCCTGAAGAGCTGGAGTGAAGATGATTATTATGATGATGATGATGACTGTTGTTGTTGTTATTATTGTTATTGTGTTGTTGTTGTTATACACAGACACATGGAAACGTTTCTACAAATTCATATCCATGTCTGCAATGTGGCAACTCCTAAAGGACCCAAGGGATTCCTGAGCTCTCTGTCCCGGCTGAGGCTTAAGAGGAAGCTGCTCTTTCCTTAAAACTTCCTGAGTTTCAGGTGTTTAGGGCCTTCATTTATGGCCTTTAGGGGAGGCCTCACACATGGTTCCACTTCCACCTCAGAGCAGGACACTGGGAACAGGATCAGGTGGCCTTGAGAGAGAAAAACAGGAGAAAGGAGAAGAAATTTTTATAGACCCATCCAGGTTTCAGTCAGGACAGGCAGTGGCTTTGCAGGATCACAGGGAATTGCCACCAGGGGCTTTATCATTGTGATTTTGGAAGAAAAGAAATAATCATTCATTTCAGAGAAGGGGACTGTTCATCTTCCACAAGTACAAGAGGATGAAATCTTATTGTAGTTTATTGTAGTGGACTAAAGATCACCTCTGTGCCCCTGAGGTGTTTGCCCAGCTAACTCTTCCCAGTTCCTCCTTTTTCCTTCTTTTCACTGTACAGCTAGTCTGTAGCTGGAGAGATAAATCTGGCTATAATAAGAAACCCAATTTGGCTCTCCTAGTTTGATAAACAAGTCCCTAGGTGAAAAATCATAGGATATAGTTAAATGCAAACAGAGACCTCAACCAATCCCTTTCAACCCTAAATGCAGATATATCACTGGCCAGAGAGCTGGGTGGTGTAAGACCCAGACCAACCAGTTGTCTAGAGCCGGGAGTTTTGAGCTCCCCATGTAAGAAGGTTCTGAACAATAAAACACGCTGTTTGTTGAGGGCCCTCGGTGAGTTTGTTTTGTCTCTGTCTCCAACCAGTGACCCCAACAACCCCTAATACCAGTTTTTCTTTTGTTCTCCTGACCTGCAGTTATTTAATATCCACCCTCCGATTTCCAAGAACAATTGAGTTCCTTCCTACACAACATCAATTGTATTCAAAGAACTAAGTGAAAACATCTCTGAATATCTCAAAGGTGAGGCATTGCTATTTTTCTTATGATTGCAACCCCTCCCTCTGAATTAGGCAGTCCAATTCAAGCTCAAAGCCCAGGTAACATTTCCTTTCCTTATCAGAATTGAGCTCTCCCTGGACTATGAATGGCTTGAGGGGAATATCAGCAATTATCTTGACAGATCTACTGGTGAATAAACCAAGGAAACTCAAAGAACTGAGCATCTTCTGCCTCATCCAAACAAATGAGCTCCAGCTGAAGATATAAGCAATCAGATTTGCATAATGAACATGTTTATGCCACATTACAGTCACCTGCTTTACAAATTCAGAGAGCATTTCCCCACCATTATCTGCTGTCAGGGCAGAAAAATGGAACATTTGGGTGAAAATAGTTTGCAAGGCAATGTGAATGCGTTTTGTGTTGTGCTTTTTAACATCTGATCCTCAAGGAGCCCTTAATTGGGGGTTGAAAGTGTTGAATTAGTGCCTCAAGCTTTTGGGGATTTGGGCAGGGGATTTTTGGGCTAAATCCTCTTCCAGATTACTTAAACTGAGCACCTGCCTGTCTTCTCTATCTTCTAATAGTTCTGTTATTTTTCTATTTTTTTTAAAGCTTTTCCATGCAGTTAATTATTTTATTAGTGTTATTTCCCAGCTTTATCTGTGCAAAAGTTTCAGAGTCCAGTACAGTTACTTTGGTCCCTTTTTAAGCAGATTTTCAAGAGCACAAAGAGGAGTTTATACACTTGTGTCCAAAAATCATGCAAATCCCATAATGCTGGTTGGGCAACCTGTTCAAATGCAGGGTTTTCAGGAGTTACTGTGGGATATTTTTCCTTGTAGGCCTAATTAATTTCTCTCTGATTTCTGGAAAGTCAGTGCATAAAATGTGAACTACACCACACATCTTCTTCACGTACTTTGTTAACTTCCTGAGGGGGAGGTTTTCATGCTACAGGTTTTCAATTATAACTCCCGCCGTATATATTTTCATCAATAGCATGATGCATCTGTTATTCACTGGAAATTAATGAGCAGCTGAGTGTAAATTGGGGCATCTGTGGGTTGGTGGCTGAAATGAAAAGTGAAATAACTTCATTTCTTGTCCAGGTGTTGGATCCCCTCCTCTTTCCAATATTTAACTTTTTTTTTTTTTTCTTAGATAAAGAAACCCAAACAAAACCCCCAAAACTAAAACCCCACAGAGACAGAAAAAGAAAGAAACTTCTTCAAACAAAATTTGCCATAATTTATGCAAATTACTGCATTTCCCCCTGGATATTTGCCATTCCCTTCAGGCATGTCTGAAACCTGGTTTAGTGCTCATCCCCTCCCTCCCCCTCCTGCTTTCTGCACTTTTCAGGATTTGCTAAAAATAATTCTCCAATTTGACTGAGGGTCAAGGACTGGATGTTTTTCCTTTCCTTTTCGTTGCTCTGGCTGGAGGTAGAAATCCCAGGGACAAAGCCAGTCCTGCTGCCTTTTCCAAGCTCCTTGTGCAAAATAATGAAGAGCACACAAAAAAACTGCTCGTGGGGGAATAAATCTTATATCAGGATTAGAACCTAATGTGGGATCTGTAGAACAGAAACTGTGCAGTGTGAGGGACCAGAGGTGTCTGATTCATTCCAAATGTGGGAAGTTAAAATGTCCACGCTCTAAATGAAGGACAAATTCAGCTCCCAAATCCTCAGTATCTAATGGACAATCCCTAACACAGTCCCAGGGACTGAAGTTGACTGATTTATTCTGATTTTATGATGTTGTAATTTTCAAACTCGATGTAAAGGGCAAATTTAGCATCCAGGGTTTTTTTTATCTCCTTTTTGCAGACTGGAGGTGACAGTGTCAGATTTTATGAAGTGCAGCCTTTTCCACCCTGGGTTTGTAGTGATTTATACACTGGGTTTATTTTCTTTTACAGATCTTTGCTTGTGTCTCCCCCTTTTTTTTTCTCTTCCAGCACAAAGTCAATTCCTACACTTGTGATGTATTTTCTTGTGCAAGGGCTTATAATAAAATGCAGTGCTGTTAAAAAGGAAGAAAATAAATAAAACTGTGCAGTGTGAACAGAGGCGTTGGCACCATTTGGTTCTTATCCAGGGTCAAACCCCACAACTCAAATTTATCAGAGATGAGCTTTGCCATCGCTCCTGCTTCATCTGATACTGCTTTTTAAACCCTGGGATGGTTTTTTGGGCCTCTCTGTGTTTGAGCAATCTCTGATGCTGCAGCCTCACCTGTGTTTGGTTGTTCCATTGTCTTAAAAATAATAAATAAGATGGAGTTGATATTTCATGTATTATTTTCCAAACTAACAAGGCTAGAAAAGATTTGAGACAACTTTTTACACCAGAATCCCAAACTATTTATGGATTCAAATGCCCTGTTATTTTAACTGTCTGGGTTTTAAGTTGGTTGTTCATTTCCATAAAACTTTTGAGGTGAAATCACCCTGCTGAACTCCAGGCAGCTGAGGTTTGGTGTCCAGCCAAAGAATGAACCATCCCAGAAGGAAAATGCTTTTCAGCCTTACAAATCTCCACCGGTCACTGCAGCTCTAATTACAGGCTCCCATCAGGACCGCTTTCCAAAGTGAAGAGTGAGGAAAAAAACCCACAAAAATTGTAATATATACAAAGATAAGGCAAGTGGTTGCAGCCTATAAAGCCACCAATTATGCAAGATTTGCTTGTTGGGTGTTTGAACTGTTACCGTGGAATAAAATCCAGGTTTCCAGGCACTTTGGCATCATCTGGTGTGAGGGAACAAATGGGAAGTTCTAAACACACTGTGAGGCACTGCAGCTCCACAGCCCCAGCTGGAACCATTCAATCGCCACTGACAGTTCTTGACAATTAAGCCCCTGCAATAATGATCACAACAGCAAAAATTACTGGATCTTTTATGGTCAGAGTGCCATAGCTCCTGACTAGAATTTGGTTCCAATGAAATCTCTTCTCTCTCCATTTCTTGAACCACCAGTGGGGATCAGAGGGATCCGTGGGTTGTAGACTTTGCTGGGGGCAAGGACGACACTAAGGGTATTTCAGGGCAGGAGAATGGTGGTGGAATTTGTGCTAGAGTGTGTTTAAAGTGAAGAAAATATTGCTACTCCTCTCCTGCTGCCCCTCCACACATGTATCTGGATTTTCATGGGTATTTGTATTTTCACCTGGATTTGTATTTTCACGGCTTTTTGCACCCCTGAGTGTGGGTTAATGAGACAGAGCCAAGTCTAGGCTCTTTCTTCAAAGGGAATTTTTGGTCTGATGTTACCCTGGTGATTTCTGGGCAGGAAGATATTCCCTCCTTGCCATATAAACTTTGTTTATTCCTAATTGGCAGTGCTATACAGTGTAGACAAACCTTTTTTAATCCCTTAAACCCATATGTGCTTCAGTGCATTTACATATAAATTCACACTTATGTCAACAGGCTCAGGGTGGGATTGTTGGAGTGTCTGTGCAGGGCCAGGAGTGGAACTGCATGCTCTTGGTGGGTCCCTTCCCACTCAGGATATTACATAATTCTACATGAAAATTAGATTATAATTCCTGCTTCATGTCCTCTAATCTCTGTAAAGAAATCACAGCAGTGTGGTAAAACTCAAAACTCATTTTATACATCTTTTACATGAAAGCACCAACAAAAACTCTTGGTCAGCCTCAGGTTCTGCCTTTCATGTCTTGTGGTACCTCTCAAGTGTTTCTCAGAAAAGCCTCTGTGATGGGATGAGCTCAGCTGCTCAGTCCCTCTGCCCTCCCTCACCAGTTCTGCCCAGTTCCCTTCCCTGTATCTCACCAGCGGTGGGACTGTGGTGACTGAGCTTCAGAATCACCTGGTGCAGGTAAGGAGGGAGCTCAAAGGGAGAAAGTAAACCGGAAATGGAATTGTAGAATCATCCAGGACCATCAAGTCCAACCATTAACCCAGTCACTCTGCAAGTTCTCAGGAATCCCTGTTGGACAAAAGAGTCCCAGCACAATCTGGGACTCAGCTCAGCTGAGCACAATCTCAGTGGGTCAGGGTCTTGTGCCCCTTGCCTGACACCCCCTCTAGTTTTGTGGAATTCCGTGGTGTTGGTTGGTACTGGCAATGCTGTGTGTTTTCACTTTTATGTGTCCTCATGAGGTTTTTATTCTTTGGATTTCAATTTTAAGCTCTCTTCCTTTCCAATTCATCCCTCATCCGTTTTAAAGTGATACAGGCTAATTTAATCAAGCAGTCTCTAAAATAACAGGGAAGTTATGCTAATTTTGGGAGATTAAATTGTGTCTCTTTTTTGGCTCATGAAATAATGTGCTCTTAACTCAGAAGAAACTTGTTCCTTTTTTTTTTTTTATGGAGAGTTGGAATTGTTTCTTTAATATATTATAAGCCCATCAGGAAAGGATCACAGGGAATGTGAGCAGAAGGAATGGACACTGCATCAGCTGGAGCTGCAGATTTTTGTGCCTGTCAGGAAAATCCTGAGTGGGAATGGGGTTTAACAGGAGGAGTTCAGGCCAGCCTAAAATCTGGATTCAGAGGAAGGAACCACTGTTATCATGGAAACACGAGCCATGGAATGGTTTGGGTTGGAAGGGACATAAAAGTTCACGTAATTCCCACTCCCTGCCATAGGCAGGGACACCTTCCATTAGCCCAGGTTGCTCCAACCTGGCCTTGGACACTTCCAGGGATCCAGGGGCAGCCACAGCTGCTCTGGGCACCTGTGCCAGTGCCTGTTCTGATGATTTAAGCCTCCTCATTGTTTAAATATCCCACAGTTGTCACTGGTGATACTACAGGTGTGTTCATTTATAGGCTCTGGGCTACAGCACCAGGCTGGAACTTTTAGATCCCACATTTCCTGGGGCCTTTGGAATAGTCTTTGCCCCTTACTTGGCTGCTTTTATCAGGGATATGAACCAGGGTGATGACACTCATCTGAGTTTGAGGGATTTGAAGTCTGCTGCAAGAAAGAAAAAACACAAAAAGGGAAACAACACAAAAAAGGAAACAACACCAAAAAAACCAACATAAAAAAGAAACAACCCTGAACCTCATGATGCCGTCCTGTTGGGCTTTCCCACATTGCTCAGACACGCATGTAGGGTTTTTTCCTTTATGTGGCATTTCTGTCAGCACCAGGAAGTTCTCAGAGCAAGATTTTGAGCCCCAGCAAGAGCCACATCAAACCCCTGCTTCAGAGCCTCAGCTGCACCATTGGTGCAGGTAACAATGCCTGTGCAAGGCAAGGCACCTGCTAATAAGGCCTGAAAATAACTCTGTGCTCCCTAGCCCTGCAGGCAGTGTGGGTTCAGCTTTATTTTGCTCTCCAGCATCAGGCTGCATCCATAATTGCTCAGCACAGGAGCCACGAGCTGCTGTCAGCCAGGGCAGAGCCTGAGCTTCTCCTCGGCTCTCGAGTTATTTATTCTGGAGCTGTGTGAAAAGAGAGCTTGTAAGGGCCGTGCTTGTAGGGCTGCAGGAACACTTGTACCTTTTAATAAACAAGCTTCCCTAGGAGTGCTCAGCGAGACATCAGCTCAGATTCTCGTGATAAACAATATGAAGAAGCCCTTAATAACACTTGACTTACAGCAGAATTCCTTGTAAAGCCAAATTAATTTCTTTGCCTGGGGTGCAACACTGAGAGAAAATTATGAGAACAAGGACATGAGGAGTTTTTACACTTTCCAGTGTGCTTATTTTTTCGCCCCCCATGAAATGCTTGTTAGGTCGTGGCAACAATTAAAGTGAAGAGGAGACATGAGCCTGCAAGCCCAGGTTGGCTGAATAAACAGAGTTTGGAGCCTGAGCACGTGCTGGGAGTCAGCGTTTGTGTGAGCAGCCCTTGGGAGCTCTGAATAGGGACAGGACTGTCCCAGTGACACCCTGAGGTCGGGCTGGGGGGTGTTGCTCAGACACCTCTCTCCCAGTATCCTCTTTTTTATTTTTCCCCCTTTTCCCCTATTTTGTTTGCCTGCAGACTACAAAAATCCATGGGAATACCAAATCTTTCATTATCCATCTATCCTTATTCTGTCTATGATCCCTAAGGAATAAAATGGAAAAACTCAGACATTAATTCAACACCTAATTCCAATTCTGGTGGAAACTCAGACCTGTTTGGTTGTTTGGCTGTTGGGAGGAGGCTCAGTGATGTCCCTTTGGGGGTCCCTTCCTGCTCTTGTCCAACATGACATTGACTCCAATCCCTGTCCGAGTGCCCTGCTGGCCCAGGGACAGCTCAGTGTCCTGTCCTTCACTGCCACCCCTGTGTCTTTCCAGGGAAAAAGCACCTTTCCTTCCTGTGGGAGGGAAGCAAGGCTGGTGCTCAGACAGGGCTGGAGCTGCTGCTTCCCCTGACCTCTTTTCCCATTGGCACAAATGGAACTGAGATGATCCTTTGCACTCCACAGCCTCAATTCCTGCTCAGCAGGGCAGGGTACAGGTGATGGAATCTGGAGTTCTGCCTGTGGGTCACGAGAGCAGATTGGGCTCCCAGGGAGGGGAATCAAAACTTGAATGGTTCCTTCAGCAGCCTGAGAGAAGTGGGATGGTTCAGCCTGCCCCAAGCCTGGTTCTCTTCTAGGGGCTGCAGAGCATTCCAGGCCTTTGCTACTTCACTCACCTGACTTGGCTTCAAAGTTCATCACTTTTGTACCTTCCATGGAAATTGAACAGAAAGAATTGAAAATTGTGTTGAAAGAAATGAAAACATGGTGTAAATTCACAACTCTGCTTTTGATTCCTGAAAAATCCAGCGCAGTATTATCATTGCACATTAGGGCTGTAATTTTGTTTGTGGGATAATTTCCATCCATTCTCTGGAGTTTATAATGGGATTTTTTTAAATTAATGGATATTTCTGTGTGCTTTAAATCGGTTTGGCATTGTTGAAGGGGTAAAAAGGAGCATTGGCACAACTTACAATCTTCCCTGTTCGTTTCTTGTTTGATTTTTTTTTTTTAAAGTTTTCATCTATTTATGTCCCTATTTGTTAAATAATTATGGATTAGAAGGGATTGGTTACAGATTATTCACTTTGCTTAATAAAACCAGGAATAACTTCCAGCATCCCAGGTTGTTCTAAACCCCATTCAACCTGGCCTTGGACACTTCCACGGGTGGAACAACCTGTCCTGGTCTGATTTAGTCCTTAATTACTTGAGTTGACTTCCTCCAGTCAGATCATCTTTGAAATTCCTGCAGATTTGCATTGCTCTAGTGATAATTGGAAAAAGCCCAACTGGAACAGGAGCCCTCCACACCAGAGATGCACCTGGGCCTGCTTTACCTGGCACAGGTTGAAAAACAGTGAGGAAAAATGAGGCTGTTTGTGGCCATCTGATCAGATTTGACATTAAAAAATGGGACAGCTGCAAAATTCAAGGTGTTCTGATGTTTGGGATTCATTGGAATTCAAAGAGATCCCTTTAAAGCCTTTTCTAAAGATGAACAAACTCAAGGACTTCACACAAGGTGGAACCAGATGATTCTGGCTCCCATGAATGTTTTAATCTCCTGGCACTGTCACAGCTCTGAAATTCCAGGATATTTGGAATTTTGGGCAGAGCAAAGGCACTCCTGTATTAAGTTTTTGAACCATGTGAAACAGTTGATGTCCAAGGCTGTCCAGAGGTTTTTGGGCCCCTGATTTCTCTGTTTTGTTTCATTATCTAATTTTTAAATGAAGTTTTGTGCCATGCAAAGTGCAATTATTGGTGGCATTTTATTGCTGCCTGTGACTGCCCAGTTCTCCCTGGGTGCCAGTTTGTTCTGTAAAGCTTTGCCAGCACAAACCCAAGCCCAGCTTCCTGCACGGCCCTTCTAAGCCTGGCTTGAAGACCCAGTTTATCAGTGCTGAGTTCCCTTTATTTTTCACACAGCCTCACCCCTGGATTTTTCCCACTGCTTACAGTGCAAGGCCCATCTATTTTTCCATTCAGTTGCTTGTGAATAAATAACCTGACACGTTGTCTCCTCAGCAGCTGCTTTTCTTCCTTTCCTTCCTCCAGTGATCTAGAAAGTCAGCATGATTTGCATATGAAACACCAGCTCCGAGTCCCTTTTGTGCATCCCGGGCCAGCCACAGTGGAATAATGAACCTCCAAGTGCTGTTCCTCGACCTCCGTGGGGCTGGGAGCCCGGTTGGATGCAGCTCAGGTGGTGATCTATGGAAACTGTTGTTTTCTTATCCAGATTTACCAGTGGAAATTCCAGCACCCAGAGCATTCCTGCCCTTCAGTTGAGCACTTCACAGCCTGGCTGTCATTGTGGGAACTCCTGGAAAATCATCCCACTCCAAATTCGGCCTCTCTTGGGATGGGAGGCAAAGCAGGGAATAAAGAGGGATGAGGCATCAGTTTAGGGGTAGGAATTGTCTGTCTGTTGGTGGAACGATGCCTTGCAAAGTCTTCTCTCCATCCCTCTGATGGTTTTTTCTGCGGGGCATGGAGGTCTCTGATGAATGAAAGAGGAAAAAATAAAAGCAAAAATATGGCTTTGGGGTGGTGGAAAATAGAGGCGTGAAATAGAGGAGGCTGAGAAATGGAGAAAAAACCCAAACAACAATGAAAAGCAATCCAAAAATACCCCCCAAATTAATAATAATAATAATAATAATAATAATAATAATAATAATAATAATAATAATAACAACCATGATGTTAAAAACGGGAACACACTCCTGGTTTTTAGTGATTTCAGCTTTTATTGAATGGCTTAAAGGAAGGGGGGTCGCAGGTGCAGAGCAGGAGTGGTCCAGGTCAGCGTCGAGGTGCTGCAGAGCTGACGCTGGATCTTCTTCTTGGGCAGGAGCTTGTCCCTGGATGTTCCTTCAGTAGCAGCACAACTATGGGCTGAATTAGGCCCTCTTTTATACAGTTTTTTCTACATTTTGGTTGGTCACTTTTTGGATCCTTTATTTGCATGAAAGATAAGATGCTGGTTGGTTCTTAAAAGTCCTATTCAGGCAGGCAGGTTCACCCACCCAGGGGGGGTTGTACTCTACCCAGGCTATTCAGGCAGGCAGACTCGCTTGCCCTTCCCCCAAACTCAAAACTACACTTTTAACACAATAACAAAACTAACAGTACATGCATTTCAGTGTAACGATTATTAATTATCTAACAATATTACTATTAACAGTATAACAGTTTCTAACCTATTTTTAACAGATGATACTACTACTTCTACTACTAATAATAAACAAAAACAAAAATAAAAAAGGACTGAAATAATGGATGAGGACTGCATCCCTTCACCTGCTGAATCTTGATTCATCCACTTGTGAAATCCAGGTCTGTGCCCAGTGCTGGAATTCAGGACAGAAGTGTCTCAGTTAAGGCATCCCATAATCATGTGCTGTAGAAATGCTTTATTTTGCTGTTTTAATTTCCAGTTTATTTTTGATGTGGAATTCAGAGCCATTTACAGTCATTCCTCTGCCTGGTTGTCATCCTGTGCCCCAAGCCCTCTGTGCAGGGCAGGATGTTAAATGGCTTGATGGAATCATGGCATTCTTTTGATGGCTGTAATTTGTAAATCAATTAGCTAAATCAGGAGATAAAAAGCTGAATTGGCAGCAGGGCCAAGTCGGAGTTTTGTAATTCCTTTTTCTAGACAGAGACACAAATTTGCCAACACCAGTGGCAAATCCTGGGAGCTGCTCCGAGGTTGGAAGCACAAGGGATGGAGGATGAGACAGCAACACCTGGAAACTCAGTTTGGTTAAATCGCCTGTTTTGAGGAGTCCTACACAAATTCCAGGCATGGCTGGACCTGCCTTGGAGCATCCTGGATTAGTGGACGGTTCCCTACCCATGGCACTGGATGGGATTTAAGGTTCCTCCCAACCCAATCCAGTCTGGGACTCTGATTCTAAATGAAGCAGCTTGTTTGGAAAATCCCAATAAAATCCTCAATCAGGTATCCACAAGCAGATGAAGAAGAGCACAGCAAAAGTTTTCTGAAGGAGGTCTGAAAGGCAGAAATCAGAACTCTGCTATTTACTCCTGCTTTATACTTCCCCCTAGAGTTCCTTTTTTGCTTTTCCTTATGGTTCAGTGCTCCCTGCAACTAATTCTGGCGCCTTCATAAGCAAATTTCATGTTGAATGAAATATTTCACAAGAGCAGTTTAAACCCAGACAATGGGCTAAAAAGTGCATCTTTCCCTTCAGTTGCTAATTCATCTGTTGCTAATTAGAAGAAGGACCAGATCAAACATTTGTTTTGCTTTCCAGCTCAGAGCCACCTGTTGGTAAAAGCAATTAGAGTTTTAGTTCAATAAAACAGCCTCTGGTTTGTTTATGCAGAGATTTGATGTGGGTACATTACTGGTAGTCCATCCACATGAATGAAGCCCAAATGGTGAGGGGGGGGAATCCAATTTCTTTTGTCTCAGCCAAAAAAACCCATGCTGCTCTAATTAAAAATCTGCATGGAATATTTATAACTGAGGAGAAGAAACAAAACTCCCTGCAGCGAGTCTGCCAGAAATAATGAGAACAGAGTGGAAATCCTCTGAGTGAGGGAATCATAAACTTTTCTGTAATGTTTGTCTTAGTTTTCCCAGCTCTGAGGCCCTGAATGACAGTTTGGGTAAAATATATATGGTGTTATTAAAAAATAAATCCAGTTCAGTGCTGAAACTACCAGATGAAATTGTGTCGCTTGCATTATGTAGGAGGTCAGGAGATGTTGTAATGTTGCTTTAGTGGTGTAAAATGGAAACAAAGGCCTCTGATAGGCAGAGTCAGAGAATCCCAGGATGATTTGGGTTGGACAGGACCTTACTTCCCATCAAGTCCCACTCCTGCCATGGCCAGGGACACCTTCCACTATCCCAGGGTGCTCCAAGCCCTGTCCAACAGGGCCTTGACCCTTGTGGCTGACTGGAATAAAGTTTCCTGTTCCTCACAAAGCTCAAAATGCCTCTTAGGGTCCTTTTCATGAGTGGATTTTGAAGGACTTGGCATCATTGCTCCCATCCTGCAGATTTGTGGGGACATGGAAAAGTGAATTGTCCTATTGAGTCACCAGTAGCCTGTGCTGGAGCCAGAGGGACACAGAAATCCCTGGATCACTACTCCCTGCTCTCCTCTGAGGGTGGCTCCTGCCACTGAGTTGCTTTGGGGGTTTTATGCACCCTGCTGGAATTCACAAATATCCTCACAATGGACCTGAGATCCTCAGAATGACCCAAATATCTCCAGAATTACCCAAATATCCCCAGAATAGTCCACATATTCTCAGAATGGCCCTTTTTTGGAGGTTCTGAGTTCAACATCCTCTGAGGGAGCAGGTCCTCAGCACATAGATTAACAACTCCCCATCAGGTGGTATCTGGAAAAGTTGTGGGTGATGAGCAGCTCGAAGAGGAGTTGTTTTGTCCCTGGATGGGAAAATGAAAAACTGTCTGGTTCCAATAGAAGTAAAATGAAAATGTATCCATTTTAAATACATTTATTTTGGTATCTTGCTTTTTCCATGAGTGATGTTCCTGCTGAGGTATGTTACAAATCCAATTCTTGCAATGGTGGCTTTGGGTTTTTTTCTGCCCTCCCTTCTTCCCAGAATTCTGACAGGAACACTGGATAGCCTCTCAAAGGGAGCAGAAACCAGCCCAGTTGGGTGGTGGGTGCACCACAAGTGAAATGGGAAATGCGAGCAGCTGGGAGCAGAAAGGAATATTGCGTTAAATTTATATCATTTTGTAGGAATGATGGTCACCTCAGAATTCCTGGGAGGTCTCTGCATCTGGCTTTTCTGGAATTTCAGGGCTTGTAACTGAAAATGGGGATTTGCAGCATGGTGTGGGTTGGAGGGAAAAGGAGAGGGAAAGGCAGAGGGAGAATGAAAAGGAGTGAAAAGGAGTAAAAAGGAGAAGGAGAAGGAGAAGGAGAAGGAGAAGGAGAAGGAGAAGGAGAAGGAGAAGGAGAAGGAGAAGGAGAAGGAGAAGGAGAAGGAGAAGGAGAAGGAGGAACAGGTGTGTAATGCACACAAAAACTGGTTTTAAAAGAAAGTTTTGGATCTGCAGCTGCCCAGAATCTTGTGCAGCCCTGCTCCTCTGATCCCAAAGAGAAAACAGTAGGAGCTCAGGGGCTTCCAGTGGGACCTCCTCTTCAATCCTTCCTCTGGGATGATCTGCTCTCTAACCTAGCAGTAAAAGTCTCCGCGTTATCTATTTTTCTAATCCATGGGTAGCTATTTAAAACTTCATTCCTATAGAATTAATTTTTTACAGAACCCTGTTGATCGCTATGTCTGCTAAAAGTTCCTGTCACTCCAGTAGGGCTTTGGTTGGGGTTTTTTGGCAGTCTTTAGGTTTTGAGAGGCATTTTAATTGTGGGAGGCAAATTCAAATCTCCTGACCTTAGGAACATTTCCTTATCATTAAATACACATTTGCATGGTTTGTGATATTTTAAATCTATGTGTTGAAAGCAGGGTTTGCAGCCTGCACTGGATGCTGAGGATGTTCTGGTATTTTTAGCACAATAATTTTACTTAATACATCCAGAATTACAGAAATCAGCAACTGGTTCCAAAATTTTTTAAAAAATACGGTAAATAACCAAACTTTCATTACTCGTTCCTTGACTTTGGAACAGCTCAAGTGCTCAAGGGCTGCACTGAGGAGCAGGGACTGGAGCGTCTAGGAGTGGCTCAGGGCTCCGGCAGAGTCTTGTGCAGGGACTCTTAAAGATTCTGCATTTTCTGCCACAGGGTTTTTACTCTTCCTGATGTTATAGATGAGTAATGCGATGGTTGGCTCTCACAATTAAGGAGTGAATAATGTGTATATGTTAAGAGAAGTTTTGTAGATGATAATTATGTTTCCCCTTCCCCATACATTGCTATTAGGGGACAGTCTTAGTAGTTGGGACATTTGGGAGGGTTGGCTTGTTACTTTGGCAACTCCAGACCTCCAGTCAAGATGTAAGAAAGTGATCACCACTGGGCAGCGAAGAAGGAGGTGATTGGCAAGACTTTGGGAGGGGCTAGAGATATAAAAGGCAGAACATCCATTTTGTAGTTGAACACGTGGCTGCTAGTCATGGAGGCTCCCAGTGCTGAAATTTTTCCTTATTAAGTCCATTGTTGTATTTTTGTTAAGGTTTAATAAACCTTTAAAATTTTAAAAGTGAGCATCGTTTCTCACAAATGGGGACTAGTCTGGGATAAAAACCTTGTCTCCATGGCCCTAGGAGATTTCAAAAGAGAAGTGCGCCCTGCTGCATGTTTGGCAGCTCAATCAAGTTCTCTTGGGACCATTGGTGATTGCAGTTTGACACCCCGGGGACAGCAGAGGACTAAATAATGAAAAAGAAGAGGGGGAAGAAAAAAAGACAAAAATTGTGAGTATTTGTGTGTGTGTGAGAGTCCGAGAATGTGCTTGGAGTGTGTGTGAGACTTGAGAAAGTCACCAGATTTGGGGGGGCTCAAGAACACCTGGTGACACCAAGTTGAGGGTCACCAGATTTAGGGGGGCTCAAGAACACCTGGGGGTGCCAGGTTGAGGGTCACCGGATTTAGGGGGGGCTCAAGAACACCTGGGGGTGCCAGGTTGAGGGTCACCAGATTTAGGGGGGCTCAAGAACATCTGGGGTTGCCAGGTTGAGGGTCACCAGATTTAGGGGGGAGAGGAGGAGGGGGGCCCCGTGGCTGGCGGGACACGTGGAATTGAGGGATTTGCGGAGACTCGGCAGCTTCGGGAGACGCTGGATCGGGGGGGCCCCCGGGTTTGCAGCGGGAGTCGCCCATTGGCAGACCCACCACTCCTACATCAGGGCGAGGAGTCACGGCAGCTTTCCCAACCCGGCAGCACAAAGAGAGCCGGGGTGGGGGGGCTGCTCCACGTGGAGCAGTGGCATGTGCGGTGCTCAGAGTGGGGGGGCTTTCTGGTGCGCAAACAGCACAGTAACTTCCAGAGCCTACCAACCTGAGCCAGGAGCAGGACAAGGCCGCAGGCGAGCCAGGAGCGGGGCGGGGCTGCAGCCGAGCTGGGAGCGGGGCCACAGCGCAGCCGAGCCATGAGCGGAGTTACCACTCGCTGAGCGGGGAGCAGGGCAGACGCAGGGCCGTACTGGCTCTGTACACGGCTGTACCGTGGGACCAGAGCATTGGGCCGGGGAGAAGGGGCCAATCCAGTGATACAGGGGTCCCTGGAACATAAACAAATTGGTTTTTTCTCTCTCTTTTTCCTTCTTACTTTTCAGAAGAAGAGTAAAGGTATTTTTCTTTCCTCCTTTCCTCTGTTTCCATTCTTTTCTTTCCCCTCTTGGGAAGGCAGGCCTTGTTGGGAGTGCCTGTGGTTACCTGTTGAGATGGGATTGGGAACAAGTAGGGAATCACCTGAGGAAGAAGTGAGGAAGTACCAACAGGTATACCCCCAGATAGCCCACTGGGAAGGAAACTAGCCCAGTAGAAATATAACCCCAATACCAGAGATAAGGACGAGCACAAAATTATACAATATTGCATGGCAGAATGGACTAAAAGAGAAAATTAGGGCTGATCATGTACACTGGCTGAGATACAGATGAGATGAAAAATGGATATATAGGGCTTTAAACATCTATGTAAGGGCAAAGAAACCATTCAATCAGGAAGAGAGTAACTATGCTGCCTGCTGGGAAGGGGAGACCTCACCCTCAAAGGTGAGTGTGTTTAAAATAGCAGTGGATAAGGAATGGGACCCATTAGACCATTTGCCCCCTCCACCTCCACTAGCACCAACTGCACGCCCCTTACCCCCTGAGGGGCCTAGCCAGAACACTAGAAACAGGGTGGCACAACGAGAGGAAAGCAGATAAAGAGATGGGAGCCAAGCAGTATGAATACATCCTCTGAGAGAAGTACCACTGGGTGGGGTGCAGGGAGGAATTGGATTTGTAAGAGTACCACTCAATTCCTCTGACATGAGAATGTTCAAAAAAGAATTAAAAGGAATACTAGAAGACCCCATTGGATTAGCAGAACAGTTAGACCAGTTTCTGGGGCCCAATATTTATACATAGGAAAAGATGCAATCAATAATGACTATGTTATTTACACCAGAAGAAAGACAGATGATCTGGGCATCTGGAATACAGATATGGGAAAGGGAGCATTTGCAAGGACCTCCAGGGGACCTGAAAATGCCCACAGTGCACCCTAATTGGGACCACAACAGTACTGGGGGAAGGCAAGACATGGAAGAGAAGAGAACATTAATTATAAGGGGTATCAAGGAGGCAGCTCCACGAAATCAGAATGCTCATAAGGCCTTTGATGAGCAGCAAAAGATGGAAGAAACCCCAACAGAGTGGCTAGAAAGACTGAGAAAAAATATGAGGCAATATTCAGGTATCAACCCTGAAACAGCAGCCAGACAGATCTTGCTAAAAACATTTTTGTCACCCATGCATGGCTAGATATGTGGAGAAAACTAGAGAAATTAGACAGTTGGTGAGAAAGGGGATTGGAAGATCTCTTAAGGGAAGCACAGAAAGTGTATGCCAAGGAGGGATGAGGAGAAACCAAAAGAAAAGGACAGAGTAATGTTAACAGCCATTAGAGAAGGATAAATTTGTTTTTATTGTAAAAAAAATGGACACTTCAAGAGAAATNTTTTGTCACCCATGCATGGCTAGATATGTGGAGAAAACTAGAGAAATTAGACAGTTGGTGAGAAAGGGGATTGGAAGATCTCTTAAGGGAAGCACAGAAAGTGTATGCCAAGGAGGGATGAGGAGAAACCAAAAGAAAAGGACAGAGTAATGTTAACAGCCATTAGAGAAGGATAAATTTGTTTTTATTGTAAAAAAAATGGACACTTCAAGAGAAATTGCTCCCAAAGGGAAAGGGACCTGAAAGTTTTTGAGAATGAGCAAAGAGAGGAGGTAGAAGACTAGAGATGTCAAAGGCTCTACCTCCTGGGGACAGAATATCATCAAGAGCCCTTAATAAAATAAGTCCCCAAGAAGAAGAATTTAAAAGGGGATATGGGAAGAGTCAAAATACTGTGCAAGTAGTGGGTGTGGGAGTGGAAGGGTTTAAAGCATTAATTCATAATGTTAAACCTAGAGATTAAGTACTGATCAAGTTACAGAAAGACCAGCTTCCAACCCTTCAGTGGGGAGGTCCCTTTCTGGTACTGCTAACCACTGAATCGGCTGAACGACTCTCAAGGAAAGACAGAGAGATAACCGAGGAAGCACCAAGAAGTCTGAAGAAAAAATAGAGTCAAGCTTCCACCAGCCAGCTTGAGGACTGTTTTAAGTAACACTTTGGGCGGGGAGTTTGAACTGTACCTGTTATTGATGTAAGTGTCCTGTTTTAATGGGTGGCAATTGCAAGCATCTGTTGAGGGAAGGTACACAGAGAACCATAAGAGGTATTGGGGCAGTTTCCTTAAGACACCACAAGTAAAGTAAGACAAGGAGTAGAGGGCAAGACCGGGTTGGCCCCTGTGTTCACCACCAAGAAGATCCCATAGCCCTGCTGTAGGTAGCAGCCCTGTAGGTGTGGTAAGGTGGGGGAAAAAAGGCCATACCAGACCTCTATTATTCCTCAATTGTCCTTTAATTCAACAGGGACTAGAGGGCAAGACCAAGCTGGCCTCTGTACTCGCCACCAAGATACCCCTGCTAAGGGTAGCAACCCCAAAGGCATGGTAGATGGGGGTAAAAGCCGTACCGGATCTCTGAGATGCCCTTTTGTCCATTCCAAATCAGTGTGTCTGGGAAAAACCTGAGATTTTTTCTCCTGTTCCCACTGTCCTTGCCACATCAACAAATGCTAGTATGACTCATTCAAAAGAGAAGAAATTTTTTAAGTTAATTTTTTGAGCCAAATGACTTATAGAAAAGAAGAATGGGGGGTTGTTATAGATGAGTAATGCGATGGTTGGCTCTCACAATTAAGGAGTGAATATTATGTATATGTTAAGAGAAGTTTTGTAGATGATAATTATGTTTCCCATTGTTATCATGGGATGGTCTTAGTAGTTGGGACATTTGGGAGGGTTGGCTTGTTACTTTGGCAACTCCAGACTTCCAATCAAGATGTAAGAAAGTGATCTCCACCACTGGGCAGCGAAGAAGGAGGCGATTGACAAGACTTTGGGAGGGGCTAGAGATATAAAAAGCGGAACATCCATTTTGTAGTTGAGCACATGGCTACTAGTCATGGAGGCTCCCAGAGCTGAAATTTTTCCTTATTAAGTCCATTGTTGTATTTTTGTTAAGGTTTAATAAGCCTTTAAAATTTTAAAAGTGAGCATCGTTTCTCACATTGACATGAAATAGGGCAAGGCTTAAGTGTAACTCCTCAAAATTGCAATAACATTAGTAGAAATATAATTTCTTTTTGTTGCTTCAGATTTCCAGAATTTTCTTTTAATCTTGCGTGCATTCTTTAATTTGTTGTTCTGAGGAGAAAAAAAAATCCACCCAGAATTGAATATTACTTGAAATATCTAAACAATTTTTATTTAGTGATTGCTAACAATTGGTAAATTATTCTGAGAACTGATCTAGTGAATACGTTCCTGTCCATGGCAGGGTATTGGAACAGTAAGATCTTTAAGGTCCATTCCAACCCAAACCATTCTGTGATCTCATAATGTGGTGTAATTTTGTGCTGTAATTTCGAGGGTGGTTGTGCCTGTGGTGTTTTCCTGGGTAACCCTGATGCAGGAAATGCTCTGATTTTCTGATTTTTTAGCATCCCTCCTTGAGGTTTCTTTCTCTCCTGTCAGAGACAAATTGTAAGAAAATGCAGAAATGCTTTTCTTCTAACAAAGTCTTGAAAACCCAGAAAGGGCAAAGGGTAATTGTTTTGTTCCTCAGTGTAAAATTATGGCTCCCACTGAGGAGGATGGCTTGGAATAAGAAATTTCACTTGGGGGAAAAAAACTAAAAAAAAGCTTAAAACCACTTTTTTTCCACAGTCATCCCAGGGAGTGAAGTTTGCTAAACTGGCTACAAGCAGGAACAAAGCTGGAATTTGGATTTGCATCGGGAGGAGCACACAAGTATCTGTCACAGGAGTTTCTTCTCTGTTGTTAATGAAAGTTTATTATGGATCTTTGCATATTCTGCTCCATGAGGCCACCTCGAGCTGCCACAGCAGATCAATTAACTCATCCTTGCCATCTGTTCCAGCACCATCAGTTCTGTCAACCCTGCAGCTCCTGGTGCCTCCTAAGCCCAGCAGGAGCTGCAGCGAGGAGGGTGCTGGGCTGGGTGGGGGTTAAGGGTCTGAAAGACCTTCAAAAGAGAGGCAAAGAGGACTCAGGGGTGCCAGACTGGGATTTGATCCTCAGCCTGTTCTTTCCATGAAATACAGGTTGTTTTTGGCACCTGGTGTGGTTTCCAGGCTTATGGAAGCAAATCTGTCTCTTCAGTCATAGCCATGGTAGAACTGATTCTAATGTTTTTATAAAGGTGATGTTGCCTCTCGCTGACCTTCCGTGGGATTCTGATCAGCCCATGGGAGACCAAGGGCCCTGGGCCTGCTGAGTTACAGAAGGACTTTGATCAGTGCTCAGAAGTTCCCACTTGGAATGCCAGGGCTTTGTCAGGAAAAGTTGTGCGTTGTGAGAACAAGGACACAGAGAGCTCAAATCTGTCTGAAATCCATCTGAAATCTGAAAGCTGAGAGCTCTGCCCCAAGATCCGCCCTGTACTCATGCAGCTACAAAGGGTTTGCTACAGCTTGTATGTGTTGGTGTTGAAAGGCACCTGCAAATCCTTGGGTAGGAAAAGGGAGTTTTAACAAATGGGATGGATTTGGGCACAGTGTCTCTGGAGAGCATCACCTCTTTGGGGCTGTGCACAGCTCAACATTTCCTCCTCTGTTTGAAGAGCAGCACAGTTGCTTTTGACTCCTGAGTTTTGTCCTGCGTTCCCAAATTGGATTGTTCAGCCCTCACTACTCCCAGTCGGCCCATGGGAAAAAAGGGGGTGAGCACAAAGAGGAGAACACAAGGAAACTTTGGGAAAGGAATCTCTCAACTCTTTGAGAGGATTTTGCCACAGAGAAAAGAGGAGAGTTTTATTTTAAAATCATGAAGGAGCTGTCAGGCATCTCTTAAAACACAGGATCTTCCCCAATCCATTGTGTGCCACACCAAGTAATTGAGCTTCAGCTTCAAGCACTTTGCAGGTACTTCAAACTCAGTCATTGAATCACAGAATCCTGGAATTATTTGGGTTGGAAGGGATTTTAAATCCCATCCAGTGCCACCCCTGCCATGGGCAGGGACACCTCCCAATGTCCCAGGGGACTCCAAGCCCCAGGTGGCTCCAACCTGGCCTTGGACCTTTCCAGGAATCCAGGGGCAGCCACAGCTGCTCTGGGAATTCCAGCCCAGCCCCTCCCAGCCAGGAATTCCTTCTGAATATCCCATCCATTGCTGCCCTCTGGCAGTGGGAAGCCATTCCCTGTGTCCTGTCCCTCCATCCCTTGTCCCCAGTCCCTCTCCAGCTCTCCTGGAGCCCCTTTAGGCCCTGGAAGCAGCTCTCAGGTCCCTCTGGAATATTCTCTTCTCCAGGTGAACATCCCCAGGTCTCCCAGCCGGGCTCCAGAGCAGAGGAGATCCTGTGAAGAAGGGATTTGTGCCTAGAGAAAGCTGTATTTCCAGATCCCAGACTGGAAGAGGAGCTGATGTCCCTGGCACTGCCACAGGGCTCCCACCAGATGGTGCTTCAGCCAGGTTAACTGGAAATGCCCAGGTAATGTCTGAAATTACATATATAAATATCAATATATAAATATAAAATGTGAGAAAAAACAATGCTTACCTTCTAATTTCAAAAGGTTTATTAAAACCTCAGTAAAATACAACAGGAGATTGAATAAGGAGAAGCAAACAGCGGTAGGAGTAAGGGCTCAACCACCGTGTGCTCGTCTACAAAATGGATGTTCTACTTTTTATACCCCCAGCCCCTCTTGAAGTCTTGTCAGTCGGCTCCTTCTTTGCTGCTCCTGCTTCGCTGGTGGAGATCACTTTCTTACACCTTGACTGGAAGTCAGGAGTTGCTAAAGGAACAAGCTGACCCTCACAAACACCCCACCTACTAGGACTATCCCATGATAACAATGTATGGGGGAGGGGAAACATTCCTATCATCTACAGAACTTCTCTTAACATATTAACCCCTTAATTGTGAGAGCAAATTATCACATTATTGATCTATAAAAAACCTCCCATTTTCTTTTCTCTAAGTCATTTGGCTCCAACAATTAACTCAAAAAATTCTTCTCTTTCTCTCTTGAATGTCTCATACTAGCATCTATTGATGTGGGCAAGGACAGTGGGAACAGAAAAATCTCCCAGAGGTCCAGTATGGCTTTTACCCCATCTACCACGCCCATGGGGTTGTTACCCATAGCAGGTGTATCTTTGTGGCCAGTTCAGAGGCCAGCTCGGCCTTGCCCTTTAGTCCTTTTTGTTAAAGGACAATTGAGGAATAATAGAGGTCCGGTATGGCCTTTTTGCCCCCACCTTACCATGCCTATGGGGTTGCTACCCGCAGCAGGGCTATGGGATCTTCTTGGTGGAGAACACAGCGGCCAACCCGGTCTTGCCCTCTATTCCTTGCCTTAATTTACTTGTGGTTCCTAAGGAAACTGCCC
>VZSE01010169.1:0-97519 GCA_013398275.1 Promerops cafer
GGGCGGCGGGACCAGCCCCCTCTTCCCGCTTCTTCGGGGGCGCCTTCGCCGCCCTTTGTCTGAGGGGAGGGCGCGCACCCGCGCGGCCCGGGGCGGCCCCCGAGGTGCCCGGGGCGGGAGCGGTGCCGGTACCCGGGGGCCCGTGGAGGAGCTGCCGGGCCGGATAGCTCGGCAGGTGCTCGGTGAGCGCTCCCTCCTGGGAGAGGCCGGGGCCGCTCCGTCCCGCCCGGCCGGTCCCGGGGGCTGCGGAGGGGCCCGGGCTGGGAGGAGGCGCGGGGGCTTCCGTGGGTTTCGGTGGGGAGAGCGAGGTGTACAGCGCGAGGTGCCCGGCGCTGCTTGGAGGGAGTGGCTTGGTGAAGCATAAAAGTTTTTATGGTTAAATCCAGCCCTTTCGTTTTTTTTTTTTTTCCACTTAGCGTCAATTTGAGCTGCGCCTTCGCCCATTTCTCCACCAAGGCGAGAAGCACTTACTGTATTTTAAAGAGAGCGAGTGTAGAACCACTGAGAGTGTTTCTGTGTTCAGGATGTGCCAGTTCGGGTTCACACTGCAAACAGTCGGTTGTGATGGGTCTGGCTTTTAATGTAAGCGTCGGCATAGGGAAGTATGAACGAGTGACTTAGACACCACTCTTGAGAGCCCTCTTTGCTTATAGCGGCTTCCCCTTTATAGAGACTTTGGAGCTCAGTGGGGTCCAAAACGGTGCGCGGATCATTTTGTCTGTCTCTGATACCTCCACCCTGCTCTGCTCTGCTGTGTAACACCTGTGTACTCGTGGAGGGTGTGTGCAGGGGCGCGGGTGGCAGTGGCTTCAGTGCCTTGTGTGCTTATCCTGCTGTGTGCAAACATGCTCCGTCAGAACGGGAGCAAAGCTTTTTAAGTGGAAGGATGTCGGAGATTTGGATAGCTTTTCTGACTCCCCGTTGTGCACAAAAATGAAGAAGTGCACGGTGTGCAGATCAAACGTGCAGTTTGTGAAGCGAGAAATGCTCCTTCTGGCTGGTATTCTGCTGATTATCAAGATCTGCTTTCAGTGTGTTCATCTCAGTGGAAGTTGTCTTATGGGGTCAAAGCTCACTTAAAATGAAATCTGAAAATATAAAATGAAATCAGTGTTTTAAATTCTGGTAGAAACGAAACATCTCACTTTTCGATGCTTTTTGTGATTATTCAGAATAGGTAAGACTTGCTCTTCATTTCTTCTCGGGCTGCATTGTTTTATTTGCAAGTGAGAAATGTCTGCCCAGGTCGTTGTAGTGGCCTGTGATGGTAGTTCCTAAACCATAAAGGCTTAGTGTGCTAATTGAACTCAGGCTGTAATGCTGAAATGAGAAATACCTCAGGATTGACATACGGTAGGTTTGGGTTAAAATCTTTAGTATACTCAATTAGTATAGTTAGGAATACTGTATAAGGACTGAGTCCAGTTCATGATTGTATATGATTATTCTATGACATGGTTTTATGTATTTTTGTCCTTAAATTTCCTTTTCTAAAGAAAATCCTCTTCTGATGACTATAGTGAGCATGTCATTACTGTTCTAGATATGACTGAACTGAGTGGGTGCTCACACCGTGTCAAGTATTGCTGTTGTGTGGGTTATTTATTACCATAACAATTTGTATGTATATGCAGTTGCAGAGCAGTTCCTGCCAGGATGGTGGCCAAGCTCTAGAAAGGATTGTATAATAATCCCAGAGCCTTTTAAATAGATTTTCTCTGAAGGTGTTGTTCTTTATTCAGATTTCCAAGTGTTTCTTTCTTGTGGTCAGAAGTGGTGAGGAATGTACAATAAAGCCTCACTAAAAATACGAGTGGAAAAAGAAGTAACTAGCTTGCTCTGCACTCACTGTAATTAGTAATTAATTGCCTCACAATTTACCTGAGAAGTCATTAGTTGATTATTTTGTTACTGGTGTCACGGTAGAGCTGTCTCTTGATAGGAGATTTTCTTTTATATCAGCTCTTGGAAGGGATTTTACATGTAAGAGGTGGCTTAGAGGGGAGTGTTGAGGTATCTTGGACAAACTCAAGGAGATTTTTTTGAGATTTATGGAGAAGTAAGAACAGCCAGTATGACTCTGGAGGAACCAAAAGGAGAAGGGCAGAAGTACGGAATGCCTTGGAAACAATTTCTTTCATGTACTTTTGGTAGCTGGAAATTAATGTTTCAAGAGCACGTGTCATTCACATGTCTGAAGGATGGGAAGGGGGATGTGATCAGAGGTGATGCACACAAGATCATATAAAGTTATTGGCAATGTCCAGTGACACCCCTGAGCCTTGTCATTATAATTCTCTACCTTCTGCACTAGATTAATCATGTATGTATGACTCTAGAAACAGCTTGATAAATTCAAGGGAAAAAATGTATTCAGATGTTCTAGGTGGAAAAGACTTTATTTGATTGAATTGTCTTTTGCTGTCTTGGGTGATATTAACTTGAAGAGATTAAGCTTCCAGATAATTGTCATACAGCTCTGTAAGTAAGAAGGAAATATTCCAGCAGCAGCTGATAAATTGCCACAGTGGAACACTGCAATCCACTGAACGTCTGTCATTATCTTCTTAGCTATATGCATCCCCCCCATCTTTTTTATTTCCAAAAATTTGTGCAGACTTTGATTTGTCGTTCCCATGGTTAGTATATTTCAATTTGGAGAAAAAATTATAATTTTGGATTACTTTAAGAAACCAGATATACTTCTTCATTGCCAACAGAATAAGTATAAATATATTTGGTCTACAGAGTAACTTCATTGAACATTAGACTTGTGTGAAGCCTTTTGCTAACTTCATGTTGGCAACAAAAAACAATCTAGAAGGTTTTTGTAAGCAGACTTAATACTTTTAACATATTGCCATGGAGATAGTGACTGTTTCAGTATTCACCAGTAGTATTCCAAGAACCTGTTAGAACATTACTTCAGGATTTGTTCTTCAATTCAAAAACAAACAAAAAACCCTCACAGAACAACAGCCCCACCAAAAACCAAAAATCTATTCCATACCCCCCCAAGCAAATGGGATAGGATAGATAAAGAATCCTGCTGCTGGTATTTTAACCAAGAAATGTATAAGGTGTATGTGCAGTTGAGCTTCAGTCAGACTTTATTGTAGAGTAAAATGACAATAAAAAGTCCAAGTTGTTAAATACTTGTGTACTGAGGTACTTGATGAGCCTGATGTTGACCAACTGTACTTGTGGTGGTCAGCAAAGTGTTTTTTTACTACCATTTTCTTGATTGTAGACAAAACCATAAGGGATGGTGATGTAAAATTGACTCTGGAAGATATGTGCCTAAGCTACTGGGAAACCAAATTACAGTAACTGGGAAGAGTTGATGGATCCTGACTGTGGGTCAAGACAGAGCAGAAATCCCATCAAAAGGTTCTAGAGATTCTTTCTGCTCAGCTCTTGCCTTTTTTGTTTCTTTTTCCCCAAGAATATAAGAACTGCTGTGCCGAGAGTCCTGACTGTGGAGACAGGTAGGGAGGAAAAGGATATGGAAAGCAGGTTTGTAGTGGAAAGTTTTTTTTCCCTTTCTTTTTTTTTCTTCTTTTAATAAAAACCACTAGTCTGGCAGTTAGTGATTTATGAACTTTCTCAGAGGTGTTTGTGGTTTCACCAGATCTTTTTTTATAGATAGTTCAAGTCCGTGGTTGTCCACCCCTAAGGGGCTCAAAAAAACCCTCTGGTTTTTGCCAACCACCACTGTCTGTGGCAGTGGGAGTCCCTGTTTAACATATATGGGAATGCGTGGGGGAAATATGTCCTTTCAGTGTGAGTTTTTTTTGCCCTAAAACTGCTCCTCGTTCTACCAGACTCCTTTGTATTTTTGAGAAGTGGTAGGTGGTTGTTTGGTGGCTTCATACTGAGAAGTGTCTCTACATCTACTTCTGTCATGTGCCAGTCATTCCAGGTGCTGGTCACCTTTACTGAATAGTTATTTTAGCATTGATCGTGTTTTCATCTTGTTGAAAAGAGTTTTTCATGTTATTTAAGAGTTAACTTCATGTAGGGGTGCAGTTATATTTGCCGTCTTGGTTTCTTTTTGCAGTTTCTTTGCTCTAACAGTTCTTAAGAGCTTTAGTTTCAGCTAGGTAGGACCTTGCCCTTGAATTATCTTCACCTTCACTGGCTTTCTCCACTGTCTGCCTGTGCTTGTTTTTTTTTTTTTTCCCTTACTGGGTTTTTGTTGCATAAACACAGGAAATGTGTGGTTGGGCACACTGTGCTGTCTGGGGCTAAGTGAGGTGGCTGCCTGGTCTGTCCTGCTCCAGCTGTCACAGCTCTGCTCTTCCCATTCACTGTGCTTCCCTGGAGATGCTGTCACATATGACTTCTGGTCTGGTAGTTCCTTAACCTGGCTTGATAAAAATGATTTGTTAGGAGAGAGCAGCAATGAAAATGCTTAAAGTGACTAAAATCATCTTAACAGAAGTGGCGAGCCACTCAGGTGAAATTTGTTGGTAGTGGGTCTGGGATGTAGCGATTTCTATCAACTGTGGTTGCTACATGGGCACTTAAAATGTGTCTCTGGTCCTTGGCAGGGGTTTTTCTTCTGCTCCTTTTTAATGTGGGTATTTGTTTGTCTTTTTTTTTATACTGGCATCCTGTATTTTGTAAGGTAGCTGAATTCCATTCAGTCTTTTCTTTCCTGACACTTTTCCTTTCCATAATGTTGCCTTTTGTTTCTACTCTGAATTGTGAATGTGCTAATGATCTAAAATGTGCCCAGCATTCAGTGGAGGTGATGCCTGAGCCTTTGCTGTCCCTTACTTTGGATGTGGGGTGCTGAGAAACAGATTTCCCCAGTGCTGTAGTGGTGGGAGCACAACCCTGCTTGAGCATCACGCATGGCTGTCCTGGTGCTCTGGTGACAGCAGGACTGAAGCACTAAAACTGCCTTTCCAGTTGCCTCTTTTCTGGTGTGAACTCTTGCTAAGTTAATAAGTATCCTTTTACTGTAAATTATTCCTGTTTCCCAGCATAAACTTCAGACTTCATTTCACCAGCACTGCCATTGACTTTCTCTGACTAATGCCAACAAGAGTTTTTGGGTGGGACTGTATTTTACTTCACTACTTCCATGCAGAACTGACTTTCTTCACATACAATCAGTATGAAATACTTCTTTTTTCAGAAATCTTGAAAAAGAAAACAATGCTTTGTAGATATTTTTGAACAAAAATTCAAGTCTTGCCACTGCCAGAGTCCTAAATCAGACTGAAGGAAAAATCACAGTATGTTCTGTCTGCCAAATGAGTTAAATCTTTCCACTTTTGGGGTGATGTACACTGTAGAGAGTATAATATGAGGTAATTTAGAATATTAAGTTCACTTTTTTTAAAGGAATATTTATTGCCTGTAATATGCTCATGACCCTGAGATTGGCTCAGCTCATCAGAGCCTGGTGCTAAAAACACCAAGGTTATGAGTTTAGTCCCTGTATGGGCCATTTATTTAAGTGTTGGACTCAATGATCCTTCTGGGTCCCTTCCAACTCAGAACATTCTGTGAAATCTGTATTAGGCCAGGATTGCTTTCAGTAGAATAAATTAGAATATAATATTTTGAATAATTAAAAAATGAAGCATTTTCCTTTAATTTCAGCAGTTTGTGCAGTGCTGACCTGCGGTGTTACAGGTGAGGGCTGCAGTTGCTCTCCACTTAGTGCTGAAGAGTTTTGTGATTGCAAATTGAGTTTAAATTTGACATTGTTGTTAAAGAAACTCAAAATGAATGTTACTGCTTTCATTGTTTTAACTAGATAAAGTGTTGCTTTAAATTATTTAAATGGCTTAAGATTTCACTGTTTCTTAACAGTAAGTAAATCACTGTAAACATGATACTTTTTGTCATTTGAGGCAAATGGTTTTGGAATTAAGCAGTGCTAGGCAATCTCTTCATTTTTGCTTCTGCAGCAGCTGTGAATAGATTTTTGTGGATGGGAGTTATTAATGATTTTTACTTTAATTTTAAATAAGGCAGTTTTGATAGAGTTCCTGGAAACTTGCCTGACTTATTATTTAAAGAAGACTTTTAAGTCATCAGTTTTTGCCTCTTTGATAAAATGATGAAGAGGTTGGCCTTTGTCAAATGCTTTTGACTGTGGATATAGTTCGATCTTTTTAAGCTGGCACTGAAGTTAAGTCTGAGCCTTTGCTTACCTCTGACTAATGAGCATTTTTCTCTTCCTTTGCTTGTGTGAACCAAATAATCTGAAACTTCCCTGTCTTCCTGAATCTGGCTGTCTAAAAACTGAGACTGAGCTCATGGCTGCAGGAGGAGGATGAGGATGCTACTGACACTGGTGTCAGCTGCAGCACACTTAGAGCAGTTGTCAGCTTTGCCCTGATAGAAATTTTTTGTCTTCCAGTTTCGGCTCTTCAGTTCAACTGTGGCTTTATTGGTAACATACCATTATACCTTCATTCCTCTTAGTGTGTTTTTATTTCCCCAAGTTGCACTGTTTCTTCGTGTTTCAGGAAAAATATAAAAGCAAACTTGTCAGAATGTTTCAAGTTGTTTCTTCTCAATGCATCTTTGGCACTCAAGGAGAAGAGTCTCCATCTTTGCTGCTTGAAGAAATAAAACCACTAGTTTCATGAAGTGAGGGAATCCCATCACTTAACTCTGAACTTGTACCTTGAGCTATGAACAGATTTGTTTTAAGGCTGCTTTGCACATAATCTCCCTTGTCCCGAAGTCACGCTGTGGGTGCAGTTCCAGGCTGTGCTTCAGAGATAGCTCCAGGCTGCTGCTGGACAGGGCCAGAGCTGTGCAGTGCCTGTGTCTGGCTTGCCCTGGCTGCAGTGGCTGTGAGCCCTGCTGGGAGCTGACGAGCTGGCTGGTGGGGAGAAACTCCTGTGCCAGCCTTGCCATCACGTCAGCAAGCTGGATGGCCTCACTCTGGCTGCAGTCTCTACCTCCTGGGCAAGAGAGTGGATGGGACTGAATTTCAGGAGTCAGGGAATGTAGGGTGTTTTTCATTTTCCATTTTAACCTGCAATTACTTTGCACTAGATCCATGCTAAAATTTCATAAGCTTCTTCGGCGTGTCTATATTAATTGTTCTCCCTAAGTGTTCACGATCCACCAAACTGGTTATTTCACAGCATTTTTCTGTATCTTTAAAGGATTTTTTTTATCCATCCCAATCCATTTCAAGCCAGCCAAATGTTCCTTTTAAACTGTACCTCTAATTTGCAGTTTTTAAAATTGATTTAAAAATACCTTTAAAGAGAAAATAGTTTCTAAACATCTAGAACCTGTTACTGAGATGCCTTTTGTATTTCTGTAGGTATTGGTTTTGGTTGTTCTCAATAATGTGTATACCTAGAGAAGAGGACTGAGAGCAATATGTAAAAATATGCATCTATTCTTCTGTATCCTGATTTTCTGCAGTTGGGCTGGACTTGCAACATTCCCATCACTTAAATGCTTTTATGGAGTTTGGCTTATTTAGCACTATCATAAACCAGTAAATACAAGATTAAGTAGAATAAGCTTGCCTAAAACTTGAGGTAAATCACATTGCTATTTGCACTCATTTTAGCATGTAAATGTTTCTGTCAGGGAAGTAATTAATTGCTAGAACAAACTGCCAGGAGAATGCTAGATCCATCATTTCTTGGTATGGTCAATCCCTGGATAATGCAGATATCAGCGTGTTCTTTAATGTCCCCTTTTGGCAGGTTTAGTGGTCATGTGTCCATACAGTGATCTAGTTCAAGACACTGGCCAGGGTTGAATCCAGATGGAAGAAAACCAGCTGGCTGCTTTGGCAGCAAACTAGACTGACACACCCTGGAGCAGCACAACTGTGAGACCAGCACAGGGAAAGAGCTGGTGAAATGAGAATGAGTAGGGAGAGACCATGCAGGGTCACTCCTTTAGCCTCAGATTGCTGGAGACACTGTAAAACTCTGGTCTCTGTAAGCGATGAAAGCAGTCGTTCCTGAAAAGCAGAGCCCTTCTGTTTCCCTTTCCAAAGAGGTTAAGTGAAGAATATTCTTTTGTTAAGAGATTTTGGTACAACACTTGACAAAATTAGCAGGACTTAGAAGCTGCTTAAGTGTTTGCAGAGTAGGCTATGGGCTGTTTGTTTGAAACCACAGTGTCCCAAACAGCACTTCTTGCTGTGTTCGGCTGAGTTGGTGCTGTTCAGAAGCCAGCTGGAATGAGATGCTGTGCTGCAAGTGGGGCAGTGGAAGTGCTGAGGTGAGCAAGGCTTTTGAAGCTGTGAGGATAAAAGCAAATACGTTAATCCCATGCTCCCGTGGGTATGGTAGATAAGGGGCAGCAGATTTTCTTGAAAAGTGGAAACAGCAGAATGTAACCTTTTAATTAAGGATAAATTATCATGAACTGTGCTGTTTTGCTCTTGAAAATCAAATACAGGGCTTCCTTTGCCTGACCCACAGGTTACTGAAAATACATCTCATCCTTCAGCGCAGGGAAGGAGAGTGTCTGTGAAGTGGAAGATTATGCTAAAAACCATTACTCTGACACATTCACGTTATAAGAAGCCTAAGTATAACAGGGTCTGCTTTTACAGCCTATCAATATCTGAATAAGGATGTGGGGTCAGGAAGTAGGGGAATTGGAAACTATCTCAGTTGACACCCTTTGTAGCTTGAGGAGAGCTTGAAGGCATTTCTTAAATCATTGTGTGCTATAGGACTATATATATAAATTAACAGTATGGATTGTCAAGTAAAAGCACAATTAAGAGTGTATAAAATTGCTTCCTCTTGTTTGCACGTGCTCATCACCTTACTAGACACTTATTTTGTGGGAAGAGTGTGCTCTTTCAGTCTTACTGCTTCATCCTTACTGAGAGAGAACTACAACGCACATGTATGGATTGTAATATGTAGCTTGTAGGAGAAAACCTGCCCTGATAGATAACCAGTAACAGCCTTGGGCTGGGTGAACAGCAGATGAAATAAAGCTGTTTATGGAACAGGAGATGTGCTGTCAGTACAATAAGACACAGCCTGCCATCTCCATGCAGAAGGAGACTGTACTGATTTCCCATCAACACCGGCTTGCTGGATCCTGCTGTTCGCTGCTGTATCCTGGTTTTTCAGTTCTGAGCAGCGACTGAAGTGGTAAATCCTGACCTTGGTGTTTGAAAAAGCCAAGGTTGCATTGCTGACTCTTCTCTCATGATTTCACTTTTTTTGTGTGTGTGTAGCTGTGTCCCCAGGATTATGCCTGTAGTTGTGAATATGTGGGAACAATCAAGAGTATTTTGTTTGTGTTTCTGAGATCCAAACTACTTCAAGTGCCTGTGTTGAGAACAGTGGAGGTCAGGGTTGGCTTTCTATGAACTTGCCTCGGGTGCTTTGTCTCCTGATGGCAGCAACTGCTATCCCTTGCCCCAGACTGCTTTTCATAAACTCCTGTAAGGCCTCTGATCCCTTCTCAAATTCTTCAGATACCAGTCGTGGTGTTACTATCAATTAGCTCTGCAAGACACAGTACATGCTGTAGCTGCTTCCAAGATACATATTTGGTGACCAGCCAGCCATCAGGTTAGAAAGACAAGCGTTGGGGCAGTCCTGAAGTCTTTTGCTGGGGAAGGACTGAGATTTGAGTGCTTCAGTGCTGACTCTGAAAAAAACCCCTAAAAATAAAAAATATACAGCTCTTATTTTAGAGATGCTGCTCTTCTGGCATGTTTCAGCCAAATGGGTGTACAAGGGAAGAATTATTGGGAGTAAAGCAGGAGGACAAGCAGGTAGGGATGCTCACGTAATGCTGATTTCTTCAAATGCTCAAGATTATGACCAGGTACCTAAAAAAACTCCACAGTGAATGGGGTGGGGGATGATTGATGTGCTGCAGTAGTAATGAACTACCTTACTGTCTACCAGGGGGCACGAGCAGAACAGTAGCCAGCAGGTCATGGGAAGTGGTTGTTCCTTACTCCCTGGCACTCACAGGACTGTCTCTAAAATACTGTGTCCAGTTTTGCTCCTCCCTCCCCTCAAAGGCTGTGGAAATGCCACTAAACTGGGGAGTTGAGGGTGGTTGGGAGGCTGGTGCATATGGTATGCAGGAAGTAGGTGTAGCCTGGAGAGGTGAACAACCTACTCTTCTTGGAGGCACAGTGAAAAATTGTGAACCAATGCCTGCAAGTTAGGACAGTGGTAATTCCTACTGAATACAATGTGGAAAAATTATTACGAGAATTCAGTATCAGAAAAGGTGCTTGGGGTGGCTGTTTTATCTCCATCCTTTGAAGACTTCTAAAATTTAGCTGGACAGAGCCTTGAGCAACCTGATTTGACTTTGAGATTAACCTTGCTCTGACCAGTTTGGAGTAAGTAACCTCCAGAGGTCTTTTCAAACCCTATTTTCCTGTGATTGGAAGCGCTGCAAACCATGCAGATGGAAATAATAATCTTAATAAAATTTACTTAAATCCTTCTAAATACATGTGAAGCTAGATATTTGAAGGACCTGATGCCTGAACTTTTAGAACATAATTGACCTAATGAAACAATTTTGCCTCCTTTAAAACTGTCTGATTGAGATTGTAGGGTGCCCTTGAGTGTTTGCTGTTTTGACTGGCTTTTGTAAAAATCCATTTCATAGGGATTTCCTTCTGTGCTTTTCCATCAGAAGTTCAGTTTATTGTCTTGACTAAAATGTCCACACTAAAAAGTAAGTGAACTTTATGTCACAATTAGTATGCCCTGACAGCATGGAGTCAGAAACAAACACTTGTTCCTGTTGTAATGCTAAGCATATTTTGTGGTTTTTGCAAGATTCCAATCTGGGACCATTCAGACTCTTGCATCATGTCTGTTTTTACAGATGAAGGGAACACTTTGTGCATGCTCCGAATAATGCTTTTAAGTTCCTGTAAATTTATTTCAAAGCCAGATTCTTGCCATGTTTGCACAAGTAGTAATTGTCATTCAGAATCAGAGATGTGCCAAATTGTAGGCTGTCTGTCAAAGCATTTCTGCATTTCTTTGGAGCGTAAAAGGAGTTTTCATTTAAACCCGAAAGGCTTTCAAAAATGTTCTTGTTTTCATAACTCTTGAATTCATAACCTGGGGCTATGATCATGATGTCCTTTTTGGCTAGGAGAATTCTGGAAAAAAAAAAAAAAAAAATCTACAGGAGAAGCTGAAGCTTTTATAGTAGTGTGGAGTCCTGATAGCAAAAAGGAAACTTGAAATACAATTTTTTATTTTTCAGGGGAATGACTTTGTAAAAAGAGTTCCCAGATAAGCAACAGAGTCTTCAGCTTCAAACTTATTTTTGTGAGCTAATTATCTAGTGAAGGCTTTAAGAGAACACCTATAAATACGGTGTTGATCTCAAGGTACTTTCACTTCTTATTTGGTGCCTTGGATTTGAACAAAATATAAATGAGGTGTGATTCTTTTGTTCTTCAGTGCTGTTTGGCATGGCTTTGTTGTAGCAGAATTTGTAATTCGGTGTTTTGTGACTCACCTTGAATGTTTTGCCAAAAAGATGTTATAAAATTAACTCAAGGGAAGGAAGAGAGGAAGAGGCATAAATCTATATATGGAACAATGTCTGAGTCATGATTTCAGAAAATGTGGTGTGTTTTTTTTGAAATACATTCCCCTGTGCCCTCAAAGATCCCTGGTTTTCTCTGCAATGTAAATAGTAGCATTTTTCCATTTCTGCTCATGGAGACGCTTGCTGCCTTTCCTGCAGGTGTCACCTCTCCTTTCCAGGCTGGTTTCTTGCTCTGAGCTCTGCTCAGACTGAGGGAAATAGCAGTAGCACAAACCATCACTTACTGCTCTGAGGCACTTCCCGGGCGAAACGTTTTGATCTCCTCTATCCTTATTAGGTATTAAATACCTGGAGGTGGTTGAGGTTTTATTCTAATAGTTCCTATTTCATGTCTTGTGCTGTAAATGGAAGAGCCCAGCGATTCTGCTCATAGAAGTGGGGGAGTAAATTAAATCCACAATTGTAACATTTATTAAATTTATAACTGAGTTTAAGACAAGTATTTCTGATAATATTGGAGGAGACATGATGGTGTGCTTCTTCGAGAGTTGATAAATCTGCAGTGAGGTATCTCTAAAACATTTTTCTTCCCATCTGGTTGTCAGTAGTGACTTACCGTCTACAGCACACAGTTGTAAAATTATGAGGTGGTCTGTGAAGACAATTTGCTTTAGGTAAGTGAAAATTGACAAACATTCAATTTTCAGTTGTGTTTTATCTTATATAGTGTTAAGCACTATAATGCACTCCAGAAAATTACAGGAGCCTGGAGTGGGAAAATGAGGCATATGTGGTTTGTGTCTTTCAGAGCAGGCTGCTGGGCAGGGTTTCTGCTGTACTTTTAGTCTCCTTCCCAAAAGTCTCTTGCTAATTGCACCCAAGCCAGAACAAGAAACTGATGTTTGAGATGGTTGCTGTTAGAATGCAACGAGTTTCTCATTAGTTGAAATAATTTGGGAGGAAAAATGTACACTTTTAACTGTTTTCAACTATTCATTTTCCTAATTATTTCAGGCATTCTTACTGGGCTGTAAAATTCAACACAAACTTTTTATTAAAAATGCATGGTGAGTCATATATTGGAGAATGCACCATTGCCTTACCCAATCTAAAAATGCCAGGCGGATCCAGGGCGGCTTCCAGATGGACGAGTTCTGTGCTGACAGAACCAAGTCTCCTGGCTTTAGACTGTCTCAAGGGTAGACTGCTATTTTTGTTTTTATTTTCCTTTTTTTAAGGCAAGCTATGGATGTAGAGGAATTGTTGCTTTAAGCAGAAAATATTTCCGCTAGAACTGGGTGATGCAGCACGGAGCAAGTTACAAAAGAAGTAAGGAAAAATAGCAGATACTACAGGGTGGACAGAAAAAAAAAGGAAAAAGAAACTTTATTCAAGTTGCCTTCTCACAGACTTGAGACACTGGCACAGGCTCCTCAGAGAAGCTTCAGATGTTTCATCCCTGGAAGTGTTTAGGGCCAGGCTGGATGGGGCTTGGAGCAACCAGGTCTAGTGGAAGGTGTCCCTGCCCACGGATGATCTTTAAAGATCCCTTCCAACCCAAGCTATCCTGTGATTCAGGCACAAATATCTTTTATGATGTTTTTTGTTATAAACCATACAAATAAATTAACAAATTCCTGTCATTAGCATGTTATTTTTCAGAGACATCCTGTAACTTGTCACAGATTTCTTACAATGCACAAGATCTCTCATATCCCTCACTGAAGTCTTACTTACACATTTGATTTTACCTTTACAGCTGACAGGAAATTCTGTAGAAGCTGGCCAAACTGAAGTCTCAGCCACTAAACACTTCTCCTGAAAGTACCTTCTCACTGCTGTGCCACTGACATCCAAATCACGAACTCTGACAGTACAATCCCCAGCCAGCTCCAGGTGCTGTCTAACCACCCTCAGCAGCAGGAGTTCTTCCTGAGGTCTAATCTAAGTTTCCCCTCTGTCAGTTTAAAACCAGTGCCTCTAGTCCTGTCACTACAGACCTCGGGAAAAAGTATATACTGAAAGGATGCAATAAGGTATCTTTTACCATTAGAAAGTAGAAAATGTGGTGAGACCCCAGAGGAAAATAACAGAACTGCCTTTGTGCCAGCTAGCTCCTTCCTCTCTTGCAATGGTAGTTTTTTTCCCTTTAAGCTCATAGTATTTAACCAACATGGGAAGCTGACAGTAGCTGGGCTGTTGGTACTCAGTGTGGGTGAGCAAAGGCTTAAATGAAATATGGGATATTGTGAGAATTTCAAAGTTGCTTTGTTGCCATTTTTGGTTTGCTTGTTGTTGCTGGTTTTCTCTGTGGTGTGTGTTTATTCTGAGTTCATTATTTTTTTCCTAAAAGCTATTTTTATAGCAGTTTAAAATACCCTCAGTGTAAGCACTGGAGAATACTTACTAAGTTTTTAACAGATCTTGTAAATCACCACATATCCAACAGCTTTTTGGTAGTGACTTGGGATAGTTAAGAGAAATTATTCCAGAAGAATGATATATTTTCTTGATAACAGTGCAATGATTTTTTGATTGAGAAGAGTGATATTTAAATTCCTGAGTTTTTTAAACATTTGACAGAGGAATGGGAGCTGCAGCTGAAAGACTGAGTTGCCTGGGCACAGTGCTTTGTCCTGGGGTGCATCAGGCGCAGCATGGCCAGCCAGACCAGGGGTGGGACTGTCCTGCTCTGCTCTGTGCTGGGGTGGCCTCACCTTGAATACTGTGCAGTTGTGGACACCACAGTGTAAAAAAGATACTAAACTATTGGAGAGTGTCAAAAGGAGGGCAGCCAAGATGGTGAAAGCTCTGGTGAGGAAATCCATATTGAGGTCATTTGGCCTATTCTGCCTGGAGAAAGAAGAGACTGAGGGGAGACCTCATTGTGGTCTACAGCTTCCTCATGAGGTGAAGAGGGAGGGCAGACATGGATCTCTGCTCTGTGGGGACCAGAATGGCCTGAAGTAGTGTCAGAGGAGGTTAAGGATGGATATTAGAAAAAGTTTCTTCACCCATTGGGTGGCTGGGAACTGGAACAGGCTCCCCAGGGAAGTGGTCACAGCACCAGCCTGACAGAGTTCAAGAAGTGTTTGGACATTGCTCTTGGGCACAGGGTGTGACTCTTGGGGGTGGTCCCTGTGCAGTGCCAGGAGTTGGACTCAATAATCTTTGTGGGTCCCTTCCAACTCAGCATATTCTCTGATTAATTTGATGTTGGCTCAGATGGGGGGATGGTGCTCTGACTTGTCAGCCCGTGTGCTCAGGAAGTGGAAAGGGGCTTGTTGGGAACTTAGCCTGACTGCAGCAGAGTGTCTGATTGCCCTCACTCACCTAATGCTGCTTTGAACCTGCTGAGCCTTCTGAGATGGGGTGTGTTGAAGAGAGAGTGAAGGCTCATACTCACTTCAACATGGAATTGCTTTAAAGAGAGCAAATCCTGTTGGCATCCAAACTGAGTCCCCACTGGGTGACAGCAGGGTGTTTGTGGTGCTTGCAGAGACTGGGTGGACACAGCTGGTTTTGTGTAGAATCAGGTTGGGTCCAACATTGTGTGTTTGTATGTATTGGAGGCATCTTTAGTGCTTGAAAGGATTGTTTGTTTGCCCAGCAAACTGAACTAATAAATTGTACAGATTTAGGTTCTCTGTCTTTGAAATAATCCCTGACTGGAATAATCAGCTTACAGCAAATTGGGAATTAATTGTGTATACTTAAAAGAAAATGTACATAGAACGGCATGAAAATCTTTCTATTTCATTAGTGTTATGTTGTATTATTACAAACTAATGAAAGAATTCTCATGGCTCTGGGCATTTTGCTTAAAATAAGACCATAAGTCAATATTTGAATAAATGAGGTCAGCATTATCTTAAACTGCAGAGAACCTCCTCTGCCACATCCCTTCCTTGTGGCAGCAGAGTTTGCTTGGCTGGCACATGGGATCAAAGCTTCAGGAGCAGGAGGAGGTGCAACTGCTTTGGTACAGAGCTGTTTGGCTGGGCTGGAGCTGGCAGGACTGGTGTGGCTCCCTTGGGAGGAGGCACAGGTGGAATGGCTCTGCCATGTGTCACTGCTACTCCAGGGGCCATACAGGAGGCACCTGACCTCCTTCTGAGCTAATGTGAAGGTAGAACATCTCATTGGTGATGCTTAATGCTTGCAGTAGCCTTTGTGATGCAACTGTTTGCAAGTCCTCCACGTGGAATGTGAATGTGATGGCTCTGCATGGCTCAGCTCAGTGAAGCTGTGTGGTGTGGCTCAAAACTAGTGACTGTACTGTTAAATATGTGTGGACTGCATGGTCTCCATTAGCTAATTACACTTGTTCAGTTTCTTAATAGCATGGAATTGCATCCTTACCATCAGAGTTGACAGGAATCCAGCCTTGTATCAATAATATAATATGTTAGGATGTGGTTTCATGGCAGATAATGGCTTTGAGCAAAACAGCAAGTGGTGAGGGGCAAGATGAGTGGATCTGTGCAGGGAAATTGCTCGTGTGAGGGACCATATTCCAGTTTCAAGTTTTGAACATTTTTATATCATTGTATTTTTAGTCTTGTCTCATGGACATAATGCCTGTTAAAGATTAATGTGTGTTAAGTGCATTCCTGGGTTTAGTTTCAGTGAAAATTCCAGATTACTTTGTGAGAAGTAATCTGGAATCTGATGGAAGCTGAACTGAACCACCACAAATGAGGGTGGTTTGGAGCTTCACTGAGCAATGTGCTCCTGATCTAGGCTGTAACAGAGATGTAGAGGTTGATCTAAAGTGGGTTTGAAGCACTCCCGTGTCTGACCCTGCAGTGGGACATCTTAAGGAGATAAACTTGCAGAAGGTTGTCACTACAAGCTTTCTCTTGGGCTGTTTTCTTTATCTGATTCACCAGTATGATACATAACTACTAATTTAAGCAGAGAGCAGGGGGAAGGAACTGGTGAATACACACAGAAGAAAGCATGGGATCACAACATCCTTGGGTTAAGATGTCTTGGAAATACAGCTTAGTGGGTTTCCTACTCTCTGTTGATGATGTAGCTTTATTGGGCACCATGAGAAGGAAGCAGGAAATACTGAATGTTTCCATCTGTTCAGGGTTCAGTCCCTCGGCTGCTTCTCAGTTGGATGGTTATTGGGGTGTGAAAGGAAGGGAAGGACTTTTGCACAAGACCAATGCTCAGAGTGGTTTCCCTGATAGTGGGAAATGCGAGGCACTCCCCTACTCAGATTGAAGAAGAGCAAACCTACATCTGTAGCCCAAAGGAATACTTGGATCTTTGGGGAACTGGTCATTCTGGTCATTTGTCATCAGGAGTGTGAAGCAGATGCAGAGCCTGGAGGAAGCCTGGCTGCAGAGCAGTGGGAGCTCTTGGCCCGGAGGGATTTGTCTTTGGTTCCCAAACCCTGGTGCTCAGCTTGTGCATGTGTGTTTACAGGAGAGCTTTGCAGACAAAACTCATAGTTTTGGGAGCAGGAACTAGGATTTTAAGGGCAGTGGGAAGTCTGTCAGGCCTTTCTATTTAAGGATCTGGGTTGTCATCAGTGACTCAGGTCAGGGTGACAGAAAATTATATGGTATTGAAATGGAAAGAAAACATTCTTATAACCACATCTTAATGTTTAACACTTACGGAGGTGTTTTCATTGTTCAGCATTTAAACACCTGAGCTACTTTTTCAGTGTTAAGGTCTGTCTTAAGTGGCTGAACATATACTATTATGTTAGTATTAAACCAGCTGGAATTCCTATAGCTCATAAATGGTAGAAACATTTTTGTGGGAAAGTAGTTGGAAGGATCATTCTCCTTAAGTTCAGCACCTGATTTTGAAATAGTTGTGAAGAAAAGCACGGTAGTTAAAAGGGTAAGATTGTGTCCTCCGTGGTCTTTTGTCTCTAGTGTAAACTTTGTCGGCTGTAAAATGAAATACCTTTGTAACTCTATTCATACATAGTAACAAAATTGTTAGGCTTTGTTTTATAGGAGACTAAACTTTGCAGGTTTTACCTGATAAATGTACAAGTGGAAATAACAGCTAATGAAGTTTTGTTTTAGGCATCTAGCAACTGTCTGTTGTGATAAATTGGAAAAGCAAAAGCTCAGTTTCTAATGTAACTGCAATTCTGCTGGCAGGGTGCTTCTGGAGGTCACACAACTTTCCAGGGTTGTTGTTCCAATAAATGACTTTGAACTGGCCTGAAACCTGTCTGAAGAGACCTTTATGAAGCACTGCAGCAATTCTTGCTGCTTCACGTTGGCCCTCCAGGCCAGCAGCAAGTTTCAGCAAGGCTTACCAGTATATGCAAGGATTTCAGTTATCTGATGAATCCTTCGCCCCTCTTTTAAAAAGAATATATAAGCTATTAAAGTGTGTTTTTCATGGGATTTTAAATCTGGTTTGTGTCTTTTTTTGGCTACTACAGAAAGGTTGCTGGGTTCTGACAGTATTGTAATACCCTAAACAAAGTACCAAGAATGTGAAATTTTGCTCTTTGCTGGATGAGTGTCTATTCCTATTGAAGACACAGGCATGCTAGAGTTTTGATATATTTTCCACTCTTCCTTGATGTATGTTTTGATTTCTGTTTTAGGGCTACCAGAGGGCCATAGTTACCTCTAATAGGCAGCTTCAGAATGTGTCTGAGTAGCTGAAGACATCCTTTGTTTAAAATCTGAGTAGATGGGTATAATGTGGCCATGCTTGTTGGGAGACTTGGCCTCTGCCTCGGCACTGGGATGTAGCTGGCAGAAGAGCTGGTTGTGTAAGGTTTGGACAAGTGGGGAGTCCAGCTGTGCCAGCAGTGACTCAATGGCTGCTGTGGGCAGTGTTGCTGTCTTGGGTGACAGTGGGAGCTGTCTTGTCAAAGAGGTGTTAGGTAGGACACTTTGTCTGTGCTGTGGGGAATAACTTCTGTAGCTGCTGACTGGGCTGACTGGCTTTGATATGTTTGGTCTGTTTTATCACAGAATCAGTCAGGTTGGAAAAGACCTCTGAGATCGTCAAATCCAACCTATGACCAAACACCATCACGTCAACCAGACCATAGCACCACATCCAGTCTTCCCTTAAACACCTCCCTGGGCTGTCCATTCCAATATCTGATCACTCTTTTCATCCTTTTGTGAAGACTTTCTTCCTAATGTCCAACCTAATTGTTTCATTCTGTTTTGTTAGTGAGGTTGTCATCTCACTAAAAAGCAAGAGCTGAGCAGACCCCTCCCACAGAGCCATCTTTCTCCAAAGATGTCCAGTCAATAATTTTTGTTGATTTTAATCAGTCAGTTGCCCCTGAAAGTGGGCCAGAACCTTCAAAAAACACCATCTGGAAGGTTTCCTGAGTATGTTGGAAGGCTGTCATGGCTGGATGACAGAGCGTGTTTATATATGTTTAAGTGGCATTTGTTTGGTTTCATTTTGTCCCCCTGCCTCTTGTGTTTTCATTGGGCACTGCTTGGTCTTTTCCACACCCAGATTGGTGAGATACCCTTGTGCCTTTTCCCAGCTCTTTTAGCCTTTCCTTGTATGCAGATACTGTGAAAACTCAGGAGAAAGTTGTCTGCCCCCTCTCAGGTGAACTTCGGTGTTTCTGGATGTGCTAGAAAAGCACAGTAAACCTCACAGTGTTCCTGCTTAAGCCTAAGACTACTTTTCATTTGAGACTTGATTGTTACGGACTTTAAGCTACAGATAATTGATTTGAGTGGGGTTTGAAATGGAGAAAGCAGTGTAAAAAGCAGAGGGGAGATAAGATAGGTGGGTTTGATAGCTTGTGTTGCTGAGGAGTTCTGCTGCACCTTCTACCAGTTGAGATTTTTTAAAAAAAGTTTTGACCAGCTTTTATTACTGGAGTCCACCTTACTGCTGACTGATTGCAGTGTCTGTTCTTGAGTAAAGCTTTTAAGTGAGAACCTGAAGCATTCAGAACTAGGACAAGCATTAAGAAGTATAATCAGTAAACTACTGTATATTCTAGTTAGTGTTATTATAGGGAGTTGTGATTCCTTAAAAATATTTTCTGTCATTGCTGGACTCTGTTTTTACCTGGGTAAATATTATATTTTAGGGTGTTTCAGAGATCTGTTTAATCTGGACTGTTTTGGCAATATGGAGGTTTCTTGCCCATCACCTGCATGATGCAACTAGTGCTACTTGCTAATATTGGAAAACAAAACATCTAAGTATTCTTCTTGAGGACCACGTAGTAGCAAGACATGGGATGTGTAGCCCCTTGCTATTCCTCTGCCATCATATAAAAAAAATCTATGGGATGAAACTATTTTAACATTCCCTATGGTCCCTTCCACTTTACAGACAAGGCAACAGAATTCATATCTGGTTTGTCTATGTATCCATGAGAGCGAGGGTGGCTTTGGCTATCACTGACAAATACAAGAGGAAATTCAGCGCCTAAATTTCTAGTGTAAGGAGCTGATGTCTGCTTACTTCTATTTGTCTTGGGAACATAAAGACATGTGGATGATGACTGGGAGGTTCTTCAGGTTCTCTATTTGTTGACCAAGTTGATGTTTTGTAGTCTGGAAAGGTGACCAAATGAATGTGCTGTGTATTTCAAACACAAATACAGAAATGTTCTCCCAAGAGAATAAATAAGCCTTCAACAGAATTGGTTCATGTTGACACAGTGTGGATGTGATTATCTACTGCTGCTGTGGAAAAAGGACCAGGTGTTTGGCAGTTCAAGTCACTGCTGTGAGCATTTGCCATGCCTGACACTTTGTTGTGATCCTTTTTCCATGTTTAGCTTTGTAAAGCTGTCCTATAGTGTCTATATTGAAATATGTTACCTGATAATGTGCTTCAAAACAGTGTATCATGAGAGAAATATGTGATATGGGTATTTCTTACATTTTTCTGCATTTATAGGTTTCTAGAATGACTGGGTTGAGTTGGTTGGAAGATGTTTTCATTTCCAGACTCTTAGATGATGAATGGCTGTTGTCTTTTTGATTTGTGACTGCCAGAATTTCCTGTATGTTTGGCATAATATTTTATGTCAGCCACTCAAGAGACAATTCTGTGCAGAAGCAAGACAGAACTACTCTGCTTGCTGCAGGCAGTAATGAGGGAATATGATGCTTTGAAACAAGCCTAGAGAGTACATTTGGCAAAGATAAATGCCTACAGTACAAAAAGTGTGTGCTAGAAGTTCCAGGTGCATATCATAGGCAGGTAACTGGTGATGGCTTCTGTTCATAAGGAAGAAAATGATTTTTTTTGTTAAAAGAAGAAGGCAAAATTAAGTCTTCACACTTATGTCTGCTGGTTCCTTTGTTAATGGATGCATTCAGAAAACAGTTTGCCAGACATATCATTCAAGCATCTCTTGCATTCATGACACCATCGTGTAGTTCTGTTTTTTACTAAGGGTTTTCTGGCTTCATGCATAGGCAGCAGAGGGATAAAGGCTTAATTGCAATCACTGCAGCTGCACTTGTGATTAAAACTGCCCACAGATCGGAATTACACATTGGTTTAATGCAGCTGTAAGTTCAATAACAAGGAAATAATGCTTCCTCCCATTTGATTCCTTCATTTCTTAATTAATTGTTGGCTATTATTATGCACTGATAATATAGATTAACCTGGGGAAAAAAACTTCTACAACTATTCAGGATTTCTGTCTTTAAAACTTGTGCTCTTGTGCATTGTGATCTGCAGAGAAGAGGGAGGTTTCAGTGAAGACAAGTGTTTTAACATTTGGCAGTGCCTGGATTTTTGACTGAATTTGAGTGAGAGGGAAGATTATTTGATTGCTGCAAGTTTGTGGAAATTTCAGGCATGAACAGAATTTCTTGATGAACAAATGGGACTTTATTGCCAAACAAGCCTTAAGCTGTCAGTGAGCAACTCTCATAGATCTTGTGCAACAGATGGACAAGAATGTGAATACACTGCTGTGCTCCTCTGAGTAAACTTAATTGTATCAAAAGTAAAGCTCACTCATTTATTCTACTTCATACAAACCAAATGACACTGAAGGAAGGTGCTTTTTACATATTTGCAGTCTAAGTTGTATGATACTGTCAATCACACACCTTCTGGCTGTATTGCAGTTCTTGGATCAAGCCTGCAAAAATTCTGTGTTTGAAGCAATTAGTTTCTTGCAATCATAGTAGCAGGCTCAAGTAGGCGAATTAACAAAGCATTGCAAGTATGTACCATACACACAGTGTCTGATCCTTGGCCCCAAATGGGCACTGAGTCAGAAGCACTTGCCCTGTTGGCAGTGATTCATAATTGGTAAATCTTCAGCTGGAACTTTGTGGGGAAAAAAACCATTGCCCGCAATTCCTTCCACCAGACATGAACAAAAACCTACCCTCCACCACCAAAATATGACCTGGTGTCATACCCCTAAATTTACTTTGTTCTAATATGTGACTATCCAATTGTTTTTCTCTCTCAAAAATACATGGGAATGTCACAGTTCACAAATGAGCATTGCTGTGAGGGAAATGCTTGTTGTTAGCACTCATTGTCAGGTTTGCCTTTTGAACATGCATGGCTTTCAAGCTGCATTTCCCAGTCTGGGTTGTATTCATTGTGCATGTTTTTTTTTTCCTTTTTAGTGGACTATATTGTGGAATATGACTATGATGCAGTGCATGATGATGAGTTAACAATCCGAGTTGGGGAAATCATCAGGAATGTGAAAAAACTGGAAGAAGAAGGATGGTTGGAAGGGGAGTTAAATGGCAGAAGGGGCATGTTCCCTGACAATTTTGTGAAGGTGAGTTTTCTGCATTGGCTTGATTTTACTGTGATGGTGTGGCTGGGTCATTGTTACTCAAATAGTTGGAATACACAACAGTTGTATTTCTAACAGGATTTTTTTTTAATGGGAAGACAGTCAAGGTGCTGATATTTTTTTTAATATGCTTTTGAAGATTTTTAAAATATAAGTTCTGCTGTTTGTTCTTACTTTAGCATTTATTTTGGTCTGTATCCTTGCATTATGTATTCTGTGTCACTCTGACTTCTGCAGTGCACCAAGTTATCTGTAGCCATAGTTACCTGCTTTAGTGGGGTGAACTGATTAAAAAAACAAGAATATAAAAAAAACCCTAAACCTACCTCTACAGAAGACATCCAGTCATGAGAGAGTTGGGAAAGTGGGGTCACAGCTCATCTATAGTGAAAAACTGCATCCTCAGGCTGTGCTGATGTGGCTTCTTCAGCCTGGATCAAGCTGCTTTATTTGAAGGGGCAATTCTGCTTTACCCTGGACTCTGCTGCTGGCACTGCCTTTTTTGTGACTCTGCAAAATCCTTGGTGTAACACTTCCATATAGTCCAAGTGAATGCAGATATTCCTGCCCCTTTTTGAAGTGAAATTAATTCTTTGCAAACCAGAACTATCAAGTGTATCTTACTGTGATACTTTCATGTTGTAAAACCTAAGGGGATATTGGTCCAGTTCTATAAACACTTCTTGCTTATTTAAAATTTGACAATTTTTCTGAAAAACTGAAAAAGCAAAATTATTTTCTGATTTACTGTGAGGGGTTTTAAGATTTTCCTTTTAAAACTGATCGGAACAATCCAGTTGTTCTCAGAGAGGGTCTCCTAACAAGGGAAGAGTTTGTACAAATGCTTGTCACTTGTCTAACGTTTTCAAGTTGTTGGTAGTTTAGTTTGAAGTCATTTTTGGGTTTTGAGTCCTGTAATAGTAATTTGACCTCAAGTGGCATTTTGATGATTACTGTGGTGATGTTCTTAATTAGCTCTCAGGTGCTGTGTAGGAAGAAAGCGTCAGGCTCGGCTCTTTGCTGGTTTGTGTGTCATCAGTTTGTCCCGCTGACGAGCAAAGATGGGTTGGATGAGACTTGTTTCTGTGTTAGTTACAATACTTGTTGGGTGTTTTCTTGTCCTTCTGCAGCTATGGCTTTTATAAACTTTGTTTAAAATTATTTCCATCCTGGCATCTCAGCTGCAGGTATTTCCAGCTGTTCATATGTGCATGGCATGGTCGGATGTCCTGAATTACAGGGGACAGTCACTTTTCTAGAAGGTGTAGGGGTTTGGAGAAGTAGAAGGGAAGTTGTGTAGAAGAAAATTATCACTTTTGTTTCATGATAGCAGGGTTAACTTGCCTTCTTGGTGCTGGAGCTGAGTGCAGTTATGAGGCTGATCTTGGGAACTTTTCTTCGAGACTGTGTGTTTAGGCTGGAAGGCTATTGTGCAGTGGTGAGATCATGGGAAAGCATTAATTATTAGGGAGGTGAAAGTTGTGTGTTTTCTTCATCGGTAATTTGATCATAGTTTTTGTAAAAGTGAATTTACAGGTAGTGATAGTTTGAGAGACTGTTTCTGGGAAAGCTGTTGCAGAAAAGTGTTTTGGTGGTGTTGTGTTGTGGTTTGTTTTTTGTGCCTCCTCTCAAACCATTCTCATTTGCTGCTGTAGTAGGTTGCTGGATCATGCTGCAGGATCTGTGGGGTGCTACTATGACCAGACTGCTGCAAGTACCAAGCCTCAGCAGCTAAACTCAAATGCCCCTTCTTGGCCTGGTGTGCTGTTAACACCTGCAGGGTGTGGGTGGCCTGCTGGAGGGAGGTGGAAATGAGCTCACGCAGGGCTGGACTTCGGCCCTGTGAATGAGGAAAGTCCCTTGAGAAATGGATTTGTTTGCTGCTGAGAGCAGCCACCACCATTTGGAGTGGTAAGAACAGTGAGGATGCTGACAAGAGATGAGTATTGCTGACTTCTCATGACCCACATGAAAGGAAAGGAGCACAAAAGTCTGAAAGAGGACAGGAATGTGACCAGAGAGCACAAATTGCTGTGGACGGTACTAAAGGTTGCACCAAGTCTTACATATTTGGTTGCAAAATTCTGGGGCTGTACTTAAATATTTATTGCTTCCTGAAAGGATCATCTTACTCTACTGTTATAATTTCATGCATTAAATGAGGATCTGGCTTGAATGCATTATGTGGTTAAATTTGTGGTGGCTTTTTGGTGACATATATATACACACTGGTTTGTTAAGAATTGAACTGTGGCCAGGATATAGCCTCTCCATGCAGACTATGGATGGTGAATTATAATTAGTGCTGATCTGCAAAAGATTGAAGTTTGAAGCTGCAAGTGCATGTGTCATCCATAAGATTTGCCTTAATGTGTAAAATTTAAAAACATGATAAATATGACAGATTAAACTGGGGCAAGATAAACATGTTTTCTTTTTCAAATGTTAGATGGTATTAGGGAAAATAAATTATTTTTTAAAAAAGAAATGAAAATCTTTGATTTTCATCAACTGAAAGAGAATTGGGGGGAAGGTTCTAATTCCAGCTAGTTTGTTTTTGCTAATTTTGTTAGTTTGTCTCTTCTTCCTCCTGTATGAGCGCAGGAGAAGAGCTTGTTGCCTTGGTGCCAGCTGCAAACTGTCCTTGGCTGTCGGGCAGCACAAGGCTGTCACTTGCCAGTTTGAAGGACAAGCAAAATGTGGACAGGATTAATGCTGCATGCTGCCTGAATATGTTGGATGCCCCAGATTCAGACTCTATCCTCACTGCTAAAGCAGATCAGTCCTCTTCTGTTCCCTCCTTCTGCCCATACATTGGATTTACTGACATTATATGCCACTCCTCATGCTTTGACAAATGCATCTTTTCTGTTTGAAGTATGACTAAGTGCTGTCAGCTTCATTTTGATTTGTTAAAGCAGGAAATACCTTTTTGATTACGTCTTCCTTTCATTTCTCAAGTCTTCTAAATATTGCAAAATAAATTGTGGTAGTAGGCTTGTTTCATGTAGTGGTAGCAGTTGGGTCTTTGCTGTCAGGACTGTGTTTAATTGGTTAATTTGTTGTACAGTTGTGGGTGTGCTAAGCACTATGTGACTTTGAAACACTTCTATGGAGAAGGGAATTTATGGAAGCTTCCTCTGGATGCTGATGTAATGCTGATGCTTGGTACCTTATAACATCATCTGGTAACTTTTTGGTTGGGTTTTATCGGCTTCTGCCCAAGCCTTTTGCATATTGATGGGGAGATCCTGGAGAATGATCAGAGCTTGGTGATGTCTGGCTCCTGGTGCCAGCTGGGACCAGGATGTTTTCTGTGAGCCCATCACTTGCTGGGTTAACGAGCAGTCTGAGATGGTCTGTCCCAAAAGGTGTGGTTCTTAATGCTGACTTCTACTTGCATCATTTTGCTTTAAAAGAAAGAGAGCTGGTAGACTCAGCTAAAGGGAACCCCATAAAGCCTCTGAAACATCCTCAGATGCAACTGTGCAGTGCCAGGGCGTGGGGTGGGGAGTGGGAGGTGTTGTAAAGGTTGGGTGTGAACTCGGTGTGTGGGATGTCCAAAGAAGTCCTAAAACCAGAAGATGGTGGTAAATGTACAGTTGAATACAAGTAGGTTAAAAAAAAGTGCAAGCAATTACACTGCCTTCTTTTGAAGTTCATTTCCTTGAATTCACTTTTCAGTGCTGCAGCTTCTTAAAGATGTTCTGCCTGTATTGCAGAGCTGGATTTTGGAGTGCACACATTTCCAGTGTTATTAACAAAACCTAGTGTGAAATTCCTGTTTGAACTGTGTGCATATCCTCTTTGAGTGGAGTTGAATTAGAGTTCTTGTTTCTGACATTGTTATTGCCATTTTTCTGCCTCTTTCTGTATGGGCAATTTAAAATAAACAACTTCATAAATTCCTGAAAGGATTTAGCAATGGAACCTAGCAGACTTTTATTGTTTTCTTTGAGAACATCTTTTCCTTTCTAAAATCCATCACGGTGAAAAATGTGCACACATTCGTTTGTTTCCAGTATGTTTTAGAGAAGTGTAGTAATGCTATTAGATGGAATGTGTGAGGTTTTTTGAGATATTAATTTGTGTGGAATGTGGAAGACTTCTTGGTTTTGTGTTGGGTTTTATTTCTGTTTGCTTCTAGACTTCATATAATATACAGGAACAGTTCTCTGAAAGTAAAGATTAAGAGTCCAGGCCTCCTCTCCTTCAGGAAATCCCCCAGACGTCCCTCTTTTCTCTGGCCCAATGAATCTTAACTCCTTTTTTTGCATTTACTTTGACAAGATGGACTAAGATTCATTCTTGTTGACTTACTTGTCTTGAGTAGTTCTATTCACTCTCCAGATACATGTTGTGTTGATAACTGAAAGTGATGATTTGGTGTTCATCCTTCTGCTTATTTTCTTAAGGTTTTTGTCCCTATATAGCTGAGAAGTTTTTTTTAAGAACTGAAGTTCCTTGTTTTATTTCATTTATTGCTGTCTTAGTTTTGTAAATAGCTGTATTGTGAGTAATAGGCTTTACATGGTAGTAAAACCAGTTTGATCATAAGCTCAAGGCAGTAACTCGGATGAGGGAGGAGCAGTGGATAGATTAATCAGTAGCTTTCATCAGTTAAGGCAGAGAAGTTTGCCAGGCTCTGGGGACATTCTGGTGAGCGAGCTGGGCACTTCTCTGAGCAAGTTTGGGACATGCAGCCCCTCAGCCTTGGAGCTGCTGTGGGGACAGCTTCCTGCCTGCACAGGTGGGAGCAGCTGCTGCCGCTCTAGCGCCGAGCCTGGATCCTCTCCAGGTTAACACGTGAACTTTGCTCACTGTGACATTTTTCTTCCTCCCCCTAAATAAAAAAACCCCTGCAACACTGGGCGTGTTCGAGCAAATATGTCCTTGGAAGTGGTAAGCTTGTTTTATTTTCCCTATGTTCTTAACATCAAATGTTGTAAACAGACTTCATGTTTCGGGGTAGTGAATGGAATCAGCATGAATTTAAAAGTTATGCTTGCAATATGATTTTGAGAGTTTATTTATTATATAGTGTAAATTCTTGGTCTTAGAATTGTTTGTGTATTGGGGTTGGTTTAGCTCATATCCCCTTTTGTAGTATAGGGAGACCCGTAGAGATCGCAGACAACTACTGTGCTTGCAGAAAGAGTTCCTTTTTAAAAGGATGATTTGTTTTTAGGTGATTCTTTCTGTTCAACTTCCTAGTATGTGTGTTTGTGGGAACAAAACACAGTCCAAGCCTCTTCCCGTTTCATCACCTCTAGACAAACACTTTAGATTAGCGCAAGACCTACCTTCTTAAGCCTGTCTTTGCTGCCTCTGTCCTGTGTTCTCACGGGAGGGATGCTGTTAAACACAAATATGCTGTGAGCCAGTGAGAGAAGTTTTGGCTGAAAGGTCCTTCAAGCGCAGCATCTTCCTTCATTCCTTTTCAAAAATAGTAAATTGACCTCACCCAGAACTTTAAACAGGAATCCTGGAGTTCGGAGGGATCGCAGACAAGACAGACTCTTCTAGGTTAGTTCTAATCTGGGCATGATTAAAAAGTGTAGTAACATTAGTTAAAAAAGCAGATTAATAAATAAACTTCTAAGCAATGTGTATAGGTTAAGCCATGTGCATTTAGTTTGAAATAAGTAGGATGTATTTCAGGAAAAAAATAAAATACCTATTTCCAAAGTGTTGGTGCATGCTCCCTTTAAGTATTCTGTCCAGAATCTTTGCATCCAGGTAAGACTTGGAGAAAACAAGATAAACAGCAATTTAGCAGTCCTGTTGGTCAAATTACATTTCAGTTTATACAGCCTTTTCCTTTATTACTGTTTTGAAAGAACTGTCACTACTAGCAGTGGGTTGTGCAGGGAGGTGACACTGAGTGCTCAGAGCAGCACTGCTTCCCAGGCAGAGTAGGCAGCCCTGCTGGTAAGAAGGTGATGTTTGCTTCGAAGCTGGCAGTTCTTATTTCTCAGAAACAAAGATTACATGCAAGAATGAAAGCCATATTAAGTAATTTCGGTTTCAGTGCTGAGTATATGAGAGAGGTGCTGGGCTCTTTGTCTTCAGGCAAGGAGTGAAGCTGAGCATTCAGGCTGGGGCTTTAACACCTGTTGCCAATACTATGGTGTCAACCCATTGTTCCTGCTGATTTTTCTTCAGGCTTCTGGGGGAAATAGGGCCACTGGAGGAGAGTGTCATTTCAGGGGGTAGCTCGTGGGTTTGCCTGAGCTGTACTTGCTAATCCCATCCATTGGCACATGCCTGGGATTTGTGAGAATGGTGATAATGATTCCTGTGCTTGCAGGGTGAGAGACAAGTCTCTGTTATCCAGCTGTTTTGGCCTGAATAAACAAGGAAACAGTTTTTGTCCAACTGGAATGTTGATAATTGGCTTGAGTGAGCCTTGGTTAGGATGGGGAAACTATTCTTTCTAAAATCAATAGTAAAAAAAAATTAAATCAACTGGGAACATTGTCAGATATAACCAGTGGCACTGACTGATATGTCAGCATTTGCACTGTCTTTCAGAGCTCACCATGATTTATTCTTATTCCTGTGACTTTTCCAGTTGAGTCACTGGATTGACTGCTTGGGTTCAGACCAGTTGGGTCCTGACCCTGTGAAGTCCCTCTGTGGTGTGACTGTATCTGGCAAGAAGAAGCGAAGTCTGGAGGTGTATTTGATTTAGCTCTATAGAGCTGCTGTTGCTGACACAGCTGTTCCCACACAGCCATTTGTGAGCACCTGTGTGTCAGGTTGTCTTTTCAATTGTCACCACATCCACACAGGAATTTCCTTTGTTGGTGTTGGTTGGGGATGTGTGAATTATTTCATATTCCAAAGCAGTGGAAGTGTCTTGTTTGGAAAGAAAGAGCATGCAAGTTGACTGTTTGAAATATTTATCTTGATGGACTGTTAGATCTGAAAAGTCACAGATGCTTTCCTCAAAAGTGAGCTATTTAACTGCAGGAAATGTGTTGAAATTATGGCCTTTTCCCTGTTTAAGGTGAGCACCTATGCTTTAAGATGTTGAAAAAAATCACCTGAGAAGAAGATTTCACTTTGCATTCACAAACTACTGTTTAACTGTAAGAGTAAAAATCTGTGGCATTGTGAAGTCTTCAGTGGCTGAATGTGAACACAGAATGGGGAAAACACTGGTGGTTCTTGTAATATTTAGTATCTTTTCAGATACGGAATATATGTGTTGATACTGTGTTGTCAAGAGCATGAGAGAAATGGAAAGAGCTAAGTTTTGACTCAGTGGCAGCTCTGATATGGAACTTTAGGGAATTTAAGGTGCTGTTCTGAAGGACAGCAGGATAAAGCGTGATTAATGACCTGTGTGAATACTGCTTAATATGCTAATTGTTCCCTTTGGTTTGAGTTATCCAAGTTTGTTGATTGTACCTGTGCCTCTTCCTTTTCTAAATGCCATATCAACTTGTGATGTTGCTCTGTGGTAACGGCGCACTCCTGGATACTCCCAGAGCTGCTCTGATTGAGAGTGATGGTTTGTGTGGAAGAAGCAGCAGGTTTATACCTGTCCTTATCTCTGCCACATGAAGCAGTCTGCTCCCTGGTCCGTCCTTATTTAGTTGTTACACTTGATTCATGTGTAATTTTACAGCTTTCTCTCCAAGCACAGGAGCAAGGCAACCATTCCCTGCCTGGAGGCTTCAAACAGGGTGTGCTGCATCAGAAGGTGTTTGCAGCCATCACTGGGTAAACTGCACAAAGCATTGCTGCTGTCTCGGGCAGCAGGGACTGAGTGGGCTCGTGCAGGAACATGACTTTTAAGTTTATACTTTCTCTGTGTACAGAAGTCTAAAATACAGCTATAAATATGCACTCTGGAATTAGCATACGTAATAAGACCAAAGAGGTCAGTTATCCAGTTGCTGTAATGTTTGTTACATCCCAGGAGGCTCTGGCTGCACATTCCAGTCATGTAATTCTAGTCCTTTGCCATATGTCTCATAAATCAACGTGTGTGTACACCCAACACAGTTAATATTAAATCTGTTCTTTCGGGTTTTTTTGTGAGGTGGAACAATGTAATCTAAATGTGAACTTGTAGCTTAAACCTTCACAAGGGCAGCTCATCTCTGTCCTGTCATCTCTTAACGTTTGCACCAATTGTGAATTTTTTGTTTGGTGGCTCATCATTTTGGAGGGGAAGTTAGCTCTTCTCTACTGTTGTGCTTTCAGTATTGAGTTTCAGATTTGTGTGTTCCTTGAACACTGGCTTTATTCAATATTATGAGCTGATCTGAAAGTTTAGTCTGGTAAATATTTTCTAGGTTTAACAAGCTTTTTCGATGCTCTTCACTTTGTAAAAATATATTTTGGTGTATGTATGTGAATTCATTAGCTTTGGACTTGGTGTAATAAGCTTTTGAATTCTTAGAAACTGATGGTGATAAGCGTGTTACATAGATGCTTTCAAAACAGGAGCAGAAAGCAAGATGCATTTTTAGGTAAAAACCTTAGTTAATGTATGAATCTCTGGTAACCCTTAATCTTTAAACCTTTAAATCTCCAATGAGACTCCAGATTTATGTTTATAGCCCTTATTTGACGATCTCTTAAGCATTTAATTTTGTGTCCTAGGCAAGACTTGTGAAGGGATGTGGATGTGTCAGTGTTTTAACTTATGGCCACGAATGAAATGCTGAAGGTTTTACAGGGGATGCAAAGAGAGAGTGCCTTGGAAAAAGGATGCAGGGGAGAAAAAAGCTGAGTGTGACAGAGTGGATGCAGAAAGACAGGATGATGGTGAGAAGGAACAAGGGATGTTCTGAGTTAAACATCGAAGTGAACCTGTAGTGGTTACTGGATCCCACATTTCTCTGGACCAGCAGGAGAGGCAGTTAACTGGGAGAAGGGAAAAAAATGTCTTCCTGCCTTCCCATGTGGGGGAAGCTGATAAAACTTGTGCTGTGGGAGCTGGAGCTCTGTCTTGCCTTGTGCCATGTGTGATTCTTGCTTTCATTGATATGAAGCACTATTTTTGTGGCGGGTGGTTGACAGGACATTAACTGTTATTCTGTAAAACAATTACAAGAAATATAATTAAATTTTCATATATATATTAGCAATTATAATAGAGAAGAAATGCAATCAGCATTTTAAAATGGCTTTATCTGGGTATGAGCATGGCAACACCATAAAATATTCTTAAGGTATTTTTTTCAGAAGTATTTTAAAATGAACTTTTTTCTTAATTAAATGGTTGGGAAAATTGATGTAAAGATCTGTGCTTCCTCTAAATTACTCCTGTTAATTTAGGATTGCTTGCTCTGCTGTTGGTAGACTTGGTGAGCTGACTGCTGAGCTTTCCTGTGTCTGGGCTTTCATGTTGTGTTTGAGGTCTCTTGTATTTTGCCAATATTAACAAGACTTCATGTCAGATTCTGTTTTGACACTTGCTTGGTGCAAAGTTTATACATATCCAATTCTCCATGACAAAGTTGAATTATTTATACATATGAAAACTACATGCATGTATTTTTATAATCTGTATCAAAATCTGAAACTTCAAGCCTGCTTCTAGATTACCTCTATAGAGTGTTCCTTATGTAGGAAAGTTCAGCTCTTTGTCTGTTCTTGACCTTCAAGTATCACAATTATTCAATGACTCAGGTTTTAGTCTGTAAATCTGCAGCAATTCAGTTAATTTTTTATGCTTCTGGGAGATCCCACTTACTTCACATGTTGCGAATTGTGAGAAAGAAGTGATACCTTGCCCGATTGATGATTGTTTTCCTCCCACACGAGGAGACAGTATGATTAAAAGATCTATATTTAGCGTAGACTGTAACACATGTAAAAATGTTGGTAACTTGTTTTAAACCGTGTTATGTGATGTGGGTGTGGTTTAATAGGAAGCAACAGGTCAGACTATGAAGAGGCAAAGGCAGGGAGTGATGCTGCCTCTCTGTTGATTCAGCCTTTTTGTGGGTCAGCCCTTAAACCCAGTGATTGACTGTTAAACGTTCCCTACTTCAACCATAAATTAAGCCCCTCAAAATCAACCCAAGATACCTGTTACACTCTCCAGGAGGTAAATTGTCTTGCAAAACAAAGATTTTCCATTTTGTCTGTTCTTCAGATGGTAGCTGCTTTCATGTTTATGTGATCTTGTTTCTATTTTCAAGAATAATGTTTAATCCTCTGGAGAGTCAGGGGCAGCCTCTGACCTCTCCCAGCCAAACTCTTCTCTTGGGAGGTGGAACCTGCTCCGATCTCCTGAGTGCTCCAGGGAAGGAAGAGACACAGGCAAAGTGAAAGGATGGGGGATATCTAAGATTTAAGTGACTGGAACTGTTAAGGCTGCCATGTGCCTGCCCATCTGCTGCAGTGACTAAAACTGGAAATGTGGTGCCTACCTAATTAGTTATGTGAAGATTTTTCTTTGCAAGGTTTCATTGCTCTTGAACAGGTTACAAATGACAATCTCTCCTCTGTAGGCAACTGCACAGATTTTTATATGTATTTATCTACCGTCACATTTCTATGTGTTTTTTTCAGGAATGGGATTTTGCTGGCTGTGAAGTTGTATAAACAGAACTATTGCCTGCTTCCAATTCCTTCCTCTCCCCTAAAATGACAGGTTCAATTCTGAGTTACTTATTTTCTACTCAGTACAATATGAGTCATGGATTTAATTTACCAGTCCATGGGTTCTTTATTGCTGTTCCGATGGGGAAGAAAAGAGACAAGATAATTGTATGTGTAGGCTCAGACATTCATCTTTGTGTGTTCTTTATCTCTGCCTCTTTAGAGATCGAGACCATTATCTGCTGCTTGAGATCTTGCTTTAAAATGTACTCAGCCACTAAGAGTAATGCACATCATTTTTGCACAAACTGATGTTACAGTGGAATTAATATAAGAAGTCTAAAGATTCTTTGTATAATGGCATATATAGGAAGAGATGGCAGCTGAAGCCTTAATATTTATGCTTGAAGAATCTAGCTAAGGATTTAGATTTGCTCGATGATGAACTTCTCTGTGCCCTGTAATTCAGGAATAGACTTCATATTTTTAACTCGTGGCCTTTCAGGCGCTCTGACCTGCTTTCTGCATCTCCACTGGCTGATTTGAGTGCTCTTGGCTTCTGGCGAGGGAAGTGGGGAGGATCCAGCTGTCCCTGCTGGAGCCATGGGTGGGCAGGCGGCTGCTGGAGGGGAGGCTGCTCCTGCTCTCATCACAAGTAGGTCAGGAGTGCCCGCTTGTTTTAACAGCATCATGAGGCTGTGCATGCATTTACATGTGTTGCATTTTTGTCTGCATATAAAGAATAATTCCTGCATCACACATTGCTGCACTGAAACAATTTTGCAATTTTTTTTTTTGTAAACGTACACATTTCCTTGAGGGATTATTAAACTGTGACGGATGCAGTTAAAGCAAAAACCACTTTTTTTTTTGGCTAGTTAAATTTATATACTTGTTTTTTGCCTATCAGGCTGCAGTGAGTTTGTAAGTGTTGAGAAATACACATTTAGTGGAGATTATGAAAACTTCAAACCTTTATGACTACTGCTGTAGTTCACAACAGAACAAGTGGGTGGTTGCTTCCCAGTGGAGTGTGTTTTATGCCAAGAGACAGTTTGTATTGACCTTGTACTGCCAAGTCATAAATGCATAAAATCTGTGCTGCTCATGGAAACACTGACAAGCCTTGAACTGCAATGGACTGGCAGAATAAAAATATTAAAATTTCCAGCTGCAGCTAATGTCATTTTCATTTTGGTTTTGCTGGCTGGCGGCTGGCAGTGGCCTCCCCTCGGAAAAAGATGAAGTGTCCTGGAGCTTATTGTTGGTATTGTCACAACACAGACTCTCTCTGATAATTTGGGTATACAAGGCTGATTTAAAACCCACCAAAAACAAAGAAAGAAAACTGCCTTGTGAAACCCATGGACAGGAGTCTTGGGCATGTTCAGGTTGGGTATAGTGGTACCTCAGAGATGAGACCTATGGGCAGTGTCATTTTCCAACCACTGAAGTTCAAGCAAGCTGTTTGGAAGAGATGTAAGAATTGCAAACTCTTATTAATGTTATTAATAGGGCATGAATTAATGTTTGCATCTATAACTGTCAGTTTTGAGATATCCAGTCTGTCTTTGTGTAGGAATTACTTCCTTTGTGAAAGGAGTCATAACGATGATGCCCAGGATGAAGATGCTGGCAGGGGTGATGGGTGTGTATATCAGAGGATCCTGATGTGTGTTTTTGAAAATGAATCATGGAGCACTTCCCTGCTGTTAGAAGACTGATGTGAACTACAGGATTGTGGTGTAGTGGACCACATGCAGGTGTGGAGACCAGGAATTCCTGAATTTGTTTCAGTTTGGTTTAATTTTCATATGGTTTATAATGCCCCAAGGAAGGATAATTAACATTGCAGTTCTTTAACAAAGAGAACAAAAAAACAGTTCTTGCTTTACGACAGTGTTACAAAGGGTAGAGGGTTAACTATGAAAAAAGCTGTTGCTGGCCCATTTAGGCATGGCTTACTGATGCCTTCTGTAGTTCTTTCTCAAAACTAGATGTATGCCTGGCTGCTGTGGCAGAACTCTCTCGTGTGGTTGTTTTTTCTCTTCTTGTTGCAAAGCAGCTCCATGTGATGCTCCAGTGCTGCTTTCTAACACACAGAGTAAAACGTCCCTGTCGACTCTGATTCAAGCCTGGCTGGTACCAGTCCTGTACCCACATCTGCTCCTTGTAAATCTGATGGATTTGCCATCTCTTTGCTCCTGTTTTTATCACAGTCACCTTGAACTTTTCCTTGCATCCTCTTTGCTTTTGTGTGCTTTGGATGAGGATGATTTCTCTTAACTGTGTATTGAAGTGTTCACAGCTTTCCTATCCTGGCTGTGGTAGGAAGGTACAGAGAGTACATTCCTGGTTCTCCCACTGTCTGATCTTTTTGATGTTTGCTGAGGGAATTCTTCATCAGTAAATCTTCAGCCTTTGAATCAGACAGCAAGATTTTCTGTATGTAATGACTATACACAGAATTATTTTAAATCCTGTTTTTTTAATGTAATTCCACTGTACTTCCTGCTAAAATTTGCCATTGTCTTGTGTTAGACCCACAGTATTTTCCACCTGTCACTACTTCAGGCAGAGACTCAAGCCTGGCAAGAAAGTCGCTCAAGCATTCCTCTTCTTGGTTTTGGGTCTTTGGTCTTTTGTAGTGGGCACTGCTTCTGTCTGAAATAATTTCCTATTATTTATAACCTATCCATTATTTTGCTGCCTTTGATGCTGGACTTGAAAGCATATTGTCTATTTAATTCAAATTACTGATTAAGGCTTATTTTACACCATTTTCTAGCATTTGGAAGTGGTATGTGTGTTGGTTTTTGTTCCTTTTTCTTCTAATAAATAAATTTTAAAAAAGAAAAAAAAGTCATTTTTGACCAAACTGACTGTGTGGGGCTTCCCCACTTCCTTTTTGCATCTCTGTGCTTTTTACAAAGCAATTGAAGCAGCTGCTTCTGAAGTCTTATGCAAAGTGGAGACCTCGGGAAGGAGCCTGGAGCTGACTCCTCACTGGAAAGTGTTACAGTTGAGAAACCTGGGGAAGTACTAATTCCTGGAGCAGCTTGGAGATTTTAGAGCCTGTGTAAATTGCATAGAAGAAAAAAAAAAAAAAATCCAATCCAGGGGCAGTCAGAAGCACTCTAGGCAGATTTTTAAGTACCAGTATGTTTTTGACATGAGCAGAATGGCCTCATCAGCAAGGCAGCTAGAAGGGCATTTTGGAGGTGACAAACTTTTCAGCTGTAGCCAAATTTAATTGCTTATGGTTTTATCAGACTTGTAAGTAACAGGCCAAAAAACAGCTGTAGGCCTGAGAATGACAAAATCTTTGGAATGTGAAATGTCCACTCAAATGGGAGGTAGACAGGATGCTGTGCTATTCAAGAGAGGTTAGTTTTTTGTTTGTTTTGTGGTTTTTTTGAACTTGGAAGATGGGCTGGATCTCAGCAGAGCTAAGATCTCCAGGGCAGAAGTCACTGTGGAGGAAGGAGAGTAACAGCAGGAATTACTTGACTGTTTTCTAAAAAGCCTTTTTTATGTAATGTAGATGAGTGGGAGGAAAAATCCTCTTGTCTGTAATCTTGCTCCGTTCTTTTGAGAAATAGGAAGATGCTTTGGTTGGTTTAACTTGAGGTTCATAGTACATTTGAAAGCATCAGTGGGTGTTCAGACCTGCTGAGTTTTCCAGCTGGACAGCTACAAGTAAGAAAGCTGGGCTTTAATGGTCCAAAAAGCACCAGACAGACAGGTCCTGGGGAATATGTTTCTCATATTTTTGGCATTTTATCAAGGTATGGGCTTTGTTATCTTGAAGCTCATGTTCAAGAGTTCACATGACATGAGTAAGTGTATATATATGCCTTGCCAATTCTGTTTTCAAGTATTAAATATTTTATTGCAGCTACAGCTGCAATAACTCATGGAGTTGTTAACCAGTGGTTACTGATGGTGGATACAAGAATTGTTCTGAAGTGGATCACAAAAAGCTGCAAGTACATATGGGTGTGTGCATCCCCAGGGATCTGTGGAGGCAGACAGGACTGAGGGTGCAGAAGGGGATTAGACAGTTCCAGCCAGGCTCAGGAGGGAGAGGAGGTGATCCATCTCCGTGATGGAACCCTTACGGGTGCTCTGGGAATGTGGGAGGATCTGAGCTGCAGGAGCTCTGAAGAGCATCTGGGATTCTGGGTGCTGGAAGCTGTGTTCTGCAATAGATGGGCCATTGATCCAGCTTAATGGGTTTGTTCTTGTGCAAAGTGATGATTTCCTTCTTTCAGAATATCTGTTCTCTGGTGGAATCCCATTTAATGAGCTGATGCAGTAGTGACTGTGCTGCTTGGCCTTTTTGTCAAGAACTGGTGCTTTCTTGTTTATAGACTTCTCAGTCTTGTTTGGCACAATCAGTTTCAATGCTAACATTCTAATTTAGAAAGATTAGGAGAGTGGGAGACATTAACCAGAAAAATGGTATCTCTGTTATTTTCCTTTTAGATCTTTCCCCTCACTTGCTCCCACTCTGTTTCTTGGAGCTTACTTTCTTTTCTGCTCACATCTTTCAGCAGTGCAATTGCATCTCTTGTCTAAACACCTTGGAGCTTTCTGGGGCAGAGATGATCACCTATACACCAGTTTTATGTATGAAAATATTTTAGTACCCTACCCTATGGTCTGTCATTGAAGTAGTATTTATATTTTTAAAAATGTTTTCAAATACGAGCTGTTACATAGAAGTTGTAATATGAGACTTCTGGGCTCAAAGCTCCTTTTCTGACATTTAGAGTAGATGGCTAAAATGCTGCCCCTGTTTCTGATTTTTCTCATCACATTACCTGTTTACTAACACAATTGAATGGAAAGGTCAAGTTTGTTACAGTTTTGGGTATGTTTAGTTGTAGGATGAAGGCCATGATTTTTGAGTATAATGTCCTTATACCCCAAATGGTAAGTACCTGAAATATGTTAGCCTGTGATGCACCTGTTTAAAACCACTGACCTCTTGGGCGATTTAAGTGGCCTCTGAGTCTTTTCCATCTTTTGTTTCAGGAAGTTAAGAAGGATGTAGAGCCCAAGGATGATGCTGTGCCACTCAGGAGGGAGAAATCTGGCAATGTAGCCAGCCTTGTGCAGCGTATGAGCAGCTATGGGCTTCCAGCAGGAGGATTTCAGCCTCATCCCCCGTCCAAAGGCTTCAAGAAGAGTACGTGGTCTTTCCAATTCCTTCATTTGTGCATGCTGCTGATGTGCATTTTTAAAATAAACATGAATTGTTTAATGCGTGACTTAGTTTTAAGGTTATGTGGAAAACTAGAAACATAGCAGGAAAAACTGATTCAAACACAAATTTTGCTCCTGTATATATGGGCAGAAAGCTTAAATGTAGCTTTTAACACCAGTAATAGGGATGAATTTTCCTGTGAACGGGATTTAGACTCCTTCCAGATGTCAGAGAGCTCTGTTTGTATTATCAGGTACCTGAATGGGGAGCTGCAGGCTGGTTCATGATAATCAAAAATTTTCCTGTGGTCATTTTAAAAGAAAAGTTGAAACATGAAAACATCAAGTTTTGCTACAAATTCAAGGCTTTAACAAGGAAATGCTGCATAGTTCAGATTCTTCCTGATAGGCTCTCTTCTGTGTGAAATAAGGTGCAGTTGGTGATGTTAACAAAAAGTAGTGGTTTTTGTTCTAACAGCAACCCTCAGGATGGCAGGAGTGTAGCACTGGTGCTTCTGTGTCTGTGATTTCTTTGTTATAATGCCAGTTTTTATATCAAGGTGACTAAAGCCTAGAGCAGAAAGCTTACCATTCCCTGCATCCAGCAAATAGGCTTGTGAATTGTATTTGGAGATACCAATCTCTTGTAAGATACTGCTTTAAATTACTGTAGCTTCCTCTGTCTTACAAGGTTTTGAATGCATTTATGATTTCAGCTTGCTTTTTAAAAAAGAGTTCAGAACTTACTGGTTCTGGAATGTTTATGTGTGATGGTGGGTCCCCCTCCCCATGGTTCATCTCTGCCACCCCTGGGTTTGGTTTCACCCTGGATTTCCCCCTCCCTAGTCCTGCTGCCAGTTACCCCTGGACACACCTGTTACCTCATATGCATAATGTCAATCTCACCTGCTTCCTACCCCTAGTTCCAGAGAATTCTCTGTTCCTCGCTGTCCCCTTGGTCTTTGTGACCCTTTGCACTCCCCATGCCCTTCCTATAGAGTGTTAGGTCGTGGGTCTCACCTTTCTCCCCTCCCCACTGCGAGCTGATTGGTAAAGGATTGTAACTCCCTCCAGGTTTAAATGTAAGAGTGGGCTTGGCTCTCTCTCTCTCCTTGTTCATCCCCTGGCTTGGGACAATAAACCTGAGAAACTGAACAAGAGGGAGCCTTCTCTAAGTTCTTGCCTCGAAACCCCGACACCACAACATCTACAGCCGTGGAACAGCTCTGAACTGCACGGGTTCCCGAGACCGCTGGCAGTCTCGGGAGCGGCACTTTGGCACAGCCGGTAGCAGAGCCAGCTGGGATTCTACTGGTGCAGTGTCATTTATGCTTTGAGGTTTTGTCTATAAAAGAAGAGCCACTAGTTGTCTTTTAAAACTGTTAAACAGGACCACCATTACCAAGTTGTTGAGACTTTGTTCCAGGAAACGAAGGATTTAAAATCACTTTTTTGTGACTCTGATCTGTGTGTGTATGTTGGCAACAGCACGTAGGTGCCTGTTGGATGTTTACACAGCAGGCTTTGGAAAAGTCCAGCCTGAAAGATTAATGCTGTTCCTAGGTAAATACAGCCAGGCTCTGAATGGGAGTCAGTGTGATCTCATGGGTCCTTTCACCTGGAGATACTGTAGGATTCTGTGAACATGATCTGATACCAGTTCAGCTGTCAGCTGTTGTTCTGGTNCCTGATACCAGTTCAGCTGGTATCAGCTGTCAGCTGTTGTTCTGGTCACCGTAACCCTGGAATATTCCCATATTTTCCATGTCACATCCTCATGCTGGTGGCTGTGGCCAGGTTAGAAGGTGCAGCTTGGTCTCAAACTCTGCAGGGTTCTGGCTACTCTCATCTTTCTGGAGAAAATGGTGTTCAAGCACTTCCCTTCAGGCACACAGCTGTTTACCTGTTGTAGTGACAGTCTCTGCATTTCCATTTCACTTGCTGTTCTCTTTTTCCTGGAAAACTGTTTAAACAGCTCCTGCAGATCCTGTTTGCTCTGTGCCTGGGCAGTCGCTTTCTGGAGCTTAGTTGTCTTTGTGTTTCTGGTTTTTCACTTGCTAAAATGAGGTTTACAATGTTAAAAACAGAGTTAAGTTTCTTTCATGCAGCTCTCCTTGAATTCAGGTATTTTTGTGTCAGGTGGTGGTAAGCTGCAGGCAGAATTCCTGTCAGATGTCTGCCTTTGTTCAGCAGAAGGAAAATACAGAAAGTGTGCTAAGTGACAGCAACAAAGAGCTAAATTTGGTTTACCCTATACAAAACAAACAAAACCTGAAGCCAGACAAATTGTTTTGGAAAGGGACAGAATTGCCTGCAGACTGCCAGCCCAGCAGTCCTGCAGCAGCACGTGAAGCTGGAGTGCTGTTGTCTGAGAGGACCAGTTCCCTTCCTAGGTTATTCTAGGGATTTTCAAAAGTGAGAGGCAGTACTTCCTAAACTCTGTCACTGGAAACAGACCTCAGAGGAGAGGGAGGTTTCTCGCTGTGAAATGCATACATGGGTTCCCCCCACCACTCCCATTTAGATATAATTGCACTATGAAAAGGAACACTGAAATCAGATTTATACCAAATGGCAGTGACTTTTTAATTTGCCTTTTTTTGGTATCAGTTAATCTCCTACAAAGCAGAAGCCTTGAAAGCACTGCAGGAGGCAGTAAAGGCCATTGAACCATTTATTGCAATTACTCTTAACTGAACAATCCCTCTGGGCTCATGCACGAGTTCCAGTGGAGGCAGAAGCAGGGTGTATTATGTGGGCAATTATGTGTTATTAGAAATAACCCATAAAACTTCATAATTCTGGTTTATTTGTTTCTTGCATAGATCATATTCCAGCATGTAGAAAATTATTGATTTGGTGAGCCCTCTCTCAGAAATTTTAGATGGTGAATATTGCTCTAATGCCTGGCCTATTTTGTACTGAGGATGCTGGGTGTGGTTTTCTAAATGCCTTGCTCTGGACTTTGAACAGTGCTATAAAAAGACAAGGATCAATCTTGGAGACAGTATCTGTGTTTTGAAATGTTTTTGCACAGCTAATCTTAATTGCTGAATCTTGAGTGTGGAAGGATTACAAAGTATAAGACAGAGCATGGAAATCACACAGCTTCTGTAAGCTTAGGCTTTACCACTTCAAGCTTTTGATTGATATTTTCTTTTAAACTGTGGCAGATTGTTTTTGAGGAGGAATAGGGAGCATGCATGGGTCATGGCTCAAGATGATAATTGTCTTCAAAAGCATGCTGGCTGCTCTGTTGTGGAAAAGGTCTGAAGGCATGGCCTCTTGTTTGAAGGAGAAGTGCATAAACTGTCTGGGTTCAGCAGCAGCAGCAGCACTCCAGGATATGTGCAGAGTAATTAGGCAGTGTGGGTTCACACCACTGTGGTTGCAGGGCTTGAGTTGTCAGAAGCCATTTCAATGCTCTCCCCTCTCAGGATGTCATTTTGCCTTTTTAATGTCTGCAGAGCTTTAATGATATGGGGCAAACAGCTAAAGACTGCACTTGATTTTAATCTTGCCTTTGTCAAAGACTGCTAATTGACAGTTTGAATTACTAGATGCCATACTGGCAGTGGGAAAAGGTAGGGATTTATTTTTAGTTCACAGATAAAAATGAGTTCAGATTTTGAAATATGAGCCCAGCGAATGTTGGCATTACCTCAGAGCTGTGGTTAGCAAGGTCCTTGTTAGAGGCCAGAAGGTCTGTAAGCTCTCCAGTGTGGTGCATAACAAAAGTTGTTCCTGCTTTCAGGATTACTTAAGGATTGGAGGCTCAAACTTGCACATTTTCTTCCAAGTAGGTGCTAGCTGGCAGTGATTGCCATTCCTGCAGATTTTGGTTGGGAAATAGCTTGAGAAATCACTGTAGTGAGGATTTACCTGATTTGCTTGTGTCAACATGCTTTTTTTAGCAGGTTGGTAATTGGTATAGTGTTCGTTTGTCAAAACTATGGCTCTCTAGCCTAAGGTGACCCAAGCAAACCACAAAACCAGGACCAAAAGCTACATAGCTTTTTGGGATGGTTTCTGGGTCTTCAGGAGCAGAGTGTAGGAAAGATGAGTTCTCCTTTATGAGTGTTCTTACTTCTGGTGTTTCCCTTGAATCAGGGTCCAAGAAGCGGCAGTGCAAAGTGCTCTTCGAGTACATCCCGCAGAACGAGGACGAGCTGGAGCTCAAGCTGGGGGATGTGATTGACATCATTGAGGAGGTAAGCTGAGGTTCTACAGAGCTGGCCATCCGTGTGCTGAGACACAAACCACTTTTTGAGTGATTACTTGTATTACCAGCATATCTGGAAAATAGCATGGGAAGTAGTGTTTTTGCAGCTGAAGTTAATAATTTAGGAGTTTTTTCTCTCAGGATCTAATACTAGAAGAGTGAGTGCTAGATGTTTAGAAGAAATATTTGGTTGTCACAGTAATAAATTGTGATCTGTTAGATTCATTTTTTGAAAGGGTTTTGCAGTTCTTTGGCCCTATCTGTGTGATCCCTGGCTTTAGGATGCTAAAAGTGGTAGAACTGTTGGACCACTTTCTTTAGGCTGACATACTCCAGATTGGTATAGGTGAAAAATGTTATTTGACTTGATTTGCCAGTTTCAAGCTCTCTTGTAAACTCATGAGAGTTGGAGTGGTGGTTTCTTTTGTTTTCTTACCCATGTGCTTCCTTGGTATCTGTTCCATTCAATAGCAGTGGTGTAAAGCTTGTGTGTGTCGGAGGAGTGTCTCTTCCAAGTATGAAATGTGTCAGGGAATCTCTGGAAAAGATCAGAATGATTGTGGAAGGAACCTTTTTTAGAACTGGGTGGAAAACTTCTGCACAGCAGGCTCTGACCTTCACTGGTGCCATCTCTTCCTCCCTGAGGCTCTGAGGGAGGAGAGTGAAGCTTGCTTTCTAGTCATGTGTTGTTGGTGGTGCTTTTTAAGTAGCTTTTTGAGACTGTGTTTTTCATGTGCATGACCCTCTTTTTAAGAGAGTGCTAACCTGACAGTTGCCAGGAAGGACTTGCAAAACCTGCTCACTAAACTCACAGTTTCATAAATACCTTTGTGTGTGGGTGGTTTTAGAGGAGTGTTCCTGGGTAACCTCAGCAGTTTAATTTGTGGATGGTGTCTGCACTGGCAGTTGTGACTGGTCCAGTGTAAGCATTCATGAGAGAGCACGTGCAGTGAACTGTTGTGGAAATTGCTGTTCTGGTTGCACGTGTCAGCATCTGGAATTACCCTCTGAGGGGTGTGCGGTGTCATGTACCAGAGATGGCCAAGTAGCCAAACAGAATAAAAAGATGAGAGCATTTCCTCATCTGGTTTCTTAAGGAAGTGTGGATTATATTTTATTATTTAGATTTTTTTTGTTAGTTGCCATGTTTATGCCTTTTTTAATGATTTGAAAATATGTTTTTATAGTACCCAGTCTTTGCTACTTCTTTGAAAAACTGTTAACAAGTTTTTAGGGAAATGCTACCTGGTAGAAAAATATTGCAGCTTACTATGATCACAGAGCTGTTTGCACACTGTTTTCATGGTGATGTAGAAGAGACCTGACAGGTGTAGACTATGTCTGTCTGCTTCATGAACTGATGGGACCAGAAATGTAAAAAATGGTAGAAAATACTGTCCATTGGTTGTGCAGTATGCTGGGATAACTTGTCTTAGGTAACTTGTCCTCACTACTATGAAATAGTTTGCTTCTGTTTATATATAAAAGGTGCTGTTTCTGTACATGCAGATGGCACATAACTGTTACTTCAAGGAAAAATTTTTGGTCACCTCTTTCTGTGGGGAAAATAAGGTAAAATCAGCTCTGTGAGGGGATCGGCTCTATCAGTTACTTGAGAATAATTCAATATTTAGCCCTTGAGTGGTTTTTGTAAATTGAGTAGATATAAATGACACCACTGATCATGAAATCAAAGATGGAGGCAAATGTATTCAGAAATTAAATGGTCGATATTGAAGAGAGTAGAAGTAGCTTTTTGGGAAGAAAATTGTGCTGTGTGCTGGCTGAATCCACAGGGCTTTTTTTTTATAGAACGTCACGTGGGTTTTACACATGAAGTACATGCACAGTGTTCACGTGATGACTCTGTCAGTGCTCTAAAACCTTGGTTTCTCCTTTATATCTTCCCCTCCTGTCAGGAGCAGCACTAAATAGGAGATTTATTTTTGTACTATTATATTTTTAGTATTTGCATACTGTTTTTTCAAGTGAAATAAAATTTCATATAACATCTTTAGGGAAGTTTTTAGTAAAAAGATTCCAAAACAAACCAGATTGGTAAAGCTGTTTATTTCAGCCTTCTTCCCCATTTTTTCTTTAGAAGTCTGAGGTGTTTTTAGAAATAAGTCGATTGGATTCACACTGAAAAAAAAGTTCTGGTGTGTGTACCAGAGCTGTACCTCCCTCTTGTGGAAATTGGATCATATGATACTATTTTGGAATGGAAGAGAAGGGTTATGAAATTGTCATCTGTGTTGCTGCTGCTAACAGATGTGCAAATGTTCTCCACCAAAGCATGGAGAACTTTTTTTAGCCTGTGTCTTAATGTTGATGAAAGAAACCTTTTTGGGCAACACAGTTTGTGTATAGTCAGGGGTTTATATAAAGGCAGTATGGTGAGGAGGCTGAAGTGAAGTGTGCCCAAGAAATTTTGGGTTTGTTCCTGAGTGCCTCTGAGTTGGCATAGCTGTGCTTTGCTGTAAAGTGCTTTGCTGACCACATCTCTAGGGAGAAGAATAAATGGTACTCAAGTTGCTTTCTTTATCATAACCATTAAAAGTCCCTTTCTCGTGGCTCCTGAGTGAGTGGTGTGGGTGAGTCAAGGCATTTGTATTTTCGTTTTCTGTTATGTGTTCTGTAAAGCCTGAGGTGCCAGAGCCTGGGCAGCACTTGCCAGTAATCTGTGCTTAAAATTTGTTTCAGAGGACCAGTCTCTGAGTTTGAACCATCCCCAACAAAGCTGTATTTTCACACCAGGATGCCTTTAAAAACAAAAGTACTCATTTCATTGCATGTGACTGCAGCTGCCAGGCTCTCCTTGGGCTCTGCTTGCCTGGAGGTGGACTGGCATTTAAAAACTATGCCTGTGTGTCAGGCATAGTGACCTACAAAGACAGGCTAAAAATAATTATACAAACAGCTGCTGCTTGGTTTGCTTTTTCCTTTTCCTCTTGCTTTCCTTTCTTTTGAGCTTTTCCTTTCTTTTGAGCTTTCCAGCCTCAAAACAAGGCAATCTAAATAAAAGATTCTGAAAATTTATCTTTTTTACAGTTTTTAACTAGTGCTCATTAGGTAAATAAACTGAATTTATTTAAGACATTTTAAAACTGTTCATAAATTTGAAGAGCACAATTCTTAGTCCTTTGGCATCATTTGTGTGAAGCTGCCCCATGGATATGAGGCCAGTTGGAGGAGGACTGGTGGAAACTGGACAAAACGGAGGAAAAGACGGATGGACAGCAAGAACACATAAAATTTCCATGGACACATGGACTCAAAGTTTCATCTGTATTTCATGAACAGTGTAATACTTTCTTGTTGTGTTAAAGGTGCAATACCTTTTGTTCTGTCTTGAGAAAGTTGATGAACATTTTGCTGCTTTTTGGGATTAACTGACATGGGGCTAATCTCCTGTTCTAGGATCATTGCTGTAGTGATACAAGTAACATTAAATTGTTTTCTTGCTCTTCTTTTTGGCTAATGCTTCTACATTACTTTGGTAGGTTTCTTTCTAAAGAAATCATCATAATTTGAGCTTTCCCCAAAGTGGGTTGTAGAGTTTGTATGGAATTTATAGGAATTTCCTTTTACTCCATTGGAATGTGCAAAATATTTCTATACAGGTAGAAGAAGGATGGTGGAGTGGAATACTGAATGGCAAGGCAGGGATGTTTCCTTCAAACTTTGTCAAAGAATTGGAATCAACGGATGATGGAGAAACACAGGATGCTCTGGATGACGCAGGTAGTGTTCTGTTTGTTGCAAACTCTTAGCAAAGTAGTTTTTGATTTCTGGTATAATTTGGGGTATTATGGTTAAAGAACAACAGAGTTGTAAAGAATTCAATCTTCCAAAGAATGGTGTTCGATTTCTTTCTAGAAAGTGTTGATGCTGAGTATGAAGATACCTGTCTGCTCCCATTTCACTCATAATAAAATTGCAGTCAAGGTCTTAATCATGCAAATGTGTACTCTACATTTTATCACTAGAAATTTTATCATATTCAAAGTTGATATTTTTTATACTTGGATATAAATTATTCTCTTGTTTAGTAGCTTTTTTCGGTCTTATTCTCACAGACATGAGCTCTCTAAAACAGAAAATTTAAGTGTTTAACCAAGTCATTTGAGAATCAAAACAATGTGGAGAGCCTCAGCTTAAAATGAGTCCAGGGAAGGAGACCCTGGTTCTTAGGCCTTAGATTATGTTTTAATCTAACAGTGGGATATTTTTAAGGCAGAATTTACATTTGGCTGTCCTTTTCTGGCTGTGGCTGTATAGCTGGGGCAGAAGCAGATGCTCTGTGGCTGAACAGTAGCTCAGTGGTGCCAGGTGGGTCTGTGCTTTACAGGCAATTACTCTGTCCCCTCGAAAATGCGCTTTAGAAACATTTCAGTGTGTGAAGATCAGTTTCAAGGGGACTTGTGATATGGTATTGCTGAAACAGGAATGTTTTTTGGGAACATCATAGCAGGAATTAATTGATTTTTTAAAAGACAGCAGTGGAACGTTCAAGGAAAACCGGTGAGGTTTTTTTTTTTTACCTTGTGGTAATGTGCACCCTCATTTACATGATGTCCAGTACTGATTGCTTCAAACAAGGGCTTGCTCAGACATAGGGAAGAGCCTGGCTTGGAATTTTTTTTGGAAATTGTGGAAATTGCAGTAGCATAAACCAAGAGTTTGACTTGAGTAGTCCCAAATAGCTCAGTGGCTGTTTCCTTGGAGGTCAAGTTCCCTAAGTTTAGTGGGGTCTGCTGCAGTGAACTTACAAATGGGTATGTGTTGATCTTAATTCCTGAATACTGAGATTAGTGACACTGCACAGTAATCTGGAGTAATTGTATTTTCTGTCAGTACCTAACAAGTTGGTGTGTTCAGCCCCTCATCCCCCAGGGGTTATACTTAATGCTCAGTACTTTCACAGTCAGGGTCTGGAGTTTTGGTTCCCTCCTCACTCTTGGGAAACAGTAACTTCCTCTTTCACTCACCTGTGGTCATTCAGAGGTGCAGCCTGGACTTTGCCCACCAATGGGATGTTTAGCTGTCCTATGGGATATCTGAGGGGGATATAACTAAATAAACAGCATCTGGGTAGACAAAAGGCAAACAGCTGAAGTCAAGAGCACTTAGCTTCATGGTACCATCAAAATATCTTAAATTTATGATAGAAGGAAGAGGCTTTAATCTTTATTGCAGTTCACAGGCCTGCATGGGCTGAAAAGAGCTTGACCCAAAGGCTAAATGATGTGGAGGCCATTTTGACTTTGGTTTATAAGAGCTGTCTGTTTTCACGTGACTATCTCCTGGAATTCTGCATGCAAAAATTGCTTGCCTATGTATACTAATTTGTTAGATTTTAACAAATCTAACCATGATTTAAAAACTTAGAAAAAAAAAAAAAAGTTGCAAAGCTCTTAGCAACAAAATTAAGTTATTCTCTGAAATACATTTCTGAGGGGTGGATAAATGCTGTCCCTTAAAACTGAAAGATTAAAAGAATTGTAAACAGTGGAATTATCCAGTAGTAATTAATTTCCAACAACTATATCTGGTTTGAATGCTTGGAGCATTTTGAGCAATAGGAAAATATCACTTTGGTTCCTTGAGAGGCACCCCTCTGCCACTGAAATACACTCTGTTTTCCTGTGGCAGTTGAAACATGTTTGGATTCATTATGGACCTTTATTGATTATTACCTTCTGTGGCTGGAGCTGTTCAGATGAGAAGCTTTTAAATGTTGGGCTACAATGCCATTTTCAGAGAGCGCGTAAGCAGCGTTTCATAAAAAATGGAAAACACTGATGTTCACAGGCTGTGGAGCCTGAGTGCTAATTGAAATAGCAAGAATATTAGTGAACTGTTGACTTGGATGCGAGAGTAATCAGGGCAAAACTGATGTGATTTAAGTTGGTCTTATATTAAATATAAAATGAGAACAAATATGAGGTGTTAGAGCTACAGTGGTGTTCCTAGAAAAGCTCTTTATCAGGAGCAGTGCACAAAGCTGTGCTGCTTCCACATTTTCCCCAGAAGAGCAAATAAATAATTTTAGCTTTTAAAATAGCTTTCCTTTTCTTATTATACTTTCAGAGCCTGTTTTCAATAGTCCTACCTCACCTGTGACTTCTCCAGGAAATGGGAGTGAACCTGCATTGGGACCAGCACAGCCAAAGAAAATCCGAGGAGTCGGGTTTGGAGATATCTTTAAGGAAGGCTCAGTGAAACTTAAAACAAGATTATCCAGTAATGAATCAGAAGATAAAAAGCAAGATAAGGTTTGTCATGGTACATATTGTTCTTTTGGGGCTTCCTGTAAAAATAATTTAGGAGATGTGGAATCTGAGCATTGTCCTCTCCTAGGGCCCTTGCCTATAAAACAAAACAAATCCCCTCGAATTTGTTTCACAGTAAGTTGTATTTAACGTTGATTCCAAAAGGTCTATTCAAATGTCTTGGTATTTAAACCAGACTGAAAACCAAGCTGATACATAAATTGTCATTTCAGAGCCATATGGTGAAAGACAGAATGACATCTTGAACACATCTGCAGTGTGAGGTCTCTTGTAGTTCACCTTGTAACAGACTTTATATATGTAGTCTGGGAGAAGATTAAGTCTACCAGTGCAAGTTAAACTCGTCTTTTAAAACAAGGAATATTTTGGCATTTTTTTGTGTTTTGGCTTATTTGGGATTTTTTTCTCAAGTTTTGACAGATGTTGAGATTGCTGTTCTAGGTGTCAACTGCCATTACCATCAGTGAGTGCTGCCAAGCTTCTGGCTTTATAAATTACTGGTTGTGTAAGCCTGAAAAATGCAGTTCTAGGATTTGGCCTGTTCTTTCCCCCATTTTTTATGATTGAGTGGGGAAAGGAGCACTTTTATTCTTTGTTGTTTGAATTTTATTTTGATCTGAACTTGAGAGCGCTCTTAGCCCTTGGAAGCACAGCAACGATGCTCAGTCCTTTAACTTGAATTTACTATTCCAAGAGCTTATATATGGATTTTCAGCTTTTGATAAATTAAAGGCAGCTGAGATGGTCCAGAGTTTCAGTTTTGGCTCAGGTGATCAAGAAAGCTTTTAAAGCCTTTGTCCATTTCAATTTTTGTTTGTGGGTTATGGTCATTAATGCTGTTTTGATGAGTGATTTGTTTTCCTCTCCCATGGTAATAATTGTAATGGTGTAGGGCAAAAAGGGAGGTGAGTCCCTGGGAGGAGGAGGGTCAGAGGCTTCCTTGAATGTGTTTTCCTCACTAGCAATGCTCAGAGCAATGGCATGGTGTGTGTAGTATTTATTTCTGGTCTGGTCAGAGCATCAGATGGTTTGGAAAAGTTGTGCAAGTGCGTTGCCTTCTGTTTAAAGCTCGGAGAACGTTGCCTCCTAAAGAAGGTGTTGTTTAGAAAAGGAGGTCTGTGGCAGACCTTCCTGCAACCTTTCACTATATAGATGGATGTATAGATGGAGAGAGAGACTTTCTGCTGAGGTCTGTAATGACAGGACAAGGGGCAATGGCTTAAACTAAAAGAGGGGAGACTTAGGAAGAAAAGAGGGGAGATGAGGAAGATGTTCTTCCTGTTGAGGGAGGTGGGGTGCTGGAACAGGTTTGCCCACACAAGTTATGGTTGCTGCATCTTTGGAATTGTTCAAGGCCAGACTGGATGGGGCTTTGAGCAGCCTGGTTCTGTGGGAGATGTCTGTGCTCATGGCAGGGAGTTGGACTTGGATGGTCATTGAAAGTCCCTTCCAACTCAGACCTTTCTGTGATTCTGTGAAGTCACATGGTTTCTCCTCATTCGTCTCCTTTGTCCCTTGATGTAGCAGTCTGTGATCACTACATCTTCATGTGAATGCTGTTAGAGTAGGTTTTCAGGACCTAGCTTCCAGTTTGCTTTCTTGTCATGAGATTGATTATTCAAAAGGGTGCTTCCCTACTGTCTACCTTGTCACTTCAGAATATAAAGATCCTATCCAAACTTGTGCAATTAATTTGAAGTCTGCTCAGACCTTTTGAATAGTTCTATTTGACTGTGTATATGCAATAAAATATGCTGGTGCTGTGCAGTTTTGGTTGGCCTGTCCGGAAAGGTCTTGTAGACCATTTCTCATCAAGAGAGGAAATGAAGTGAGGAAAGTTTTGCATAGCTTAATGTGAGAGAAATAAACAATTTAGTTTAGCACTTAATATTCCACTTACCCTTGTTGCCAAAGTCATCCCAAAGGTGGACAGACTTACAAAACAGCATGGAGAGTCCAGGGGAGATAATTCTCATGAGCTCTTGTGAAAATAGATGGCTTCCTTGTATTTGTGCTTAACTTGCTTTGGGGTTACCTGTTGAAATGCTAGGAGAGCACTGCCAGTCTTATAAGACAGTAAGGAAAAAAAAAAAAAAAAAGCTGTGTAGAGGAGAGGGGGCTCTTTTCCCGTGGAAAATTCAGACTGTTCAGCACAGGAAGGCTGAGCACTGATGGATCTGAAGTGCCCAAGAGTGCATTTGCTGCTGCAGGAGATCATTGCAGCTCTCCCAGCATCCCACCTGGGCTCAGGCTATTTATACTCTCTGCCTAAACTTCCTCTCTTACTCCTAATTGCATCTTATGTTGGAAGGGGGAAATGCAGAGAACTATTTCCATGTTGGAGGTGTTTAATCTCAGAGGAGGGTTATTTTAGTGCTTCCTTCATATACCATTCTGGAGAGAGTGAAATAGCATAGGTACTGCAGGAACATCCCAAGTGACCTTGACTTCCTCTATGGGATGTCAGAGGCATCAAGCACCAGCCTACAGGCATTGTCTGGTTGTAAGGAGTGTAAATCCAGTTTCTCTGACAGTAGAAGATCTGCAAAGTTGAACTGTAGATGAAAATGAGCAGAGTAGCTAAAGGTGGTGGGATTTTTCATATCAGTCATGCTGTTAAGGCTGCTCAGGTAAGTACTGACTGTGTTTGTAGCTCTTTGGGTGTGAAGAAGTGGATGCAGCTGAAGCTGTCAGAATCTGCCTGGCAGCTCAGTAAGTTTCTGAGGGGAAAAATGAAATATTCTGTAATTTATTTTGGTTAGATGTTAACTCTGAAACTTGTGGCAATGCCTCTTTGTTTTTTCATTTAGGAGAAATCTCTAGTGACACTTAAACTGTTCAGTACAAATTGCTGAGAGTGAAGGGAAGCTGGGACAGGTTTTCATGTTCTCTTTCATTTGTCTGAGTAGTTAAAAACTGCTTGTCTGAGGTGGTGTGTGGCTGCTGAATATCCCTGCCTTACTACAGTGCAAAGTAAGCTTGGCCAGCGAGTTACTCTGAGCAGAGTTGTTAAATAACTGCTTCTATTATGTGCTGGAGGAGGCAATATTCAGGCTAATGGGAGAGTAACACCTGGAACTGCTGAAGTACAATTGCTAAAGTATATTTGGCCATATCCTGAGATCAGTAGACAAACTCTAATTGCAGTGTCTGTAATGAAGTAAATACAGTAAGCTAAGTGCGTAGTGGGAAAACTCATTACATCTCTTGGAGATGGTAATTTTCATCATCTCAGCTAATGAAAAATTCAGTGTGTTCTGTAGCCTAATAAAAAAAAAAACAAACTCTAAAGTATTTTTATTAACAAAGTTCTTTTCCCTTCATACAGCCATTACCTAACCATCCCCCTGGAACAAAGTTAATTCATTTTCCCAATATAACAAAAACTGAAAACACGCCTGAAGTAATAAAACCAGAAGCTGAAAGTAAACCAAAAGGTAAGGCTGATGGATATTTACACCTGTTACATGGTAGTCCTGTCTTATGAACTGTTTGGTTATCAATTTTTTTTGGTGTTAAAATCTAAAATATCTGCGTGTACTGGAGTTTTGTGTAATGTTCTGTACCCTTGAGGAGTTGTGCAAGTGCAAAAAAGTCCAAAGGAATTTTTGCTTACATTTGTACAGAAAAAAAAATCAAAAACATTTGTAGGGTTGTCTCCTAGAACAAAGTAAGGCCGGGGTGGGAGCTCTTATTGCAACTGTTGCATTAATTTTCTGTTGACAGGTTGTTTACTTTCTGCCTGGTTTTATTCTGATGGGGTGCTGGAGACCTATTTCCATGGAGCAGTCTCCCAGCACAATTTCTGTCCCAAAGTTACACAAGTTCCTTTGTAGGCTCAGGATTTTCTGTGGAGGTGGCAGCATGCATCAGAAAGCTGCTGTTTACATTGTTTTGGTCTGTTCCCTTGATAATCCATTGTGGTTCTGTTTATACTGTTTTTTAATTTTTTTTATTATTATTTCTTAAGAATTTATGACTTCATTTAGCTGCCAAATTGTGCAGTTTTATCAAGAGAGATATTTTTAAGCCAACCCGAAACATCTTGTGGGAGTGCCAGCCCCGTATGAAAAATGAACTTTGATTATGTGATGTGTAGTCTGCTCATTTCCCTGGTTCCAGAGCAGACGTTTCGTCAACTTCTGTATTGTAATTTTAAGTATATTTTTGTTCTGTGTGGAAGTACCTTATTTTGGTGTGTTGTTTTCTATGGAATGCATAATTTGCAGAAATAAGAAAACTGTGACATCTTGCTTTTTTAAACCATTCCGGTGCCATTGCTCTGAGAACCAGCAAGACAATATGCAGCCCTGAGCACTGTGAAATTTGACTTGTCTAAAACTTTGCATAAAAATTAACTCAAATTTGCCTAGAAAAAAATCCCAACATTCAATGTTGGATGCCCAAAACATTCAGTATTTAGCTCCTTTAATAGTTTCAGGTGCATCTCATGCTACAAGTGTGGAAGTTGGACTAATCCTGTAGCCATGCTGAGTCTCTTTTCCTAGAGAAACAAATATATCAGAGAGGAACTTAAATATGACAGTAATAGAAGCTGTAGGAGAACATCAGTAGGTAATGCTTATAGAGACCAGATAAGAACGTCTTAAACCTTAGGAAGACAGCTTGTTTTTCTTCCTTAGTGTTTTATTTAAATACAGACCATAGTGTAGTTTACATGTCTCATTATAAATTTTGAGAGACCACATTTTAAAATAAACTGTGTTCATCTGTTAGCAGATAAGCACAGAGCTCTGAAATGTTTAGGCTAGATTGGCTTATTTTGCAGTGAGGTTCTTCTGGTTTTGGAAGCTTATTTTGGCCTTTGGTGCAAGTATATAAAAATATTTTCTTTAAAAAGTAAAATAATCACAATTTGACCCCTCTTTCCCCCAGTTGTGTTAGGATACAATATCTATGATTCCTGCTACTCTATTGCTAGTCTTGAGACTGGAAATGACTTATTTTAAACTCAGTTATTTTAAAAACATTTACTGAAATTTAAATGCTGTAAAGTTAAACTGGAGTCTTTCTTAAACTTAACCACTGGCAGAATACCAGGCTCACAAAATAAGATTCTGAAGGGGAAACTGTACAAACTCCTCTCATGTGTCTGGGTTTCCTGGTGGTGCTGATGCTGGGGTTCACAGCCTGGCACAGGGCTCCCTGTGTTCAGCCATCCTGGCAGCTGGGGCAGGGTGCAGCATCCCCCTTCTGGCACTGCTTTTTGTCTGCTCTGGGACTTGGTCTGTGTGAGGAGGGGAGAAGTGCTTGGAGGAGGAGAGGAGGTCAAGGATCATAGTAGCCAGGTCCCCAGGCAGTAAGGAAATGCATGTTTTTTCACAGAGTCAGGATGTAGTGAAATGTATTACAGTCACTGATGACTACTGATAAAATCCTCAGATTTGATAGATATTTGTAGTGTACCTGTTGAATTTTTTTTTAGAGTCAATATGAATTTTGGGATTTGGATGTCAATTTAAACATTCATCTCTTTGATGTGGTTCTTATGTTTCTGTAATTCTTCATGAACCACAATGTGTCAGTCTATGGTTGAACATTTTTGACTACTAGATAAGACATCAAAATAACACAAGTTCTTGTTCCTAAGATTGCTTATGTGGTTACATATCTATGTACATACATACGTATATCTCTATATATTATCTCTTTAAGCTTGGCATACTTTGGCATTTTAACATAGTGGTTATCACTGTTTTTTATTTGTGAATACAATTTATGCATTTTTAAACTAAAGATGTGTATCTTGATTGAACAAAATACAAGAACAGCAAAAAGGTTTGACTGCAAGTGATTTATTCTCTTACCACCCAGCAACAGTTGTCGTTAAGAATTGCAGATGATTCTGTGATTCTGTGACTTGGTGTGCTGCTCTGACTGGAGGGTGAAGCAGCTGCTCATTGTGGTGTCAGTGCCAAACACCTGATGGGTTATGGCAGCACCTAAAGAGTCCTTTTTGTTTGCTTCCTCTTAGTGTGTCAGATACAGACATCCAACCTTTTTATCTGCTGAATTGTTTTAAATGTGCTGGGATTAAAAAGTCTGTGTTTATGGATTTTGGCCTTTCTCATGGTTGTTTTTTGTGCCAGTGTGGGAAAGGAAAACAAATCCTCTTGCTTTTTCAGTTGTTACCACAATTTTAACTGGATTAGTTTTGAGCTGTACCAAATGGAAAGAAAAGAATTTTTCTTTCTGCTTTTGCAGAAGAGGCCGCGGCCGAGTTGATGGCTCAGATGAGCTCTGGTTTCAGGTGCTTAGCCAAGGAATGCCTGTGCTTCAGTTACTTGGTTTCACTGCACAATTTCTGAAGTCTGCTGCTTGAAATTTCTGTAGTTGTACATGTTAATAAAGGATATCACTTGAAAACAACAGCCTGTTTTTAATTAGGATTGCAAATTTGACATTTAGATCAATTTTGAGAAAATACATATAAACTCTTACAAGCTTGAAACCATTTTTGTGTAAAGTAGCTCAAAACTGAACATCTAAATGCTATTGGGAGGGGGGGGGTAGATGGGTGTTACAATTTTTACTGTTGCACTTTTAATGCCTCTTTTCTCCCCCTGAAATCGGTGGGCTTGAATTAAGTTGCTGTTGTGAAAAAAAATGTTTTGGCTCTTATACTTCTAACTTCTTGAAGATTTATTACCTTTGCTCCATAAATATATAATCTTATTTTTCCTGTGATTTGAACATTCATAAAGCAATCTCAGGTGACTGGTTTAGAAGGAAAGTGTGATTATAATGTGAATTTCTTAGCTCTCAGACAGCATAAGTGAGCTGTTATAATGAATGTTACTACCCACGGTATCCTGATTAATTGTGCTCCTCTGTTCCAGCCAAGGAATATTGCAGGACAATATTTTCCTATGATGGCTCAAATGATGAACTTAGCTTTAAAGAAGGCGAGATCATTCAAATAATAAGTAAGGTAAGAAAGTTTGGTCTGCTCTGATCACGTGTATGGTTTTGGTGAATTTTGTACAGGGAGAATTGTATGAATTGAGAACCAGGAGGGTCTGTTGGAGTGGATATTCCTATAGACTGATTTCTCTCATGTGGGAGTCAACTCTTTGCTTCTGCACTTGATGGAGATACAGATGACTTCAGAGGTTGTTCCAGAGTGGGCAGTTATCTTGGGGCCCTCAGAGGCCGGTGGGATCAGTGTACACTCAGTACCAAATGCCTTTTCAGTGAGGAAATGGGAAAAGCTTTGCAAACAACTTTACCTTCAGAAACAGGTCTTCTTCCCTGGTATTTCAGAATAAAGAGACAGAAATTAGTGATACTTCCTGTGTATAACAGAAACATGATTATTTAGTTGAATGTTCTCATTTGTGTTGAATTCTGAAAGCACTTTTTTGATAGATCATTTTGTTGCAGAGATGGTTCTAAACAGGAAATAAACCTACCCACACTTAATTTCCCTGCACAATTCTGTAATCTTTTGTTAGTTTATATACTTGCTGTATTAAGAAATAATGACTTTCCTAAAAAAGTCGAAAGTTTGATCTTCAACTTTCACTCAGTTGCAGAAGAAAACACATTTTTCTTTATTAAGATTTTAATTTTATGAAATGAAATAATTGATACTATGAGCATCATTGATCATAAGTACAGTGGAAAAGAGTAGTTATGGAAGGCCCTTTTGAAAACACAGCAACCTTTGCCCCATCTCCACTCAATCTCTTGCCTCTCTGACTTTTAAAATCAATTTATCCCAAGCACACACTGGTCCAAAGTGGAGCTAAGAAGAGTTGTCCAGACTGAGTGGCATCCCTGCCCATGGCAGGACGTTTGAACTGGATGTTGTTCCCTTCCAACCCAAACCATTGTAGATTCCTGTGATTTTGTTGGATCTGAGGCAGAGAGGAAAGCTGTTATGTATGCTGGTAAAGAATAACATCATACTTTCTGTTATGGACAAAGGCCTTGATGCAGTAACTCCATGTAATAGATTTCTCTGCCACTGAATTAATTATCCAATATTTTATTTTCTTTTGTCATAGTATCGTTATTTTTTCTCTCAGTGGGGTATATTCTTCTGCTTCTTCACCCTTTTCAGACCAGTGGAGCTGATCCATCACATCAGAATCACTTTTATTTAGTAGAATTGTGCGTCATGCTGAAAACATTTGAAGTATTTACTGAATAACTTGCTGGTCAAGGAAGCTGAGAAGATCAAATGTTGTATGTTAGTTCTTAACTGGGTTGATGTACTTTCCTTCTCTTTGCAGATCTTATCCTTATACCCTTATCTTACATGATGTAATATAATTTCATCCTGCATTTTAGAAAACAAACAAAAACCGACCAAACCTGATCTGATGTGTAGCTGTTTCCCCTTGTTAAGTTGGCCAGTTTCAGACAAAGAATTACTTTATGTTGTGTGTAAAAGGGAAAAAGTTGTTGCATAACTGTATCTGTTCTGGGGAAGAAGTAAATACTGGTAGAAATGACCTGTTGTTTATTTTAGGACACTGGAGAGCCAGGCTGGTGGAGAGGAGAGCTCAATGGTAAAGAAGGAGTCTTCCCAGATAACTTTGCTGTTCAAATACAAGAGTCTGATAAAGACTTCCCTGTAAGTTCTTACACCTACTGTTTAGTATCACAAAAAACTATTGATGAGAATGCAGAGAATAAAAGAGGTCACCACACATTATGCTGTTGAAAATATTACAATTGTGGCAGATTTAACTTTATCTTGACCTAGTTGTATAAAAGAAGAAAGATGAAAAGGTTAATCTTTGTGTTTAACTTGTCCATAAATACTGAAGTGAGGCGTGTTTTTTGAGATAAACTCTAATTAATGAGGATGCTCTGGTCATTTAGAAGAGGATGTAGTTCTGATAGCATGGTGTTACATGTTACTGATTACTGAATTAAACCCTTACTATTTAGGAAGAAGATAAGCTGTTGGTTTTTTCCATCTCAAATCTTTAAGTAACACTAATTACAAAATGCTGAGTGACCCCTCTGCGTCTGACTGGGATTTTTCCATGTCAAAACTTGCAGTTGGCTGCAGTATATGAAGGAAATTTTTTGGGTGGGATTTAGAAATATTTTTTCACCATCTTGTGTACTAACTTGCAGAAATTCATGTTTTCATGTGGATTCAATGATCTTATAATTTTGTTCCTTGTTTTACAATTTTTTTGGTTGAGATTAGTCTGATGTTTTGGTTCTGTCACGTTTGTGTAGCAAAGATGGTTGTGTTAATTCCCAAATGTACATCAGCCCCAGGTGGAATGGATTCAGCTCCAGATAAGGAGCTATTAATTTATCATTTATCCTGAATTGCCTCACATACACAGAAACCTACCTATCCCCAGTCAGAATTTTCTTTTCAGATGTATCTTAGCTGTGCAAGGATGGCATAAATGCCATAAAATACAAGAAGAGAGGGTAGGTAGGGTTTCTGTTTCACAATACAGAGTTGTTTCCTGCAAAGAGGGGGAAAAGAACATACTTTTACCCTAAACAGCATTTCCCTGCTTTGATCCTTTATTCTGCTTTGTGTGCAGTGTCTCAGCACAGAGATTCACCTTGCACTTTGAGCTGCACTTGAGCAGCTTTGAGGTTCAAGGCATTGGATGGCTGGTGATCATAATCAGCTATTTGATACTGACTTCATAAAAACACAGAGCAGAACTGTATAATGGCAAGTTGATGCTGAACTCTGTTTAATTGTTTTGGGTATAGGCAGCAATGCTGTACAGCTGGATAATGTAGTTAGTTACTTTTTTGGGGAAGAAAGAAAACAGAATCTTGTTACTTAGGTTCACTCGCTTTTGTGTCCTCTGAAACCAGAGAAAGAAATTGAATATGGGTTCTTCTGCTTGCTTAATTACATTTCACATGTTAGCATAAAATCTTGCTGCATTAAAAAGAGCTTATTCAATAGCTGTAGGGCACAGAAGTGAAATCCATCCATAGCAACTGTTTTATAAATAGCCAGTGCACGGCGTTTCTGGAGGGGCTGTGTTTGACTGAGGCTGTATGGTTTCAGCAGTACCTGTGTGAAGAACAAGTGGTTTTGTAGGCTTTTCTATCATTTTATCAGGGAATCTTGTCCTTAGTACAATAAGAAAGGCCTCTCTTCTAAAGCAGTTTAATGGATCACATTCTGAGGATGGGTGGTTGAGATCTCTCCTGAGAGGTGCCCATCTCCTTTCAGCTGGAGAGAGATTCCACTTCAAGTGTATCAGAAAGTGATGAATGACTGTTTCAAAAAGTAATTTCAATGTACAAACCGTTGCATTGTGATACTTTGTACATTTTTAATGGCTGGAGTGGTTTGTCCATCTTTCTCACTTAAATATAATGGTAAGGGAGCTCAAATCAATGTTTTTCTTAGAACTGCAGTCTTTGAGACAAATGCTACCAGCATCTATTAGTTTTTTCTTACACTTGTAATTTAGAAGTCAATTAATTGAAGCCATTCCTCTGATACTTAATTTAGAAATCTGTTTCTAATGAAAGTGAACATTTTTGGTTCAAAAAATTACCTGGTTACTCTTTTAAATTGGCATTGTACTAATGAAGATTGAGGTTTACATGTTGAAATTAAAATGAGTGTGATCAGAGCAATTCTTTGGACTAAAAAAGATGAAATTATTGGATTTTAGGGGTTTTTTTTCTGCTCTTTATGCACATTGCTGAAGCACTGATTTCATTTGAACAGACCTGAATTTTGTTCCTGAATTTTTGTAACTGGTTGTCTGGGAGATATCAGAGGAATTGTTCCAGATCTTTGTGTTTCCTGTCTGAATTGATTGTCTCCTTTGTGAAATACTTTGAAATCAGCTAGTAAACAAGCTCCACGTTACAGTATGCAAAACAAAACACAAATGAGGCTGTCTTGGATACAGAGGATATCTGCTTGCTTGCTTGTTTGACTTTGGTTTTTTTCCTCTTCATTTTGCAGAAGCCAAAGAAACCTCCACCTCCAGTTAAAAGTCCAGGTATGTAGTATGTGTTTGGTGGTCTGATAAAATACTAAATTTCAGAAGCAGCGCATGACTTCAAAAGAAAATTTAGAAGTAGCTTTTTATTTCCTAGTAATGCAGCCATAGTCACACTTTGAGGTTACTTTTAATACTTTCTATATTTTGCTGCTGCTGTGTATTTTTAAAATTATGATGGGGCCTACTTTGGAAACATTTTAACAGTGGCTCACCATTTTCTGGGCTCAAGTGAGTGTTTATAAATGGTCTTACACTCCTTGCAAAAGAGAAGACACAACTTGGCGTGAGTCTTATTTTTAGTTAGTGACCAAAATAATTAAAGCTGTTTGAAAAATGTCTGTGGTTTGCTTTTGCATTCAGCTACAAGACCTGAATTGCCAACTGGAGAGAAGAAATTCCTTTCTTTGAGGCCTGAAGAAAAAGGTAAAGGACAGTTTTCTTCATGGTGACTTGGCTGCTCTGGCAATAGGCTCTCTGTTCAGGAGCCATCATACAGACTCCCTTGATACCGTCTGCTGAACTTCTCATGTCTGTGATGTTACAGAGATATCTTTGGAGTGGTTAGAGGAACTGCTAAACTCCACTGAAGTGTTTCTTTCTTGTTATTGCATGGCATTCTGAAGATTGGTTATTGCATTGCACAGTGACATAGTTCCTATTAAATTCAGAAGGTTTAGTTCTGTAGCAGTGGCTGCAGTTTTGAGCAGCAGTAGTAAGTTATTAGAAAGGCAAAGGTTAACTGCTGCAAAAATCAGTCTGGTCAAAAGTACTTTGAAAGAGCTACAAAGAACAGGTACAAGACTCCTCAGATAGATGCTACAGTCACAGAAATAGAGATTTCTTGTCCTGTTAATTCTTGCTGCATTCCATATTTTCAAGTTCCACTGAATTTGGAGACGTTTACTGCCTTATTCTTAAAATTTAAAGGACACTTTTTTCCAGAGGCAAAGCTACTGTTGTCACCCAAACAGATTGTAAAAGTCTTCTTTCCACGTTTGAAAAACTTGCCAAACGAAAATGTTTGATTGTGTTTAAAAGTGAGAAGCTTAAACAAATGTGTTGGTTGGGCCTTGGAGAAGAAATCCTGATGTTCCTACAGCTTAACCAAATTACAAAACCACTCTGTCCTGTGAATGGTGAGCTGTGGCTTACCAGCATTTCTACCAGTGAGGTTGCTGATGTGTTTCTTGCCTTTTTTGGGCAGTTTTTGTTACCCTCATTTTAACAAGGCACCTTCTCAGGTATTCAATATGAAAAACACTTGTTAAAGTCAGTTCTGTTTGTTCTGTATGTGAGCAAACAAGTAATTTTTATCTGTTGGAGCAGTATCTTCAGGTGTGAATTGAGATAAGCTGTATGATTCCAGAAATGTTGATCACCTGGCTCCTTTTAAATACTTCTAAACTGAAGCAAATTTAATTTAAAACTGGTTCTGTCTGGACTATAGTGTTAATCTTTGCATAGTTGAGCTCAACTGTTAATGGAGGAATATAGGAAAAAATAGAGTGACACCATCCAAAAAACATAGGAATGTGAAATCTTCTACAAAATTATGTAAGGTAAAGAACTCTTCTTTACTGAGCTACAGGAAATGAAGGAGGAAAAATTTTTTACATATTCAGTTGCAGATCGGGTCATAAAAATTACTTTTTTTAGACAGCACTAGTGTTTTACTGGAAGATATGCCCATTTATCAGTGCAGTTGTACTTGTGGAAAAATAGCCCTGTTAATACTAGTAATTAAACCCATTAAGTATGAAATTGTTCTGTAACTAGTTTTCAGAAAAAAATATTAATTGAGCAGCTCTAATCAGAAGCTATAAAACTATGTCATTTTTTATGTCTATTGGGAAACTAATAAATCTGCCTTTAATTGCAATCAAAAACAGATCAAAAATTAAAAGTAGAGTTTCTGAGTACTTCTGTATTTATAGGGAAGGACACTTAGTGGTGTCATGTAGAAATTTTTTTCCAGTATAAATGTCTTCAGATTTGTATCTTTTATTTCCATTACTAAGCTGTTCATTTTTAGCCAACACTCTTTTTCATTGAGGAGCAAAATCTGAAAAAGACATGTCATTTTGTCCAGCAGAAATGCCCAGTTTCTGTGCTCATGGTGAACCTTGGCCTTTGGTATTAACTTATTCCACTTAGCTATAGACATTTTTTATATTCACATTTTGAGTGGGAGTATTAGATGGGAGAACTGACAGATGAGAGTTCAGGAACAGGGTTCAATGACAGCATTTTTTTCTGGCCTGTTTATGCACTCATTTATTTTTAAAAGCAGAAGGGGTAATTCTCAGCTTGTGCTCAGCATATCTGCAGTGAAGCCAGCTGACCAGCAGTGCGTACTGGCTGGTGCTGGGTGTTTGACCTGGCAGCGCTGTGTGTCGGGTGGGGAGGCGTCCGGTGCTGCCGAGGTGCTGCTGTCCGCAGGCAGGCGGCCCCACCGTGTGGCCAATCCACTGCTTCAGCATCCCTTGTTGGTAGCTCCGTGCTGCGACGGGCTGCAAGGAGGTGCCAGCCAGTTTGTCTTTTGCTCATGTCTCCTCCTGATTTCGAGTGTCCCAAAGCAGGAAGACAGTTCTGCCCCTGAGCAATGCTTTTGACAGAAGTGTCTCCAGGAGCTGTTTGCTTCCCAATATTCCTGTGAAAGAACATTGGCTCCTTTCTGTTTTAGGGTTGGAGGGGTGCTCCGTGGCTGCAGGACTTGTCCAAAGGAAATCAGTCCTAGACCTGGCAGTTCAGGCACTTTGTTGGCATGGAGCTGAAGCAAATCCCCAGCCCTGCTCCCAGATCTATAGCATATGTAAACATTTTACACCAGATCAATACTTGGTTAAAAGCAAATTGCAGGAGGGAAGGATGAGGACAACCAAAGCTGAAGGTCACTCTCTCCATCCCAGTTTACTGCCCTGTAAGGGCTGTAACTATAAGGAACTGTAACCCCTTGCTGTAACCTGTTGCTTTTTAGAATACTCAGTACTTTGTGTGTACTGAGCTGTGGCACAGTTTTACAGGGAAAAGTAAAAAAAAGTAAAATGTGTGCTCTGGCTATTCAGCAGGGTATAGTTCAGATACATGAGTTGAAACCTATTCAACTATTGCTTGTAAAGCAGCTTGAATTTTTCAGTGTCCCATATGTTGTATGTCCACTCCTCTGGACAGGATTCAGTTAGGTCATGCAGTCATTGAACAAATAAATACAACTTTTTTTTTTTTATTAGCCATACCTAATTTCTATCTCTTTGTAGGAAGGTAGACTTTAGATAAAATAAATTCAGCTATTCAAATACAAACTCATTTCTCTCCCCCCCTTCTTCCATAGACAAATTATGCTGCTTGTGTGTGTAAGAAGTCTAGTTACAACAAAACAAAAAACCCTACCTCTTTAAAAGGAGATAAAATGAATTTGTAGAAAAGACAAAGCAGTACAAGGATTTGTGGTTCTTAGCTGTCATTTGCAGTGCAATAATGTGAATCCATAATTTATTACTACTGCTTCATATCAGTAGGAAGATTTCTTACTCCGAGATAAATCTTTCTGAGCTCAGGTGAGTACTTTGTGAGTTTTGATAAGGTATCATTTAAGACACTTGTCTATCTATTTTTCATTTTGACCTTCAAAGAACGCATTTCTGACAGCAGGTGCTTTTAATTGATTAGCAGTGTAAGAATTCTAGACAAGGTGGGGTTTTTAAAATGTGACTTCTTTTGTCAGATGAAAAAGGAGCTTTGGATCAGAAGCCTTTGAAGCCACAAGCTCCTCAAGTACCACCCAAGAAGCCAATTCCTCCAAGCAAGACCAACAGCTTACTGAGAGCAGGGCTCCTGCACCCAAAACGTCCAGACAAGCCTGGTTTGCCATCATCTGCATCCAAGTCAGTATGACTGAAACTGCAGGCACCAAGGATATTCAGTTGGATGTGTTGTCTGATCTTCCTTCATGGATGAGTTGGGAAGAAATGTGTGCTTTAAGGGTGAAAAGGGTGCAAGGATAAGTTTTGCCTTATACCTACCATTGTCTTAGTTCTCCCAGTCTTTATCAATGTGAACTTAGGCCTCTCAAATCCTTTGAGACATTGAATCCATCTCAGAGTCAGTATTAGAGAGTAACTGACCATGGGGCAGATGAAATTGCTTATCTGGTGGCTGCTTTAGCTGCAGGAACAGGGTGGAATAAAAGAATGTGGGCATGGCCCTTGAGAATTATTATTGTGTTGAAAAAAATACCTGAAAATTTGAGCTGTCTCAGTGTCCAAGGCTTGAGCACTTGTATAGGTTAAGATAGATGGAAAGGAAGAACTGAGCACAGGTACCTGTGCTAAAGGTACTCACTGTGGCTCATGCCTGCTTCTGGGGAAGGAAGCACTTACTACAGAACCACATTTAGATTCTCTACTCTTGAGCCTTCTCACTGGAGTTACTGGATAAATAGGTACAAATACTTCTTCTAGATCCAGTTAATTTTTTTTTCCTCATGAGTTTGAAACTTCACTAAAACTAGTTTTGCATCCATACAGTCTCCCACACATGGAATTTTCCTTTCTGTCTCCATCGCAGCAGTTGCTAGGCCCTTTCCCAAGAGTATAAGCCAACAGCTGACTGGTAACTGTCCCTTTGGGATCTTCAGTTGGCTTGAAAGAACCATGAGGAGGTGAGGTTGTGATACACTTGGCCTTGTGCAAATAAAGCAGAAAGCTGCTGCATCAAAGAGTTTGCACCTTAAATAACTTTTCAGTATAGAATTGTATTATATTCACTTGGTATTTTGGAGGCTTTCCCAAGTAAAGATTATTTTTTTTAAACCACAATTCATTCTTTTCCAGCTTAGAAGATAATTATTGCTCTAAAGGGATGCACATGTGCAGTTAAATAGAGGTCTGTAGTAAGCTGTGGGCCTTTAATAATTGAAACATTTAAATCTTAGAGATATTTAAATGTCTCAAAGTTTTTAACATTGTTTTAGGAAGATCAGGCTGCTGTCTCTTTTTCTACTACAATAAAACTTAGAGGCTTAGGGAGGTGAATTAATGAAAGGGGCACAATTTTTATATGGCATGTATAAGCCAACCAGGTGATCAGGCCTGCTCAGAATGGGCTTGTGATAGCAAGAATTGTAAAAGAAAACATTGCCTATTCTTTTTTATTCATTTTGGTGGGGGTTGTGCTACTTTGGATTTTTTTCTCGTTCTTGGGGTTTTTTTTGTCTGTGAATGATGTGAGTAGATATGGATGGAATGCATGGTAGAACAAAAGCTACAAGGTAGCTTTTTCCATATCCAGCAAGAAATAACTTGTTCTTGTCAGCCCTTTTTGCTGTACAGGAAGATTTCTTTAATGTCAAGGAGTCAGTTTCTGAATTATTTCAAGAGGTATTAGTGGAAATGTTGTTCAGCTCACCTGTCATTTGAAGTGTAATATTTTGGACTAAAATGCCAAAGTGTGTCCTGTAGTAAAAGTTCTGGATTATTTTCACATGGGTGTTGTGCACATCTGACAACTCTGCAAGAGATGGAACAGAAGAAGAATTGGTTTTCATAGGAGTAGAATTGATCTCCAGAAGCCTTGATTTTAAAATCAAGGCTTTAGAAATCTACCATAATTTTTCAGTTTGCTTCTAATTCTTGCTATGTTTCCCTTTTAAACTTTTATTTCATCTCTTGACTTGGCATGTTTTGTCTCTTTTTTTCTTACCACAGAACTAATGGAGAAGTTGTTACTCTTCGACCGAAATCTGAAGTTGAGCCAGTAGCAAAACCAAAGTTAGACTCTGAACCATTGCCACTCAGACCAAAATCAGTAGAGGTAGATTCCCTTGTGGTAAAGAGCTCTAAAGAATCAGGTAAGAAAAGAAATGTTCTTTTGGGCCTTTGTTTGGATTGCTGTGTTTTACAGGGTTGGAATGAGCTTTTTGAGTGATTTACTCAAAATGCCACTGAGTGCATTTATGCCTGTGTATTTTTTTAGAAGTGCTGTTGGCAGCTGAAGGTAAGAGTCAGGAGGGGATGAGCAGATGTCAGCAGGGTATTTGCAGGTAGCTGCTGAGCTCTGGGTCGTGACAGTGGGCAGGAAGGGAGACAGATAATGGTTTGTTCTTCTAATTTGAAAGCTTGGTTTTTTTTTTTTTTTGCTGCTACTTTCATCTTGAGTTTTTATGAAGTTGTTTTCTTAATGGCTTGTTCTGCTCTTGCAGTTCACATAACTTTGCTTTTCTAGCTAACTTCAGAATTCTTAGTAATGCCATTACCTTCGGCCTCCTGTGATTTAAGTTCAGAGCTATTCTAGATTTTGAGTTTATCATACCTTAAATTGGGGCCTGTACACTCATGGCTTTGCTTAAAGCACCTTGAGCCAAACCTGGCATCTCTTTAATTCTAAATATATCCAGTAAAACCCTTGATAGTGGTTAAAGCACCCACATATAATGATCAGAATCTCTGAACTACTGTATTGATACCATTAGCCCTTGACTGACACTGCAACTGATACCAGCCCTCTGTGTGTCACTTAGGCAGAGATCAGCTACTGTGGGCATATTTTTCTAAACTCTAAATTATTTCTATTTTATGATTAACCACTTCAGAAGAAGCTGTAGTGAATTATACCTGCAGTGTTCATCTTGCATATCTCAAATGCAACTTTTTGTCTCCGAAAATATTTTAGTAATAATAAAATTAAAAATACTATAAATATATTTATTTTTTAAGGCAAATTATGATATTGTAATTGTAGAATAGTTGGTCCAAAGTGTAATTAATTCATCTGGAAGATAAAAATAAGGCATTAAAAGAACTGAAGCAGTTTAGGAATAGAAAAGAATAATCCTGACTTTTTTTCATTGAGTGTGTTAAAATACACTTTTTAAGTGTAAGTGCTTTATATGAGGGAAGGTTAATTAATGTATGTCTTAATTACAGAAGTTATACTACTCAGATTAGAGAGTAGAAAAAGTGCCCTGGCACAGGTTGCCCAGAGAAGCTGTGGCTGCCCCATCCCTGGAAGTGTGCAAGGCCAGGTTGGACAGGGCTTGGAGCAACCTGGGATAGGGGAAGGTGAAGATCTTAAAGTTCCCTTCCAACCCAAGCCATTCTATGATTATCAGCTTTCTAGCTAGTATAATAAATTCTATAGATTATCTCTAGGGTTGTGCTAGGTGTTACTGTATAGCATAGTATCATTTAACCTCAGGAAAAACTCCCTACAAAAACATCTGGAATATCTTTTCTTTTTCTTTACATTCAATTACCTTGACATCTTTAATAACCAGGGTGGCAACATAGTACCTGTGCTGTACTGTCATGTAAATACTACAACTCAGAATATTCTGTGATAGAAAAAAAATATTTTTACACAGATTGAGAAAAAAAAATCTATGATTTTCTTTTTTGCTAATGTAAGGTTTTACAGGCTTCTGGAGAAATTAAAGATTTTGATACCTAGATGGGGCAGGGCATGGGGTGCACAATGGGCTCATGGGTGAGATGTGTTCAGTTCTGTTTGGGGCACAGCAATAAAGGAGGCTCGGGCAGTTCATGTGGGGCTGCAGCACTGACAAGGGTCAAGGAGCTGCAGTTGAAGGAAAGTGTCAGAAATCCTCTGTTTTGTCAAACTGACATTCCTTAAAACAATCTGCATAAGTCACTCCTACTGCTCTTGTGAAAAGGGACTGATCCAAACTCCTGCCAGTAAAATGTAATGTATCTCATGCTCTTATTCTCTACATACTGTGCTGCTAAAGACATAAAACGATAAAAATAAGATGTTGGGTTCTTATATAATATTTAAGACTGTTAACCTTACATTAACTAGAATAGGTATTAATAAAAGATGAGGGAAAATGGATGGCTGGGGCTGGCAACTGCTTTACCAGAGTCTTTATTTTTTATTTCTTCCACCTCTTCAGATTATGATCCTGAGGTAGATGAATTTTTAGGAAATCTTTTTTTTTCTTGAAATATGGGCCCTGGTTTTTTGCAACTTAATTTGACCATGAAGTGAGGTTTAGATTGAGCCACTTTCAGTTTGGTATAAGGGGAAGCTGTAAATATTCTGTTAAGAAAAACCAACCCATCCCATGCCAAAATTATGTCGCCAGCCATCAGATAAGGACAAATAATCAGAACCATTTAGAAACACCGATCACATTGAAATGACTCCTCATGAAGTTTTATTTGAAAAATTGCATAAATGTTTCTCTGTTTGATTAGAATCAAGTACTGTAAAAGACTAAAGTTGTAATACTGGCATGCTGAACATGTAAAGCGATTCTGTTTCTTCTACAAATGTTTCTTTTTCCTGCTTTGTAAAATAATTTTTTTGTTCAGAATCTTTTTCTAGACATTCCTCTCCTTGACTTTTCTTTCCAGATTTTGTTTCCTATCCTGTTTGCCATGTTTCCCTTCTTACGTGTCAGGAAATTACCCTACCCTTCTCCATTTTGGTAAGATAACAATCTCTAAGGAAATCCAAATGCTTTATTCCATACACATCCTCTTCTTAACATCGTGAGCGTGGTTTTCAGTTGCAATAATTGGTACTAAAATTTTGGGGTTTCTATTAAAAATGCACTTTTTTGTTTGTTTGAATGCCTGTTTTCCTTAGCTGTTAAAGAAGTTACTTAAAGTAGGGTTTTCCTTTAGGAACTGGTGGGAACTAAAAGTAAGAAAAAGATTATAGTTGAGCTATTGATAAGCCAAACTTAGTGTTTGTTTGTAGTGAAATGTGTTCAATACCTTTAGCACATCTGGTGTATGTAGGTTGAATGGCTTTATCATTCTGTACACACAAAACACAATCATGAAGCTTTTGGGCACTTAAATATTTTATAGCTTTTAGCTGTCCCCTGAATTTTTGGAGGGAAATCTCAGCACTATGAGTAATATGAGAAAGGGCAGCATATTTTTACTCCACAGATTAATGTGAGTTCTTGTCTTCTAAAATATTGGATATTTTTCACTTGTATCATGGATATTTAAACCCCAGCCACATGAGATGGTGGAACCATGATTTCTTCAGCCACCCTTCAGCTTTGCTTCTTTTTGTGAAGGCTTTTTAAGGCAAGCTAATATGAATACACTTGAAGCATTCACAAATCTTAACCAAGCCTCTCATTAATTGTACCTATCAAAGCTCCTAACAGCTCTGTGGTGGATCTGTGGTAAGCTTGTAGAAGAGACATTTCTAATAGTCCATCCTGTGTAACTTTAGGCTTAGCTCATCTTCTTGGAAAGGTGCTCTTGCTCAGTCACAAAGTCTTTTTTTTGACCCAGATTATCTCCAGATGTGTGGTATTGCTCTTTTGGCACTATGATGGGATTTACTTTAACAATTGCTCACAGGCTGTCTGTAAGAATCTTATTTGATAAATCATTTTATTGATTGAAATGGGTGTGTACTGTGAACTTCCAATGGATTTCGTCAGTATCTCTATTGGTTTAATGGTTTATTGGTTAATTTTTCTCTAAAATAACTAAAAATGCTGTTTAAAAAGAAAAACAATCAAACAACCCCCCTAAGCCTGCAATAAAACCAATCAACCTACCACCACCACCAAAAAACCTAAACCCCAATCTCCACCAACCTGTGTTTTAATTTCTTCCCTATACCAAAGCAATAAGTTGGAAAAGTAAAAACAAAAATTAAAGTACAATCAGAATTCCCTCTGATTGGAATCTGCTGGCAAAATCTTAATATTGAGCAATTCTCTCAGGTGTAACAAATTCCTTTAGAAGCTCTTAGAAATATGGAAAAAATCCTTGGCTTTTGTATCATCCCACCATCTGTATTTAAATAGTACACAGCTCAGGACTGTAGCAGTCTTCAAGCCTTGTCAAATATTGTGATACTGTTTTTCAAACTTTACATTTTTCTTAACATATTCTTAATATTCTCAATATGCCTGATGTTTACTGTTCGTGGAGACAGGACTGGCATTACAATCATAATAGCAACTAAATTTATAATTCTTACTTAAATTTCTTGCAAATTTATTTTCATTTCTGTGGAATGACAAAAGAAGGATCATTTAAAGTCAGAAATTCGTGAGATGAGGGAAAAAGGCATAGAAGTTTTTCTTGTTACCTTTTTAATGATACCTAACTAATATAAGTCCTACTTTGCCCTTTGGCAGCCTGGTCTAGTGGAAGGTGTCCCTGCCCGTGGCAGGGGCTCAGATGGGGTGACCTTTAAGGTCCCTTCCAACCCAGGCCACTCTGTGACTGACAGCTTCGTAGTCTGGGATTACTGAGAATTGAGTAAGGACCATGCAGATGACCCCGTGGTCACTGTTGCTTGCAGTGTATTAAATGAAATATTTTATTGGCACAGACTAGAACAGAAATCCCTTCTCATTTATTTCTCCCTCATCCTCTTTTCCGTCAGCCGCTTGCCATTCATCACTCTTCTGTTTCTTCCTTCTTTCTTTTCCTCCCCCGCTTGTTTAATTGCACGTGTGATTGCATGCTTACAAAAGACTGTCCTGGCATTCTCTTGAATAGAAGTAAAAGCAGCAAAGCTGTTTGGTAACAGTGCTGTAAAGGAATGGGTGGTGAAGTAGGTCTGGTCAGGGCTGTCCAAAGGAGCTGAATGTTCTAAGGCCTTCAAGGATATTAATGCAGAGAACACATTAAAATCAATTAAAACATTCAGTGGAAAATGTAGTACCTACAGGTGTAAATTAGCTTTGACAGTGTGTGAGTAAAAGGTGTGTTATCAAATGATTTTAAGACATCCAGACACTGAAGGGATATGAATGGTCTGGCTCAGTGTACCCAAGGCTTTTTTCTTATCTGACCTTTGATGGGAATGTAGGAAAAGAGATATCCTAGGTTCTATTTGCTGAATCATGTCAAGTAAGAATCAGAGGTCATGAAAAAAAATCAAACCCAAAATCTTGAATGTTGTTTATGGTGCCTGTAGTAAATGCTGTGTGGCATTTTAGTTACAGTCTATAGAATGAGTGCTGAATTTGGGTTGTAAATAATATATAATAACTGTAATCTTATGTCAGTGCTTAAATAAAAACCACCACTCAATCTCACTGAACATCTGTTCCCAGGTAAGTATATTTATTTTTGTGGAGAAAAGTCTAAGTCCTGTTATTACTTAGGTGAAATAGTCATGTTACTAAGACTAGTTGAGGTCAGTTCTTCCTATTATCAACTTTTTTCCTGAAGTTGCTTGTTCCCAGAGGATGTAAAGTATTTCTGCTGATCTGAGAGAGTTTACCTAGAGGTGTGAGCATAAAGAGACTAATGAGCAAAGAGGTCTGTGTGACTGAATAAAGTATGAGAGTGGAGTTTTGAAGTGTTTTATTAAAGACTTTATGAAGTTGTGTATTATCTTTAGATACTGAACGTGAAAAAACTACCCTGCACAGACATAGGTGCAGGTAAAGTCTTGTTAGCTTTCACCAACATGTGGAGTACACCAGTACTTTACCATTTTGCTTTTATTTTTGTCTTAGTCACTAAACTTGCATTTTCATAATTTTCATGCAAGTTCAGCGACAAGAAAATATGCTCTCAAATAGTTGAATATGGCAGCTCTTAGAAACAGTAATAAATATATTTTCTGCAGATGCTGCCATGTTTCTAGAGCATTTCTTCTGTTCACACAAACTAACTTGAATTTAAGTCCTAGTTGAATTAACTCTTTTTTTTCAAGGGGGAAAGTACAGATATGTCAAAGTCATGCAGTTGTTTCAGATACCTCATGTGTTGTATATGCTGAAAATCCTTGAAACAATAAGAATTCTGATACTTCTTTCTTTGTGTCTCAAGTTAAAAAAAAGTGATAAAAAGAACTCAGCAAAACCTTCTGGTCTTGATGGTGGTCTGTGTTTTCATTTTTTTGTAGACCTGTTAAGCTTTGATGATGTAATTGCTACCTCAGATAATCTGTCACACCCGACTGCGAACCGGCCCAAGATGCCTGGTAGGAGGCTGCCTTCCCGTTTCAATAGCAGTAGTCCTGTGAGTATTTTGGGGGTGTTATCCTAGTAGGGAACTAAAAACTGGCTTCCCAGGAAACAGGACTGCTCTGGGGAACAGTCTTTGGAGCCATTTATCTGAAGAGCAAAATGCTGCAGGGGTTCAGTTCCTGTAGGTTTTGTGTGCAGGGAGATCCATTCCCAGCAGGGAAGTGAACGAAGAGAAGCAGCTGGAACTGTGTTGCAGCTGAAGGAGTGTTTCTGTTCCATGGGCTGTTGCTGCAGGACATGCTCAGCTCTTCTGGCCTCGCTGAAGGTCAAAGAGGTGGTGTACATACACACAGATCTGAAAGTGTCTTTAGTGACTTTGACAATTGGCCACTATAAATTTGTAATTTAATGCTGCTGTAATGTGGGGCTTGTGATCTTAGTGCTGATGTGAGGTTGGCAGGCAATGAGAAGCAGGTGGTGCAGAGTCCTTGAAATGAGTTTTTGTCACTGGATATTGCATAGTTAGTCATGCCAGTTACCATCTACAGTTGCTGCCCGTTTGTGTTTTATGGAAGCACCTACGGGCTCCCAAAAGCATCACAGACTTAAGTATTGCAAATATGCATGAAAATCCTGCCCAAGACTCCTGTGTTTGATTTAAGTTCAGCTGAATGTGGTGAAGGAAAGTTCTGACTGTCAGGGACAGAAAAGTCTGCTAGTGTAGCAGTTTTAAGTTTAGATACTTGGTTTTGTTTTTCTTTTTAATTCTGAAAACCTTTTTATTCCTTATGAATGGTTTACCAGGCAAGTCAAAATGTGGGTCCAGAAAAAAATTTGAAGGTGCAGAAAGAAGAAGAAAGTGCCAAACCAAAGCCAGTTGAAACAAAGAAGGTATGATGCCACCAAGGAGCCAGAAGAGTACCAGGCAGCTTGGTGTTCTGTTCATCCTGTTTGCATTTCCAGTACAGGTTCATGCAACCATCTGAATGTCAGTGCTTGTAGTTAAGTACAAATGAGCTCAGGCATTTAGTATAAAGTTCATAGTAAGAAATTTAGTATTGAAGTTCATTTATACTTGCAAAGTGCATGAGTTCTGATGAGAACTGCTGTATCAGGTGGTATTTCCCAAATAAGTTCCATATCTGCTCAGCCTTCATTCTCCTGACAGACAGAATAACTGAGCAGATCAGCAAAGTGCACAAAAGTTTGTTTATGATGATCCAGTGGGATCTATTAAATCACTTCTTTTTTTTTAAGTGTAGAGGACTGCAGTGTAAGTACTTTTTTAGTGACTACAGGAACCTCAGGTAGATCCTTAATTAAGAGCTGTATAAAGTAACTATCTCATATACTCCAGTAATCCATTCAAACTGGACATTGTTTTTTACCTTTTAGGTAGGAAATTAAGGGAACTTATGCATGTTCAGCTCCCATCCTGGTACAACCTGTGTGCTGTAAGCATTCAGTTCATAAAGATTTCATTTCTTACCTTTCTACTGGTTTATTTTTTTAGCCATCTGCATTCAGCCCTCTGATTCCACCTTCATCTCAGAGACCAAGTTCTGTCATACTCGACTTTTTACCTGGAGACCTCCAGCTTAAAGGAGAAACATATGATGAAAAAAAGTCTGTGGAAGAGCTCAGGACTCAGATTAATGATTTAATGGGTTTAGTAGACGCGCTGAAGAAAGAGCATGGGTAAATATTTCCTTTGTCAATCTGCAAAGGGTTATATAGACATCTTTTAAATGTCTTCAATGCCAGACTTTAAAATAAGAAAGCTATTCTGTGCTAATAACATATTAATACATAAATTCAGATATTTTCTATTGAAATTCATCCTACTAAATGTTCTAAATACGTGCAAATTTGATGTCAGAGTATTTTTGGCATTTGTATTCATTTCTTCCCTCCTGCTGTGCACTCCTGCATCCCTTACATCTTTTTGAAAGTATTTCTTAAACAGTTTGTGCTTTCATTGTAAGGAAAAGTAGTTAATTTTTTGTGATAATGACGTAAGTACGTGGTGCAGGCCTTGTGTAACACTGTGCACCAACACTTGCAGTATTGAACTGACTGGTAGGAACCGTGTATTCTAAGTAATTTATTCTCTGTGTGGAAGTAGCCAGATTATTTTAGCTTATTCTAGCTTGAATTCAACTTTAAATATTAAATAATGGCACAAACGTTCAAGTAGCCTCCTTAAAATTTGGATTAAAAATTAGGGATAGGTGAATAGCAATAGGTAAGAAGTGTTGAGTGATGGTGGAAACTTGTGGTCCAACAGATGTGAGTAACAACTGAATGGTGGGTATGTGCCTTGTTTTGTGAATCCCACTTGTAAAATTCAAACAAGGCCTGTGCATCCAGTCCTCAGTAATGTGAAGTTTCTTTTTCCCACTTCTAACTTCTGTTTCCATCTATCTTAACTACTATTAGGAGAGAACTGGAAAAACTGAAGAAGGATTTGGAAGAAGAGAAACTGTTGCGAAGCAATCTGGAGGTAATGTTATCATTTTGGGAGGGCATGGGGAGTTTAGGGGTGTGTTGGCTTGCTCTGGATTTGATGTCACAGGAAAGTCTTAACAAACCTGTTCAGTCTCTTTGTGTTGCTGTTTTATTTTGTGATTGACTGAATGCTTTATGACGCATTTGGATGTGTGGAGAAGATCAAGTTCAGCTTTCTTTTTCTGGAATATTATTTGTAACAATCATTGTGGGGGTTGGGGTGGGAGCTCAGTTTACTGTTGCTGGATTCTGCTCTTTTCTGGAAATATGTCCAACTGGACAAGTTCCAGGAGAGACAGTTAATACTTTGCATTTATAAGATTGAAAGACCTATTTAATTTAGGTAATCAAAAGAAAAACAGGGCAAAAGTAAACTTCTCTAAATTTTTGATTAATTGTTTAAATATTAAGTGTGGATGATTTGCCAAAAGAACAGAATGCATCTGAAAAATTTTTGTATAAATGAACGCCACTCCTTAATTTACTGATGAAGAACAGTACCTGCAGTGCAGTATGATGCCATGAAGTAGTTAATAGGATGAGCTCACTGTAGGAAATTATTTCAGTCTGGTACAACAGGGCATTTTATTTGTGAAATAGTACATCTTGCTGGCTGCAAAGCTACTTGAGACACACGAGAGAAACTTTTGGTGAGTCTCTCTTTAATGTCACTCTAAAGCAATCAATGAAGATGCCTTAAATATGCAGTGGAGATGAAGAAGATGTAATTCCAGGTGTCCTCTAAGTCCATTTTAAGAAATACAAATTAATCCAGGCAGTGTTTTGCATGAAATGCTGTTTAAGGAAGTTACTCTCAGGTGATGCTGCAGCATTACATGGGGACATGTCAGATGATTCTAAAATCCAGCTTTGACTTCTTTTTTGAGTTTATCCAGATAAACTGATTTATAAAACAGATTTTTAAAAAAAAATTTAAATTAAATTAAATTAGTCAAATTTTTAATTATTTTAAATTCCTGTTCATTTATTAATATAGTGGTACAAAATCAACTGTAAATACTGAGTTGTCAAATGCTTCTGTGGTGCAATACTTAAGTGTCTTTGAAATGTAAAGGTTATAACTTGGGTGAAGGCTCTGAAGACTTTATAGCTACTTTAATACTGACTTTCTTTTCAAAATGTCCGTTTTTCAGCTTGAAATAGAAAAATTGAAGAAAGCAGTGATGTCTACATGAGACAGCTATGGACTCAATTTTTTTAACTCGCCAGGAATTCAAAGCTGAACACAAGGAGAACTGACTCTTATTTCATTATAATGGATGCTGGTGTTCTACACTCTTAAAGAAAAAATATAGTAAAAAAAAAAGGAATATAGTCTTATATTCAGAGAGATAAGAAAACAAAAAAAAATAATGGTGTAATTTTTTTGCCAAAATAAAAGAGGCCTTATTTCTTACTGTGCTGGAATTGCAGACCTTATTTTTTTGGTTTGCTTGAAAATACTACTGAATCTGTATAGAAAGGAGAGGGAATTCTTAATAGATTTTTATTGAATACCTGTAGCTTAATTTTTAAAGAGATCTATACTATAAATAGGGTGATCTGTCTTTGCAACTAATCTGTAAAATAGTCTGTTGGAAGGGATGGAATAACTGTACCGTAATTGTAGTCACTACTTTTCCCCTACATGCAAAAGGGAATATATGATATTTGTATAATTTTGACGGTCTTACCCAGGGTTATGCTGTTGTGCCTGTCTGCAGTGAGAATATTAATACTATGCTGTTCATAAGTTGAGTAATGAGATAGGAATTTGTTAGTGCAATGAAGCAGGTGAAACTCCTATGCATTGTAGAAAGATTGAATGACCTAATCCAAGTAGCTCAGCGGAACGGTTTGTCACTTGCACTATTGGATTAAAAAGGGATTTAAGACTGAATTGTGAAATCATGACAAAATTAACTGTTAAACCACAAAATGCAAGGAATACAGAAACAAAGCAAGAGTCCAGTCTTAACTCAACCTGTTGTGCCTAAAATATTACAGTATACAGCATGAAAGAGTAAACCTTAAGTCACAGCATCTGTACTTCTGTGTTTCTGAAGTCATCAGTCTTTCTAGTGGTTCAAGTATCCATCTTGATCTGTTTTTACCATAGTCAGGTTTTGTTTATAATATATCTCCAAATAAATCCCTTTGGAACTTTGATACTCTCAAAAGCTCTCCATATTTATATATTTATGCCGTAAACTTTCTCAGTATATTGCGTTCCTCTAAACTTAGTAACATCTTTGTATTTTAATGAGTGATTGGAACAATTGCTTTGACATCATTGTGCTGGTATCCAGGATGGTGTCTTTACGTTATGGAAAAGAAGTTGAGATCTTGTGGATTACCATTATCTTTAACCCCTAGGCTCAAAACTTGCACCAGAATAATACACAAATAATAAGCAAAGTGATGGGAGACAATGGTATTTATTGCTGTGTTTGTCTGATTAAAGAATTAAAAAACATACAGCTTTAGAAAGCCAGTCAATTCATTTGTTCAGCTAATCAGCTCATTTGCTTTAGGTCTGCTATAACTTAAAAGACAAAAACATGCCACATAGTTTGGCAACTTCACCAATAAAAGAAAGTAATTAAGCTTCTCTTCATGGGAGCAGTCATAAATACAGTAATTATTCAGTATGTCACTTGTTTAAGTGACATGGAGGTATTACTTCTTGAGAGGAATCCCACATTGTAGGATTCTTCCAGAGTTGATGTGTCACAAAATGCAAACGTCAAAAAGTCAATTGGGGAATGTTTGTCCATTACTGATACAAATAGTTCATGAAATCTCATTGAAATCTGATCAATACACTGTGCAGGTATTGAGTAATATTTGCTAGTCAAATTGCTAGTAAGCTGATTCACTCTTAATGCTTTTAACCTTGAATTGCCCAAGTGCATCACAAGTGAATTGAGGAATCATGTGCTTCTCGTCAGACACTAAACTCTTGCCCGGAATTCATGCCTGTAAAGCAGGGGATGAAAAACAAGAATTGAGCCTAATGGAAGACCCAATTTTGTTATACAAGCTCTTCACTGTGATTGGAGCACGAAACAAATCTTGGAAGGGGTTGCTCTGCAGAAATTGTGCCTGTGTGTGAGCTTGCAGAGGATGAACAGAACAAGACAATCAGTTAAAGCCACAAATGAAAGGTGTTTGTTATTTAATGGCCTTTGTTTGCTATAGCAATAAATGACCCAAGTGCAATGACTTGATTTAATAAACCCTCCTTTAAAAGTCGCTGCTATGAGTATTTGTAGCCATAAGGAAATTGCCCTGATGTGTGTCTGTCTTGTCTTCAGCTAGTGTTCCATACTGGAGTGGAGGGGGAGAGGGTGATGGTTTGGAGACATTCCACAGTACAAGTTCCTAAGAGCAGTGTGCTTCACTGACTTGTCTACCGGTGCTGTAAAATGATGCATGCTATCCAAACTCAGCAAATAAAATGAGTATAAAAACCTCTTCAGGTGTCTGCTCAGGAGTGTTTTGTATGCCCTTAAATTCTTTCCAAGGAGGAATATGGGGGGTGGAAGCAAAGTATTTATAATAGTCCCCCTTTAGAGCTTTCAGATTTCCATTTACTCACTGGGATCCTCTGGCTCCTAACTATCAGGGTGGCTTAGGATGCAAACAGTTGGAAAGCTCAGTTTTTCTTTGCAGACGTAACTGGGAATCTTTAACTTCTCAGGATCTATTCATTCCCCCTTTTTTTTACCTCTTGGCCCATATTGAACCTTGCTGTCATCTTTATTTAAGATCCCTATTGCCACTCAGTAACATGGATAAATGCATGTTTGAATCTCTTAAATATAGTGAAGAACTACAGACTGAGGGTATGGCATGTTTAATAGGGATATGGAAAAGGGAAAAGGCACATAAAGAACGAAACAGCAGAAGGGCATTTTTAAACTGCCAGGTTTTCATTCAATCTTAAGATTCTCTAAAAATCTTTTGGCAGCACACAAGGTATAGTTTGAAAAAAGCAAAATCTACTTGTTTTTTTTCCACAAAGATGAATTTTTTTCATTAATATTCATGGGAGTGAAATTCTGATGGAAATCTGTATTAATCGCAAGGTTTGGATTGTATAGCAAAGTATCTGTTGAACTTTTAAGTAAATACCATGTATTCATTAAGTTAGCACAAGTTGGTTGTTAACTTTTTCCTGGGTAAACCCAGGCTTACACAGCTGCCTTTTGGCTGCTGTAAAGGTTACCTGAGATGTTTCTGATCTCTGAGAAAGCAGGTGGTGAGCACAGCGTCGAAGCGGCTGCTTGCAGATCTTGGGCAATTGGATTTAGCAAGAGCTGAGAAGACAAACCCCTCCCTGTATGTGCCTGAGGAATGCAAACAACCCCAACCAGCTTGTAAAGCATGGGACTGATGCTGCTGGGGTCAGGGTTTGGAGTGCCCTCTTTGTTGGGAGTCATGGTTTCAATCTCTTGCCAAGCCCCCTGGGAGCCCAGATTCTTGCAGTTTCCTTCTGGGAGAAGCGTGTGGGTGTCTGAGTGCTGCAGGATGCTGGACTCTGTGCCCTTCAGAGAATTATCTTGAGGAGGTGTTGAGAATCAAGGGCCATCACAGTTTTGCCATCACAGTAAAGGTTCAGGGAGCGTGTAGAAGCACAGCTCTAGGTGATATGGGCAAGAATTAAAACATGTCCATACCTGGACATGATATGGTTTTTAGCCTTTCTTACTTTAAAGTATTTAATTGATCTCTCTCTGGTATTGTATCGAGTGCAAGTAATTTAACCTTCCCAGGTGAGCTGTGTTGGCTGAGCTTGACTGTGCCTGGCTAAATTCCTATTTGATCCTGATGTGAGGCTGGCTGTATCAAAGCAGAACAGCAAGTAAATAATACCTATCTTTAGGTTAAAATTGGAGACCTGCCTGTGACTGAGGACTGGCTGGAGTTGTGACAGCAGACAAAATGACAGGAAACCCCATAAGCTCCTGACTAACACACTGCAGGAATGTAGGAAAAAAATTAGTGACCAGAGGTCTTTCACGTCAGTCCTGTGTGAAGGAGTGTTAGGAATTGCTCTTCTGTAGTGATAAACTACTTGCTGTAAATTTCTGGCTATTGGAAATCTGGATCTTGGAGGTGAGGTGATACTTAGAGAGCCAACAGTGACCATGGCACAAGGTTCAGCAGATAACTAATCACCCTTTTTGATGTGGTAGCCCTGAAGAAAAGGTTATTATTTGTCCATGGAGCTTTTTGGCTGCACAAGGTGCTGTCAGTCTTGCATTTATGAAGGCTAATGCATTAACTTGACCAGATTTTGATCATTAATGTTTTGAAATCTTTAAGAGATTGCTGTTCAGAGAAGTTGTGGCTGCCCCATCCCTGGAAGTGTTCCAGAACAGGTTGGAGGGGACTTAAAGCAACCTGGGACAGTGGAAAGTGTCCCTGCCCATGGCAGAGGGTTGGAGCTGGGTGGTCTTTAAGGTCTTTTCCAACCCAAACCATTCCATAATTCTATGAAATACAGGAGAACAGAAGCTGCTGCCTGCACCTGGAGGAAGGGCACCAACGCCACAGGTGTGACTCATCCCTGTGGACTCCTGGCAGAGGTGGCAATCTGGCAGATTTGTGGGCGTGTTTGTAACGTGTTTTGTCATTTTGCAGTGCAATACCTTCTTCTGCAGGTTCCTCAGCCTTAATCCAGTCAGGCAAGAAAAGAAGCAGCTGCTGCCCAACATTATTTCTTCATGGGAGAACTCCAAATGAATCGGGGCACCCAGGCAGGGCTGGGGAAGACTGAGAGTGAGACTGGGGCAGGATGGCAGCAGATGAATGGTTAGACGGTCACGTCTGAGACCTTGGGGATCCCTGGCTGGGTTAACTTTGCTCCCAGTATTCCCCAGACTTCTGAAAACAGTGAGTACTTCCACAGAACATCATCATTCCAGACCTGCTGGAGAATTATCAGTGGTCTGTGAAATTGGTTCATTCATAATCTAAAATGCATTTAATTGCTAAGGCTGTCTTTACTTTGCCCTTCTTTCCTTAGCTTTATATTCTCTTTACATCTGTGAAAACAATTAAATATTTTAATTAACCTCTTTTTTTTTGTAGTTTTGTAATTGGTCTCTAATCAGTGTTGTCACTTTTAAGAAAATTTGGAGTTTTCTTACGGCTATATATAAAGATTACTCTCCTCTTAGAACATGCTTCACTTAAAGCTACACTTTCCAACTCTGATTCCTTTAAAAATACAACATACCATTCTGAAGAATTAAGAGCTTTACTTTTTATCTGTGGATGACCATGTGAACACTAAAGCCTCCTGCTGCAGCCTTAACTTGCTTGGTAGCAATGGCAGGTTATCGTGTTATGGTGGTTTATTGAGTTTTAAGCAAGCCATGTGGCCATTCCAGCCCTAAAACCAACAGATTAGGTTCTGTAATAATGGGTTTAATACTTCTAATAAATGTTAAAGTTGCGAGTTTGTAGTGTTTGGGAAAATATATTTCTCTAGCAAATTATTGCAAGGTCAGTATAAATCTTAATTTTGTAAAAAGTGTGCTTGTAATTTTTTTGTGCAGGACACCTTTCCCTGTAAACTTAACTGTAGTTTGTTTTCTGGAGTAGTGGAGAGGGGAGAGAGGTGACTCCAGGTGATGAAGGACCCTTTGGCCAGAGACTTTGGGTCCAGCATTGCGGGGTGTAACTCCCTTAGTCGTCATTGTTTGGACAGATCCCTCTGTTTGCTGTGCCCACGTGGGGCCAGACTGCTGTGCAGTGCATCCTGCCAGTAGTTAAAATCAAGAATATGCTTGGGGTAGAGGAAAGGAGCATAGCTCTGTAGACTTTTACAAGATACTTCAATTTTACACCAACAGGAGTCAGAGTAAGGGATTTGAATGTAAGGCTGTGAGCATTAACCAACATAGGGATTACTTTTTAAATTCATGATTTTTTTAAATTTTTTTGCTGTTTTAAGAGACTCTTTGCTCTCTTGTAACCACTGCCCATCCGCTCTCTGCTTTTCCTTTCCCTTCTGTTGTGGGGTTTGAAATTAACTGGAGAGGGAGGATCATCAGCTGGTGACAATGTCCTGAGCTGGGTGTGGAAGTGTCACAGAAGGTCCTTACTAGAAGGTCCTTTTCACATGAGAGGGTGCTGACACCTCAGCTGCTCATGTACCTGTGTCCTGGTACATGGATGGAGCAGAAACCTCTGGAACAGAGGAATATTNTGAAATTAACTGGAGAGGGAGGATCATCAGCTGGTGACAATGTCCTGAGCTGGGTGTGGAAGTGTCCCCTTACTAGAAGGTCCTTTTCACATGAGAGGGTGCTGACACCTCAGCTGCTCATGTACCTGTGTCCTGGTACATGGATGGAGCAGAAACCTCTGGAACAGAGGAATATTATGTGTACAGCTTCTTACAAAGGCAGGGATTATTGCCTTAAATCATTCTCTCTCTGTTGATGCTTTCATGTGGCCCAGAGTCACTATACCCATGTTTCTTCCTAAGGGAACAGTGACTTGCTGCTGCCTTGCTTGTTTTGCCCCGAGTTTCTCCAGCTACACAGTGGTTGCCTTGGCAGGTTGTTGCAGTGCTGGGACTGGGTGGTTTCCAGGATGAGTCAAACAATGCAGCCGGGCGAGCTCAGTGTTTCCCTGCTGGCAGGGGCCCGTGTCTCCGTGAGCCCGAGGTACTTGGAGATGTCCCAGATTCCTGCCTCACTCAGGGGTAACAGCCCGAGGTGGAGTTGCACCCGTCATTAAATACAAAATGAATGTGAATTAATTAATGGTGAGACACGATGAGCTCAAGGATTCCGAGCTGTGAAATGCAATTAGTGCTACGAGCTCACAATAAACATTTAATGACAACAGAAATCAGAAAAGAATTTGGTGCAGCCTTTCACCCCAGACCTGTAGGTGTTTCCCAGCCACCTCCCGTTCTTTGGCAATATTGATCCGAATATTCTGCTTTGCTTCTCTGCATCCATTTTATTTCCTTAGAAGAGCTAGTGGCTGCTAGCTTTTAACCCAGAAAATGCTTTTCATAATAACAGCTGAATTCAGAGGCTGGCATGAGCTTCTCCTTAAGGGCTACCTGAAATTCAGTGCATTAGTTGAACTCTTACTTTTATGGAAATTTCATGATTAAATCATAAAACCTACAGATCTAAAAACATAGCACGGTGGACAGACATCACAGATGAAAGGGGCAGCCAGCTGTGTGCCTGGGCCTTTGATGCTGTCAGATGGGAGAGCCTGGAGCCTCTGGCTGGAAAAACACATCTCTGCTCTCCTGCAGGACCCCTTCTGCTTCTGATCAGCATCATCTGTGCTGATCAGTACGTGTCAGGGGGAAAATGGAGGGGCTCCTATCAAGGCATGGTAATTTGATGAGGTTTTTCATGTTGCCTTCTTTTGAGATCCAGCTGTCATCCTGTTTTGCCACTGTGCATTTGCTTCTTGCTTTAGTGGTTTAATTCACTGACTTTTATGCATTTTATTTTTGATTTTTTTTTTTTAAATCAAATTAATCTACTTATACTTGTGATGATAGAAGATCAGTGTCTCAATTCTTCTAAACCCACAGCAGCTGCTGCTTTTGCCTTGGACATGTCTAGCATCTAATAATGAGATTTGATGTATCACTTTTTTTTTTCATTCCCTTTGCCGGATTATTTTTCTCCAACAAATATGCCTGTAACAAGTTGCATCCCAGGATGTTTAGCTTTTATTAAGGACTGTGGGAAACTGCATGGAGGGAACAGAGGTCTGAATCCTTCTGCAAAGGAAATAACTCTTCACTCTGGCCCTTGTTTATCATATTTGGATTTCTGGGTCCTGGGTGCCCATGTTTCCTACTCTCATGGCAGGAACTGCCCAAGGAGAGCAGAGCATTGAACCAGTGGAGATGAGACTGTCTTAAATCACTTCAAAAGGGACCCACAGGCTGAGCTGCTTTAATAAGCTCTCCAGCTTGTAGTTTACAGTAAATTATTAATGAGTAACTTCCAGTGTTGAACAGATTTCTTTTTTTTTTTTTTTTAAAGAAAGGGTTCACAAGTCATTCTCAGTAAAGGTAATGAATTATGAATGCCTGAAAATCACCTTGCAAGCCCAGTAAGGACAGTCTCTGGCATAGGTTTAGCTGCTTTTTTACTAGTAAGTAATCAGACTGTGTTCAAAAAGTGGAAACAGAGATGTCTAAACTTCTTTAACATCTTCCAGGAGGAAATCAGCAAATGAGTGGTGATGGATGTGAGGGTGATCTACTGCCTGCTCCTTTGGGCTGCACACTTCATCCTGGCCATGCCACACACCACTCCCAGGGTAAGTTTCACTAGACCAGGCTGCTCAAATCCCCATCAAGTGACCTTGAACACTTCCAGGGATGGGGCAGCCACAGCTTCTCTGGACAGCCTGTGCCACTGTCTCACCACCCTCATCATAAACAACTTCCTCATCTGAGATCCTGTGCCTGAGCTCAGAGTGTCACTTCAGTAGCAGGGTCCAGCTGAAGGCTTTGCATATAGAGGCAGACTTCAAGTAGAGTTCTCAGTAGGTCTGTATGAGCAAAGGGCCACAAGCTCTACATTCTGGACCTCAAAAGGACTATTTTCCTCTTGAAACTCTTTCTGGTTTGTACCAAGGAGTCATCTTTTACTTATTTATGTAAACATTCACTCTACGTTCCACTTCTTATTTTTCAGGTTCTCAGTAACGAATCAAAGACTGGTGATGAGCAAGGTAGAGTGCCTTGGTTAATGCTTTGTGAGATGTTACCAGTTGTCAATGCTTTACACCCCTGATACATCACGGACCATGGTATCCTGTCTTTCACCTTGTAACAGTGTTTGCTTGGTTTATTTTCCAGATGCCTGTATAGATCTCATTCCCTGCCAAGATAACGGAGCAATTTGTATTCAGCCTTGCTCTCCCTCCTTCCACGGGGAGACAAGCTTTGTCTGTGAAGACAGAAAGTGGCAGATGTTGTCAGATGCTTGTGCAAGCCTGGATGTCCAGTCCCTTTTTCAGGTGAGGATGCTGTTGTGCACCTACTTTGGCCTGTGCTTGTAACTTCTTGCAAAGACGGACCCTCCTTCCATGTGCTTTCAGTCTTGACCAAAGGGAGATGGGATCCTACAACACTAAATACATTGAAAACAGGCTCTGACTTTATGGAATCAAAGAATTGTTTAGGTTGGAAAAGGCCTCTAAGATCATTGAGTGAAACCATTAGCCCAGCAGCACCATTTCACTGCTGAGCCACATCCTCAAGTGCCACCTCCACACCTTTCTTGAGCATGTCCAGGAATTGTGATTCCACCACTTCCCTGGGCAGTCTGTTCCAATGCCTGACCACCCTTTCAGAAATTTCTCCTAGTATCTAAACCTCCCTTGATGTGACTGGAGACCATGTCCTCTTGTCCTGTCACTTGTTACCTGTGAGAAGAGCCTGACCCCCACCTAACTATTACCTAACTATTACAGGTAGTTGTAAAGAGTGATAAGGTTCCCCCTTGAACCTCCTTTTTTCCAGGCTGAACATTCCCAGATCCCTCAGCCACTCCACATCAGACTTTGCTCTAGTTCTTTCACAATCTTAAATCAGGTTATAGGAAATAAATTTGGGAGATTCTTGTGTGGAAACATAATTCAGAAATGAAGTTGCCTTGTTCACTTGGCTGGTGTTCCTCACATGGATCTAAACCAAGATAAGAACACAGTAGGATGAAACTGAGGAAAGAACACCCCCAATGTGTGTAATAATCAGAGGATTTATGACAAATTCTTCTCTGCTGCAAGATCCTTAATCAAGTCACTTCAAGAATAAGACACTACATTTAGTTCTTGCCCCTTCCTTCATGTGTGTAGTATAACCATGATATTCTTCTCAGGTGAGCTTTGGTCCTGGGCTTCAGTCCCTCTGGCACCTTCTCTGCACACTCAGCACTGCATTTCTTGCCTAATTGTAGCTGTGGCTTCATTTAAATTCTTTTCATTAATTGTCTCAAATCTATTTCCTCCCTCCAGAGGATATCCCAAAGTGAACTCTTCCCATGCTCTGGAGGACACGGTGGTGCTGCTGGAGAACATCTTCCTTTTGTAGGAGGAGGAAAGCCAGGGCATGGGAAGCCTGGAGATGGAGCAAAACATTTAGGTGCTGGGAATCATAGCTGCCAAGCTGATTTTTCATGCATCATCCCAGATATCCTGTCTTCACCAGCCATCCCAGGAAACATTGCTGATATAGTGGAATTGCTAAAGAAGATTTCCCTGCTGCTATCAGAGAATGTCACTAGAGGAAAAATGCAGGTATTTACTTTTATTGGCTTTGGGAGGCGCTTCTGAGCTTTACGGAGCATCCACAAGTATTTTGTCCTTATGGCCACTGTCCAGTGAAGTGGTGGCTGCAAGTCACATGCAGATCACCTGGAAAGAGTTTCCAGAGTGGGATATTTTGTTGTCAGAGAAACATTTTACTTATTCATGTATGATGAAAATAGAAATTAAATTTCTTTAAAAGCAAAGGTTTTCAGGAACTGCTGTTATGGGCATGGGATAACAGTACAAGGAAGAATTACCTTCTCAAGTATGACACTGTAGGGAAGGCAGCCTTGGGGGTGCTGACCTGCAGCTGTGTTACCATGTGTTGTACAACAACAGCTGAGATCTTTCCCTGATGAACTCAGAAATCAGAGAGCAGGGGAAGAAATACAGAGAGAGTGGTAAAAATCAGACCTGCACTGTGGGTCAGCATCTGGAACAGAACTAGGGTGTCCTTTTTGCTTTATATTTACTTCTCCAATCACCTTTTGATGTAGGATATGAAGAGGATAGGACAATTCTAGTAATGAGATGTTTGGGTTTGACTGGGATGGATCATGGAACATATTCATTGTCAAAAGGATTTTTCCTTTTATAAAAATCACTCAGTAATTAAATGAGCCTTTTTGGAGGCACTGGCAGGAGAGTAATACTTGGTTTCTTCTAACATAAAACAAATTCCATTTTGCTTGTTTGTTTCAGAGCTACAGCAGGATAGCAAACCATATTCTGAACAGCTCCATCATTTCCAACTGGGCTTTTGTAAAGGACAGAAACGCTGGTTCAATATTACTGGACTCGGTGAATTTATTTGCTGGGAAACTTCTTCTAAGAAATGGGTCAGAAAGTATCCAGGAGCCCTTCATTGCTACCAAAGGCTACAGCATACACAGAAACACTTCAGGAAAGAGCTTTGACTTTTCCATGGAGTTCAATAGCACAGGCAATATCACTGGGCATGTGGTGATTCCAGAAGACCAGCTTCTGAGGCTACCCAGGGCTTCCAAAGCCATCAGCGTTGCATTTCCAACGCTCGGAGCCATCCTAGAGACCAACCAGCCAGACCCCGCTTTTGTGAACGGGATGGTGCTGTCGGTGTCTCTGCCAGAGGAGCTCCAGAACGTTTTGCTCACCTTTGAGAAGCTGAACAAGCTGGAGCAGGTGGGGGCTCAGTGCGTGGGGTGGCACTCGGCCGAGCGGCGCTGGGATCCCAGGGCGTGCGAGGTGCGCGCGCACAACGTCACCGCCGTGGTTTGCGCCTGCGCCCACCGGCGCCGCACCTACAGATCCTTCTCCATCCTGATGGCCCCGGCCGCGCCGCGGAGCTCGCTGCTGGATTACGTCACACGTGTGGGCCTGGGCCTGTCCATTTTCAGCCTGGTCCTCTGCCTTGTCATCGAGGCTGTGGTCTGGCACCACGTCACGAAAACTGAAATAACCTACATGCGCCACTTCTGCTTGGTCAACATCGCTGCCTCGCTGCTCGTCGCTGATGTCCTGTTCATCCTGGCTGCCATTGTGCACAATACAGCCCTAAACTACCAGCTGTGTGTGGCAGCCACTTTTTTCCTTCACTTTTTCTATCTTGCCCTGTTTTTTTGGATGTTTACCCTGGGCCTCTTGATTCTCTATGGATTATTATTAATTTTTTTTAAGATAACAAGATCTGTATTCCTCGCTGCAGCATTCTCTATTGGATATGGATGTCCCTTGGTCATATCTATCCTCACTGTTGCTATTACTGAACCAAAAAATGGGTATTTAAGGAGTGGAGCTTGCTGGCTCAATTGGTATGAGACAAAAGCCCTTTTGGCTTTTGTTGTACCTGCCCTGAGCATCATTGTTATGAATCTCATTGTGGTGGTCGTGGTTGTGGTGAAGACGGGGAGATCCTCTGTTGGAGAAGGCTGCAAGTCACAAGATTTGAGCAGCATGATCCGAGTCAGCAAAAACGTTGCCCTTCTGACACCTCTGCTGGGCCTCACCTGGGGGTTTGGGTTAGCGACAATCGTCGACAGCCGCTCTCTGGCCTTCCACGTCGTGTTTGCGCTGCTGAACGCCTTCCAGGTAAACTCTGGCACACTGGGAGGAGTGTGTGTGCTCAGACCTTGGGCTTGGCATAAAGGTACCAGATCAAAGAGGGGCTGGCAGCAGGTGCTGTGCGTGAAAAGTTTGGATCTCAGCTTTCCGTTCCGCTCGGTGCTTTCCCATGGTACACGCACGAGGCGCCCCGGGTTGGTGTTTTGGGTGCAGATGGGTAATGGAACAAACTGGTCTGGCTTGAAGTGGGATGAAGAATTAATCCCATGATTAATTTCTGTTAAATGTAAAATACACCAGTTAATGTCCATAACTGCAAAGATATCTGATCCTTATCAATTAACAGTTACACAGAAAATTCTCCCTTCCAAGTGAAGATGACACTGGCACAGGTTTCCCAGAGAAGCTGTAGATGCCCCATCCCTGGGAATGTTCAAGACCAGGCTGGATGGGGCTCTGAGCAACCTGGTGTAGTGGAAGGTGTCCCTGCCCATGTCAGGGGGTTTGAACTGGATGTCCTTTAAGGTCAATTCCAACCCAAACCATTCCATTCCCTAACTGATTCCATGGTTTTGATTAACTCATCAGTGTAAACATCCAGGGTTACCTGATGCACTGCTGCACACCCAGTGCTGCACACCCAGCTCTTCTTGGCTCAGGCTGAACTGAGTGGGCTGAGGAAGTCCTGGTTTGTTACCCATCGGTCCAGTTTTAGTCAGGACTAACACAGGTTATACCCATTCCTGATGTTCCCAGAGAGCCCGCGTGACCTGGGTGGATAAACCCATTCTGTGCATTGCTGTTACCTGAATCACAGGTGATGAGATCTCTCCTAAGTGAAAAGACATCTAGAAACACTTAAGAAATATCATGTGGTTATGCTGGTTTTGTTAACTGGTTTTGCAATTTCTTAGGGATTCTTCATCCTGTTGTTTGGGACACTTCTGGACAGAAAGGTACTTATTCTTATTATATGAACATTTTCTACACCTTGAGAAACTGGTCCCTTTAATATTTTTTATTTAAATCTGCAGACAAGAGAAGCCTTAAGGTTGAACTGCCTTTCATCAAGGCAGAAGTGGGGTCTAGAAAAGGTAAAGTTTGTTTATTTTCCCATTAATGCCTAATTTACCAATTTACAAACCTTATTTGTATGTCAAGAAGAATGAAAGCATCCACTACATCTTACACCATGTAACATTTTTCAAATGTAAATTCTTGCTGAAGGACATACAGGTATTTCAAAAGTCTGCTCAGGATATTAAGCTTCTAAATATCAGAAGTGGCAATTGATAGATCTTGGTGACTCCTGCATAACCTACTGCTGTGGTTACAAAGTTAAAAGTGGTATTTTAATCCAGTCTCTTCACCTGCAGATGTCAAAGCCCTTTCCATAGACAGTGCCAGTAACTCTTTTTCCCCCATATGTGAATTAGATTTACTTTAAGGTCACTGAATAAGGAAGGGACAGAATTAGGAATCAGAAATCCTAATATAATGACCTGTTTCCTTCCTTCACAAAAATATCCATCTGTATGCCAGCAGGGCTGCTTTAGGATGTCAGAGGATTGTTCTGCTTTCATCTGAGAGATGGAAATCACTCAGACCCCAGCCAGTGTGTTTGGTGCTAATTGATGTGCACTCATGAGAGCTTGAGATTCTTTTAACTATCAGAACAATTCATTAAAGCAATTCAACCTTCAGGAAACAAACTGTGTTTTAGCAGCTTCCTACGAAAACTTTGGCAGAATTGAAGTGTTGACATCACTGAGTTGGTGTTTCCCACCTCTACTGGAAAACTTCTGTCTGTTGTCCTTAGATTTCTTTTGGTACCAAGGCTTTAGTGGTTTCACACAATATTTATAAAGAGAGTGCCCTTTAGGTGCCTCAAGAACTACCTACAGTGTTTTTGCTGTGTGCCAAAAGAAACTGTGTCAGTCCAGTTTGGACATGGGAAAAATAATTTCTTTGCTTTTTGTCCAGTCTATTACTCAGTTATGATCCTTGTATTGAAAGCTGCAGAGGGTCTTCCAGTGACTATGTGTTCAAATGTATGTGGTTTATGAGGGGAAAATGGAGGGGTTAAGGCAACTATTCCTCCTCTCTGAAACCAGCATTTGGGTCATTTGGGGCAGGAGAGACTGTGCAACTTTGAGATTACAATTCTTTTATAGATCCAGGAAGATCCAATAAAGATGTTTCACATCTTGTCAGGCGTTAGGTCAGGATTGAAAGTTTGAAAGTTAAAATTCTCTCAAGACACCATCAGTATAATAGTCTGGAAACAACAGATGGAAATGTCACTAATCCCATGACTCAGCAACATTTGATAAAAATATTGAGTGATCTCACTGGGCAAAACTTGATGTGGAAACCATGGCCATGTGTGCCTAGGAATTTGGGTCGATGTTGTCACTCACCTGGGTGGTAGAAACCACGTGTAGGTGTTTACTGTGGCATAACAGAGGGGAAAGATGTGAGTCATCCACCTTTGTAAACTTGGGTGTAAACATGGGGTTTCCGCATTAGAGCTGGAGAAGTTTGTCACACCTGAGATGATTGTCTTAAAAAAAAAAAAAGTCTTGTTTCAGAGAGCTTTACAATTATAGAATTGTTTAGGTTGGAAAAGACCTCTGAGGTCAAGTCCCACCATGAACCCAGCACTGCCAAACCCACCACTAAACCATGTCCCCAAGGGTCACATCTATGTAACTTTTAATACCTCCAGGGACAGTGACTCCACCACCACCCTGGGCAGCCTGCTCCAGTGGTTGACAACTCTTTTGGTGAAGGAATTGTTCCTAATATCCAATCTAAATCCCCCTGGCACAAGTTGAGGCCATTTCCTTTTGTCCTGTTGCTTGTTACATGAGAAAAGAGCCCGAACCCACCTGGCTGTCCCCTCCTGTCAGGGAGTTGTGCAGAGCCAGGTTCCCCCTGAGCCTCCTTTTCTCCAGGCTGAGCCCCCCCAGCTCCCTCAGCTGCTCCTCACCAGACTTGTGCTCCAGAGCCTTCCCCAGCTCCGTTCCCTTCTCTGGACACGCTCCAGCCCCTCAATGCCCTTCCTGAACTGAGGGGCCCAAAATGGGACTGTGTATCTGGGGGTTTAATGGTCAATGTAAAACACTGGAAGGGTTATGCAGACTCTTGCTTCAGGTCTCTGAGTTTCCCCAGACCTGCAGGAGCCTTTCCTGTGGGTCACATTTTAAGGTGACCATCTTGTGGTGTTTCTCACAGGATGCTGAGGCACTTCCTGTTTGAAATGGACCTTCCACCACCACAGATGATACTTGTAATCTGACCTGATTGTTTTCCCTCCTAGTCCTAGCAGTGGACTGTTGTCTTCAGTGGATCTGACCAGCGAGAAGAAAAGGAGCACTTCTTGCAGAGAGATGCTGGTTTGAGGGGAGCTGAAGAGCCTGACCAGCTCAGAGCATGGACAGCACTGTCTGGGAGCAGAACCACAGGAAGCCTCATGAAAACCAGAAGAGAAAGGCCCTGAACCTGCTGTCAGGAGCAGGAAACCATCAGTGTTGCTGCAGCCCTTGGAGGAAACATGCTGAAACATAAAGCTTGTTTCTCACCTTTGTGAAAATTGCTGTGAGGAGAGTTTGTCCCTGTTTGCCATTTCAGTGCTTCAGTTCCTTTTCCTTTTCCTTTTCCTTTTCCTTTTCCTTTTCCTTTTCCTTTTCCTTTTCCTTTTCCTTTTCCTTTTCCTTTTCCTTTTCCTTTTCCTTTTCCTTTTCCTTTTCCTTTTCCTTTTCCTTTTCCTTTTCCTTTTCCTTTTCCTTTTCCTTTTCCTTTTCCTTTTCCTTTTCCTTTTCCTTTTCCTTTTCCTTTTCCTTTTCCTTTTCCTTTTCCTTTTCCTTTTCCTTTTCCTTTTCCTTTTCCTTTTCCTTTTCCTTTTCCTTTTCCTTTTCCTTTTCCTTTTCCTTTTCCTTTTCCTTTTCCTTTTCCTTTTCCTTTTCCTTTTCCTTTTCCTTTTCCTTTTCCTTTTCCTTTTCCTTTTCCTTTTCCTTTTCCTTTTCCTTTTCCTTTTCCTTTTCCTTTTCCTTTTCCTTTTCCTTTTCCTTTTCCTTTTCCTTTTCCTTTTCCTTTTCCTTTTCCTTTTCCTTTTCCTTTTCCTTTTCCTTTTCCTTTTCCTTTTCCTTTTCCTTTTCCTTTTCCTTTTCCTTTTCCTTTTCCTTTTCCTTTTCCTTTTCCTTTTCCTTTTCCTTTTCCTTTTCCTTTTCCTTTTCCTTTTCCTTTTCCTTTTCCTTTTCCTTTTCCTTTTCCTTTTCCTTTTCCTTTTCCTTTTCCTTTCCCTTTCCCTTTCCCTTTCCCTTTCCCTTTCCCTTTCCCTTTCCCTTTCCCTTTCCCTTTTCCTTTCCCTTTTCCCTTTTCCCTTTTCCCTTTTCCCTTTTCCCTTTTCCCTTTTCCCTTTCCTTTCCTTTTTTTGGCAGTGCAATAAGAAGCTGTACAGTATGTAGAGCTGTTCTAAAATTATTTAATTTTTCATCTGATGTACAAATGTTGAGCATTATCTAGCTTATTTTGGCTGTCTTTGAGCAAAACCATTTCTATTTGTTGCTACTGTATTCATCATTTCCATTTGTCCTCCCAGACTGATGGACAACCCTGTTTCTGCATTGCAGCTGTTCTCTCCTTCCCAATATTTGTTGTCTCCATCTCAGTACTTGTGTGTCAGAGGAATTGTACAAAGCCCTTTTCTGATCTGTCAGGACAGAATTTTTATTCTTTTTCCTGTCCTGCAAGACAATGACAGAGATGAACAAGAAAGAAGATGCTGCAAATAATCAGTTTCCCCCTTTAGATGTGGGAAAGCAAGCAGAGCTGAATCACGTGGATGGACATCTCCTGTGCCGTGTCCTAACAAAGGAGATTATTTCTCCATGTGAGATGGGGTATCTGGTTTAATTAGAAAATCTGTCCTTGTTCTGAGAAACCCTTTCTAATGAAGGCTTTGATAGAAGCATTATTGACTCTTGTCAGGATAAATTGATGGTCTCAAGTGAAAATAAAGTTGAAATTTTGTCATTGTTTCTAACAAGTGGTACTTATTCTTCTCTACCAAAAATGTAGATAAATGACCTGTGAAGTCAGAAATCACTTTAGCCCATGTGGCTTCACATACATTTGAAATACAGAAGATTTAAGCAAAATAACACATTTTAATGTCATCAACAAGCCTTTATTGAAGAGGGATAAAAATGTCCTGGCATGGAAAAACCCACAGGCAGATGTTCTGGTGGGAGAAGCTGAGGAGGGTCTGGAGGGCAGAGCTGTGCCTGGGCCATGGGGCATTTCTTGTCCTCAGGACTCTGTTGCTTCCTCTCCTCTCTTCTTTCCTCGTAGACTCTGATCTTGTTAGGGGAGTCCATCCCTGCTCCTTTCACACAGCACACCTGCATGTTGGAGACCTTTATTCAAATAGAGATAAAATTGGGTCTGTGTGCTGCTGTAACAAATTTTAAAAGACCATTACCCCAAAGTCTGCTTCTTGCTGTCATTTTATTAATGAAACAATTGGATTTTTTTTATAGCACCTGAAAATTTAAGCAAACTTGCCACAGCTCAGTACCTGCCCTCCTCTCACGTGTGTCCATGTTAAACCAGTTTGTTAAACAGTGGAATTTATAGGTGGTCTCAGGTAAGGCTTCCTTTTTTATACAGACCCCTTCCAGAATCCCAGGAAGTTCAGCAGGAGTCTTGCCCCAGCAAAGGACCACGAAAGGAATCTGTTTAATCTGCTGTTTATCAAAGGGTATTTGAAGCATGGTGCTTATTTTCAGCACCTGGCACATATCAGTATTTTCCCCCGTGTTTTATGGTCATTTAGGTATTTAAAAATAACAGAGGTGGGGGAGCCTACAGAGAACCAGTTCATGGTCCAGGATGTGGAGGAGCACTGAACTTCTATTTTTAATACCCCAAACTTAAACTGTGCGGGAGCATTTTGTGAATAAATATATTTGAGGGGTGAAAGCTGTAGCTGTCCTTCGTGAGCTGTAAACTGGTATTTCTCTGAATGCCATGGGCTGACAGCCCAGCTTTAATTGCAGCTGAGGAGAGGGAATCACCAGAGCTGGAATTCTGCCAGTTTCACAAATTATCTGTGTAGTAACAGCTTAATAATGTCAGTGTTGTGTGGGACAGTTGGACTCCTTGATGTGCAGGAACTTGATTGTAGCTGTTTCACCCTGACTTCAGGTGAGACCTGAAATCCCCCAGTGCCCTCCTTGCCAAGGGGTCACAATTCATTGCACATCCCATTTCTTTCCACAGACTTCCAGCACTGGCTGTGTGGCCAAGCACGTGGCCACACCAACAGGGTCTGTAGGGCCATGTCCTTCCACAGTTAGGTCTCATTTCAGGGGGAAAGCACAGTTTGGGACATGCAGCACTATTTCACCTTCTGCCCCACAGTGAGGATGCTCCTAAAATCCCTGGTGGTTGTGCTCCCAGGAAAAGGCCCCTTGGTAGCCCTGCCTCCTTCTCTGGCTCATTTCAGTGGTTTTGTTTAGGCCAACAGCAAGATGGGAATATATTTTTGGCACAGAAATCTGTGAATGCCATCGGGTCAAAATTCTAAATTCACCAATATTCCCCTTCCCTGCTTCCCCCAGGTCAGATGTCCCATTTGTATCTTGCAGGCAGGGCAATGCTGATTATGTAGTTTACAGTTTCTAACATATTCTGTATTACAAAGCAGATTATTTTTGTTTTCATTCTCTCAAGGGGGGCACAATCAATATCAAATTAATACTGGTGCACAGGAAGTTCCAGCTGAACTTGAGGAAGAACTTTGCTGTGTAGTGAGTGAGCAATGAACAGATTGTTCAGAGAGCGTGTGGAGTCTCCCTCACTGGAGATATTCCAGAACCATCTGGACACAATGTCCTCTGGGGTGAGCAGGAATGTTGGACCAGATGACCCCACTGTAGTCCCATCCAACCTGAACCCATTCTGTGATTCTGTAAAATGCCATTGGAGTTCCTTAGAATTTTAACTTCCCTGTTAGATTTTAATGTAACGAAATCTTACCATGGTTTTTCTCTGAACACTGTGGTTGGAGGTGTTTTTCTTCAGTAACTTCCATGTGGACACAACAGACAAACCTTTCTAATGGTGTAAAGCTTGTGAACATGTTTACGTGCCATCAGTGTTTCAGATCAGATGTGGCTGGACACTGTGTGTTCCCTCAGGCCCCTCAGTTTCCCGTTGTATCTGAAACCCAGCCTGGCTCCAGTGACACCCTGGGGCTACTTCAGGCTTTGGGAAAAGGTGCATGTCCCTTCTGATCTGACAAAAATAGGTCTATTTATTTACTTAACTGTGGCCAGTCAATGGAATGGCACCTTTATTTGCTCAGCAGTGCTAAACTTGAAAAGCCCTGTGCTCTCCTGCTTACTTAAGCATCAATCTTTAATTATAGCTCTTCAACCCACATGTAAGGCGTATGTGTACCCTGTGGGTACTTTTGTTTCAGGCTGAGACCAGTAATAAATCATCTCTTTGGGCTGTTTGAGGATTAAGTGTTGAACAATGGATTGATTAGCAAGATCCTTCCAACCCTTGGGCAGTGCAAGTTGAGTTTTATAATGTAATTGCTATTCATGCTGCAGCATCTCTGGGCAGGGAAGGGGCAGACTGTTGCAATTACTGGGGTGTTGGAAGATGGAGCTATGTTTAGCTTGAGTTTGGCTTTAAATACCCTTGTTTAAGAAGGGTAAGTTAATAGAGTGAGTGTTTTGAGAAGCAGTGAGTTTTCCTTACCCTGGTGTTGCTAAACAGGCTTTCAGTAAACACCAGTTACTGGGCTCTGTGCAGTGGGGTGAAGGCAGATCCCCAGCCTGTGGAATTGTCCCTGGTGGCCTCAACACTTGTCCCCTGTCCCAGGCTGTCCTTCCCACGGCAGTACTGATATCAGCAGCCAAATGGGAATTTCTGGGGTGAGAGTGGCCATCTCCAGGCAGAGCTCTCTGGAAAAGGATGCTGGGGCACTTCTTTCAGTGTACCTGCATTGATGCCAACCTTTTTAATACACCCTGCTGCTCATCAGTAGTATCTTTGGCCCACATCCTTGCTCTTAGAGTGTTTATCTTCCAGAAATGCCCCACTGATGTCAATATTTCATCCTGACTCTTTGTGTTACAAAGGAGCAGAACTGGGCTTGGGGTAGCCCTGGCCTGTTTAAATCCCATCAGATCCCTCACCCTGTTCTGTGCCCTTCTGCTGTTTGCACAGTAAATGATCCATTTTTTCCTGGGTAATGACAGTTACTCATGCAATCCTTGTTTCTGTGGTGCTGCGGCTGAAAATCTCCCACATTGCTGGGATGGTTGGGTTGGGAGCCCTGGGACAGCCTGGGTTTCTCCTGCATTATTACAAAATGTTATCTTAATCCCTGCTCGTTGCAGAGAGCCTGGGGGATTCATCTGTGCAGCTGGAGAGGTGCAGCAGAAATCCCCTGGTTATCTGCTGCGGGGCAGAGCAGGCTCAGGCCACTGGAACAGGGGATTTTGACTTCTTTATCAATAAGCTGTAAAGCTCCTGGAGCATAATGTGTGTCGGGCTCTGTCAAAAGATCTGTTGAAGACAAGACTTGAAGGCTGACTTTGAAGTGTGCTGATTAGCACTAAAATTTCCTTTAAAACGAACTGCCAAGCTCTAAGTGTCTTGAAAATGTCTGCTTTGGGGAAAAGGCTCACTGCTATTTTTTTAAAGCTTTTATGTTCTAAACCAGAAGTAACTGCTGAGATTAACCAGAGGCTTCTCTCCTCTAATGTGATCAAACCACCTTTCAAGCTTCTTTTGATAGATTGACCTGTCTTTTCCCTTTCAGAAGAGGAGTTATCGTATTGAATTTGTATTGATTTCCATTTTTGGTAGCAGGCAGAACAATTAATTTAGTACACAAATGCACCCATTAGGTTACAAGCTGTGTTAAAGTAATAGGAATTTGGGTCTTCTTCCTGTAATAAACGTGTGTGAAAACTTGCAAGGAAAAAGGAGCTTTCCCAGGTGCTCTGGAGTGCTGCAGTTGTTTGGCAGCAGCAGAAGGCAGCCCCTACAGAGGATGCTTCACTGTGGGGTGTTTATGAGGAATAAACATGCAAAATGTGATGCTCCTAATGAATATGTGTTTCCTTTTTCCTAACGGAATGCTTCCTGTATTGCTGGTTAAAATCTTAAATTAGAACCATAGAATGGTTTGGGTTGGAGGAGACCTTAAAGATCATTTAATTCCCACTCCCTGCCATGGGCAGGGACACCTTCCACTATTCCAGGTTGCTCCAAGCCCCATCCAGCCTGAACACTTCCAGGGATGGGACAGGCACAGCTTCTCTGGGCAACCACTTCCTGTGTCTCATTACCCTCACAATAAATAATTTCTTCCTAATATCCTGTCTAAATTTTCCCTCTTTCAGTTTGTACCCATTACTCCTTGTCCTACCACTGCAGTTCCTGTAAAAGAGGTCTCCACACAACCTTCTCTTCTTGCAGAATTATTGTTCATTAATAATTTTGTGTCATTATGGTTGTGTTGCTTCTGGTGAAAGGTGACTGAAAGACACCAATTCTCTGAGTTTTGAGGAAGCTTTTGGCTCTGAAACATCCAGGGGAGGGTCAGTCTGTCTCAGGTTGCACATCTCTGTAGCAGCTTTTGGGTGAAGTTTATGATTTAGTTTTCTCTAACAACATGTTTCTCAGTGTATTAACCTGAATTTTTTTTTTTTTTTTTTTTTAAGGAAGGAGTTGGAAAGGCAGAAAGTGGTAGATTTATTCTTTGGCTTTATCACCAGACTTAAAGTTGTGTGTAGATATGCACATGTATCCAAATACACTGCACAGCCCTTGTGCAGTAAAAAATACAGCTCTTCATGCAGTACCAATGGAGGGTGTCCCTGGAATAATTTATTTTTGTTAACGTCTTGATATGGCTTTGGATATATAGAGCCATTTAAAATAATTCACTAAACCAATTAAGCAAAATGCCTTTGATAGGATTAAAATTTCCCAATTTGTGGCCAGCAGCAAAGATGTGGTATCTGTTAGAGCTTGTATGGCTGGGGCACCAGAGCAATGCAATTGTTTGTTGCCTGCACTCATCTAAGGAAGTTGAGGAAAAACAAATTAATTTTTTTTTTT
>VZSE01010169.1:104659-267437 GCA_013398275.1 Promerops cafer
ATCTTATGGTGTTTCCTGGGCTCAGCTTATCTTGACATGAAAGACTCTTCCCATCAACACAACCCTGGTTCCACTGATGTCAAAAAGCTGGATGGTCTCTTAAGTTTTATCACACAAATCTTTCAAAAACACAAAGAAAATGAATCCCTCAGCTATGGGGTATATATACAAATATATAAAATATAAACCTCCTCTCCTCTCCTCTCCTCTCCTCTCCTCTCCTCTCCTAGAACAGAGTTTGTGTTTTCTCTTGTCCTCTGTGCCCAAAGTGTACCCAGAGTAAAGAAAGACTTGAAAATACAAGACTTGAAAATACAATTTACACATGTAGTTGCCATTGGAGATCTCAGCTGGTGGCCTCAGCTGAGTCATCCTTGTGTTAAACTGCCGGATGTGGCTGCTGCAGTTCCTCGATCACCGCTCCTTGTTGGAGGCCATGCAGGCAACAATCAAACCTTCTCATTGTGGTGAATAAACCAGTGACTCCAGGGGAGACTCGTGTGACATCCTGGGAATCAGGTGGCACCAAATTTTGCTTTTAAATGAACATGTATAATAGGGTGTGAGTCAACACAGGTGGATAAAAAATATTCCCTCTGTTTCTTTCCCCTCTTTCTCTCAGGAGAATGGAGCTGAAAGAAGCCTGGGGCCATAAGAAAAGATACAACATTACTTCAAGGATATGGAGTGCATCAAAAAATTCAACTTTTCATGGAATCACAGAATCACTGAGGTTGGAAAAGACCGTGACTATCACCAGGTCCAACCATTAACCCAGAACTGCAGCCTACCACTAAACCAGGTCCCTCAATGCCACATCTACACGTCTCTTAAATACCTCCAGGAATGGTGATTCCGTCACCTCCCTGGGAAGTCTGTTCCAGTGCTTGACAACCCTTTTGATGAAGAAATCTTTCAGATCCCATTTATTAAATTAAAAAAAAAAAAACCCAAACTTGATTAATTTCACACCTTCTGCCAGGTTCTGCAAACGGTTTCCATTTTTAGGATGTGATACCAAGACAGTCTCAATTTTCTCTGCTGTTGACTCAAAAGGGTGTAGTCAGACCAGGCTGCCAGTATGTCCAGAAACTGAATAAACAGGAGCTGAAATGAGAACCACAAAGTTAAAATCATTATTATCTCTACAGGATTGTGTTGGAGCAGTGGTGACTTCTCAAGTGGAGTCTTATTTCTCCCAGTTAGGAGAAATGCTTTGGGTGGAGTCTTATCACAACCACTTGCTAAACCAACTGGCATAAGCTGGATTAGTTTAACAAAACTTACACAAATAGCAGGAAGTTTGCAGCTGAAAGAAAGGCAGGTACAAACCCAAGAACATCTCTTCTGATAAAGATGGACAGGGAAAAGGATTTGCTGTCAAAGAAGGGATTTGCTGCTCCAAATGGTGGGTTTGGTGGTTCGCCTTGCTTGCCTATGGTTCTTCATCTTCTTTATCTATGTTTTTGCTGTTTTTTCAAAGCATTAAAAGAGATATAATTAGAGATTTCCACTAGTTTCTGTTTTTGAGGGAATCAACAAGTTCAAAAGTTATTGGGGAAACCTTGGGCAGTGTAACTGTGTAGTACTCGTTCCCCTAAGAAACTGAGAAGCAAGTAAACTGCTTAACTTTCATTCAATTTTCAGAATTAATATGTATTTTCAGGGATGAAGAAATTAAAAATTAGTTTTTAGGAAGTATCTAATATCAGAAATTTTAATTTCAAATTTTTAATCAAACTACATTTTCCCATTTCTCTTTAATCAATTTTCTCTTTGGAATAATTCCATGATAAAAGTGCTTGCTGGTTTTGTTTTTTGTTTTTTTTTTTTTTTTTTTCCTCATGCTTAAAGATAAAAAGCTGACAGATATTTAAATTTTGATGTTTCGTATTTCACCAACTCCCATTAGGTAGGATGGATTTTAGCCTGCACATAAATTATCTTCATATGACATAGGATAAACTCTGGAATTCTGCTCACCTGCACTTTATTGGCTGTTGCTTTGCTCTGTGCCATCCCTGTCCCTCCTCTCAGGAGGCTGGGGACCACTGGCTGAAAGCAAAAGATCCCAAGGTGTCCTCACTGCTGGAGAGAGGCCTTTTTTGAAGTGAGATGTACCCAGATGGCCTGAGAGAACTGTCAGCAGGTGGCCTAGTTTGAAGTTGTCTTTGGCAAGTTCTGCACACCCAGAGGACAGAATTAGTGGCTTGATTGATCACACAGATTTTATATGCCTTAGTAAGAGAAATACATTGCTCCATGCAGGCGTGCTAAAGGAGACATTGCCTACGTTTGCAGGGGAGGTTGGTGCAAGGTGTTTTGGAGGGATGTGTGGGGAAAAGTTAGAGGTAGAACTAATTTTAGACATAGTTCTCCAGTTCTAGAAAACTTGGCATTTTTAGAGGGCTACCCTCAGCTCTTCATTCTTAGTGAGATGAAATGGCCTCTGTGATTACATATTTAAGAAGGAAGGAAACAAGCCTCCCTGTTGGAGTGAGAATGTGTGAGAGGAACAGCTCTGCAGACACCAGGATGGGTTCGGAAGGAGAGGCAGGAGCTGCTCCAGGCTCCAGGAGCTGGGATTCCCCTGCAGCCCATGGTGAGGACCATGGAGGGGCAGCTGTGCCCCTGCAGCCCATGGTGAGGACCATGGAGGGGCAGCTGTGCCCCTGCAGCCCATGGGCATCCACGGGGAGCAGAGATCCACCTGCAGCCATGGAGGAGCCCTCAGCAGAGCAGGGGGATGCCCAAAGGAGGCTGTGACCCTGCAGGAAGTCTGTGCTGGAGCACGGCCCTGGCAGGACGTGTAGCCCCATGGAGAGAGGAGCCCACGCTGGAGCAGGATTTCTGGCAGGGTTTGGGAACCTGCAGTGGACCCCACTGGAGCAGCCCATTCCTGAGGGACTGCAGCCCATAGGATGGATCCACACTGGAGCAGTTCATGCAGAACTCCAGCTCGTGGGAAGGACCCACACTGGAGCAGTTCATCCTGGGATCTGGATCTGTCTCCTGGGGAAGGAAGCCCACAGTGGGGCAGGAGAAGAGCCTGAGGAGTCCTCCCTCTGAGGAGGCAGGAGCAGCAGAAACACCATGTGATGAGCTGACCACAGCCCCCTTCCCTGTCCCCTGGCTGAGGAAAGGAGGGCCAGAAAATCCAGGGTGAAGCTGAGCCCTGGAAAAAGGGAGGGGTGGGGGAAAAGTGTTTTGAGATTTTATTTTGGTTCTTATTACCCTACAAATTTGCTGAGCAAGGTATCTCCCTTCCAGAAGGCACACTTCCAGAAGGGGCACTGTGCAGGTCCCAAGGGTGAGGGCAGTAGAGCTCTTCCAGTGTCATGCCAACAGGGAAGAGCTGGGCATGAGCACAATTGCTCCACTTGGCAAATCCCGTGACAGCAGGGATATTTAAATATAATTCAAAGTGGTGTAAGTAGGCCCAGCAGAGTCCATGGCTCAGTTAACATGCTCTGGCAGACAAGATGAGCCCCCAGGAGAGGATGGCACCCAGCTCACCCAGCTCTTCTGTGCCTCAAGCTTTGCACCGGCGTGGTGTTAATAGCCTGTGTCACATGCTGCAGTGTATGGCCAGGAGGTTTGCTCAGCCCAGCCCTCTAATGAGTCCTGGCATCTATTTCTCCATGAGACAATAACAGGAATAGGAACAGTTTCGTTGGGCACATCCTGATGGATGAAGCCCTTGCACTCAAATCCCCTTCTTCCATTTCTTGTAGACGAGGATGAAATCGTGTAAGCAGGACAGGGAGTTAATTTTTATCACAGTTGACCAGTGTGACATTAAGCATCAAGCCACAATTATTATTTTTTTAATAACTGTGTGAGTAAATGCACTGAACATTTCAGACACCCTGCCCTTGGCACATGACCACGTTTGCTCTGCACTGGTGTTCTTTGTGCTGCACCAGGATTACCCCATGGTGCTGTGCTGAGCATGGAGCTTTGCTGTGCTTCATGGTGGGTGTTGAAAAGACACCTTGCAGTGCTGGGGTGTATCAGTAATGGAAATGCTGCCATTCTGATTTATTCTTTATTTGCTGTTGCATTAAATCAATAATTTTTTAAAAAGCTGCTTTAAAAATCAAAAGAATAATTGAATGAATGAACTGGTAGGCTGAAGGATATTTTTCCCTGTAGCGCTCTTTTTTCTTGTACATTTTTTTTTTTTCCTAAAAAATCAATAAAGTATTCAGTTTTCTGTCCTTGCAAGTATGTTCAATATTGGCTTTTATTTCTCTGTTTCTCATGGTACATGCCACTTATGTTCATTCAAGCTTGGGGAGACAAGCAGTGTCTTAGTTCTCTTCAGTCAGTGGAACAATTTCCAAACTGTGGGGTTTTTTCCTCTGAGATTTCTGAAAAAATTGTTCAACAGCTTGAATCCTTGAGTCTCACCTCTTCATTAAGCCTGAAGGAGCTCATGAGACATTTCACAACGTTCAACTACATCCTCAGCCTGGCCTGGCACAATCAAAATCTTCTAAAATTCCTTGGTTTTGTGGTTTGCATGGGGCTATTTTTATACTATTTTTGTTAGTGAGCTTCTTTCCCAGACATCTATGAATCCTTACTGTGCCAGGATTCTCACTCACATGTGGTTTTTGCTGGGATTTTGCCATATGTAGTAAGACTGAATCTTACCAAATATGAGCAAGTCCAAGGTTTAAAGCTACTGGACAAGGACTGTGATTAAAAAATAACCCTTTCACCGCTTTTCTTATTTTGCTGTTAAGATTTTAGTGCCCTGACTACTTTGCTGCTTGAGCAAGGAAAGCAAGTCAAGGCCAGTTAGTAAGTCCAGTTAAGCTGGGAGCTGAGGACAACATCAGTGATCTGTTACTAACAATCACAATGTCACCACATGCAATAAACTGGGGAATAAACTCAATTTCCTCCCATTGCCAGCTTTCATGAGTTGTTAGCCATGATTTCTGCAAACTCTTTCCTAGAGATACGTGACATGCCCCAGAAGGACTTGGATTTATATTTCACATCTACTGGTTTTTGAGTCTGTAGCAACTATCAAAGTCCTCTTTAAAGAAACTACTGTTTGGAGAAGAACCATGTTCCTCCTATCTCCTAGTGCCAAGGGCTCTGGATGATGCTCTAAATTACACTCATCTTTTCTTCTCTTCCACCTTTCTTTGCCCTTTCTACATTCTGGCCATCCTGAGTTATGCTGCATTCTTTAACCCTCACTAAATGCTGATGTTTATTGCTCTGCTCTGTATTGATGTGAAGAACTGGAGGTGAAAAGGACCCCAGGTGTCACCTGTCCTCAGGACTTAGACCTACAGAGCAGGCAGTTACCTTGTTATCTTCCCAAGGCCTGTGGGGCAGCAGCAGAGGAGTGGTTTTGGAGGGCTCAGAGCTCCACATCCCAAGAGCTTTCCTGGTGTCTGCAGCTGTTTTGGCACACACTGACAGTTTGGAAGACTGACGTTCTTACCTAGAGTGAATTTCCTCTTTGGAAAATCATGTACTTTTCACCTTTCTCTGCCAGGGTCCTTCCCCTCCTGAATAAAACATGGCATTAACGATGAGCGTGTCCTGCAGAGCAGCTTCAAACCAGCTGAGCATAAATCTCTGTGTTCTGTTAATCCTGCAGTCAACTGGCCCCAACTCACTTGCCCCACAGGGTCTTTGGTGGTGCACGCTGGATTTTGGGTCGGTTAGAAAGTCCCTTTCTGGAGTTTCATGATTCCTCCCTTTACATGCAGTGCTTTTGGGCTGAAGGACCCGTGTGTGCCAAGGAGCCAGTCTGTACCCAAAACCTGGGCTGCTCCCAGTTCTTTCATAAGGAAGTGAGAAAACAAGTTGCTTTTCTTTTTTATGTAACCAACAGAGAGTGGTATCCAGCCTTACTGTGAGACTCTGCCCTGGCTCAGTGGAATCTCAGTATTTCTGGAAATCATTTTCTGCTTCTTATCTTTTACCATTTTAGGAGAGAATCCTTTTTTGTCTTTTACTGCTGGAACACAATCCTTCCACCTTTGGCAAGCATAGAATGACACCCATGAAATCATGACAATATTTTTTTAAATGAAACCAAAAGAATGTCATCATCTCTATTTATCTTTAATACTAAAATGTCAAGTGAAGTCATTTATTAAAATCTTTAAGTAACTTCTGCAGCCTCTTAATTCCTAGCCCCTGCCAGAAAGGTGATAGGGTAAGTGTCAAGTTACAAAGCATCTGAAAATATTTGCTGCAATATTCTTTCTGTATCCAGGACTGGATTCAGTTTGCTGTGTTACCTAGGAAAGTGATTCTTGACTAGAGCTGATGAAAGAGAACTGACTCTGAGATTCATCTGTACAGACTCAGAAATCTGCCTCAGTGAAGAAAATCGAGGATCAATCCCTGTATTTCATCTTTGCAAATTTCTTTTGCAGGCTTCAGATTTTATTTTGCTGCAGTGGGGATTGAAAGGGCTTCAGTTAATGTAAAAATGTTCTAAGTTCGGGGTAGTGATGATGATTTACACACATATTTTTACCATCCAGCTCAGTCTTATAAGTGCTTGGTGGTGCTGGTGAAGAAAAGTGAAATGTAATACTGAAAGAAGCTTTTATTACCTCTGTGAAAGCAACTTCTAGTACTGCAGATCTTTTCCCTCTCTTACCAGAAAAGTAAGAATAACTTGATGAGAAAAAGCACCTTCAAGTTTAAAAGCATCCTCGGCTGTGTGGCGATGCGCAGGATTCCAGCCGTGCTGGCAGGAGGGACCCAGCAGCATGTGACATGCGGTGTGACAGACTTTGCCTGGCTCTGGCTTCGCCCCCTCCTCTGCCTGCTGCACTCCCGGGGTCCCTCTGAGGAGTCCCTGCACTTTGGGAGGCTGCCTGGCACAGACAGAGGGGCAGGATGCTCCAGAGAGGGAATTTCATGGGGTGAGATGGATGACCAAGAGCAGCAGCACCGGGGAGAGTGAGAGGGAGGCACAGCGCAGAATCCAGTCTGGGAGTCCGAGATGGGAAGTGGGGGAAGGAGGGAGATTGGCTCCTACTGAGGAACAGAATGATTTTCCCCTCTCCCTCCTGAACTCTAAAACTTGAAACACCAAGAGCACTGTGGATTTATGCTTTTACAGATCACTGTGGTCCAGACTTTGAAATAAAAGCTGCTGTGGAGGTGTAGGGGGGATGCTCTGTACAGAGTTTATTAATAAGGTAAGTCCTTTTTCTCCTCCTGTTCTGGTAAGATGCTGGAAGTGTGGGTATTTACATGCACAAGAATATGCAGGTGCAAAATGGCAAACACAGGTAAACAACAGGGTGCTTACCTTACCTGTTTTCACTGTATTCTTAATTTAGGTCCATTTTCATATTATCTTCATTCATACATAGTTTCTCAGAGAATCCTTTTGATTTCTATTCTATTTTTCTTCTCCTTCCTGTGGAATAAAATGTTTCATCATAGGAATGAAGTTGTCAGGGTGCAGCCTTCTGAAATGTACGTAAGAAATTCAGAAAAAATTCCTGCAAATTTTGATATTGCAAGGTGTCATTTATTCTTTTCTCTCCTCCACCCCTTCTAAAGGCATTGGAGTGTCCAGGCATGTGTGATATAACCAGGGATGATTTAATGAGGTAACAGGACTGGCCAGTCTTATGCCATTCTGATAAATATTGTCCTTTTTGGACTGGTGTTTCCATTAGTATTCCTGAAATTCTGCCCAAATCTGGCATTGTCTTTATTACAGAATGAATTTGGAAGAGAACTGATCATTTGTGTCTTTGGGCAATACCAGGAGCCTAAAACATTGATTGAGTTGATACTGATTATATGATTGGTATTGATTTTATGCTGATCATGGGTTAATTTAAAAGTAAGAAATTAAAATTAGTATCCTAAAACATTCCCTTACAACAAGAGAGAAAGTATTTGCAGAAACTTTGCTTACAAACAGAAGGGAACTGCCAGGAGTTGTACAACTGTAGGTCAGCACAGGGTTGTGATGGTGCTTTGCATCAAAGAAAAGGCAATTCTTAGTATTTAGCAGAACCCCAAGCTTCATTTAATAATAAAATAGCATTAAAGTACTCACCTGAGAGTCAGGCATCATGTGTTTGCATGCATTTGGAGGATGTTTCTTTGCTGAGCTGGATGCAGACGCCCACTCTGTGTGCCTGTCTGCACCCCAGCTTGCAGTGCTGAACTTCCTCAATAGTAAACAGGCAGAAAAAGGACAATTTTAATACCAGGGTCAGCCTGTAACAAGAAGAGCAAGATCCAGCAGAGAGAAAGTTGCATTCCCAGCCCCTGATTCGTTACATGACTGCACATAGATGACTAAGCCTCTCCAATTAGGTCTATGAGCTGGAAAATTGTTGTGCATTTAGTTACTCCAAGCCTTATGTTTTACATGAGAAAGGATCAGGTGAGATTTCATGTGCTGGTCTGCCAGGAAACCACTTGTTTGTCCCTGGGACAGAGCCAGGTGTTTGTGTGCCTCCAGGACGTTTGTTTAGTGCACAAATGGGCAGGATTTCCTCTGCAATAGGAAAATTCTATGGAAAAGTGCTCCAGGAGCCTAAACTAAAATTTCAGGTGCTGTATCTTGCAGTCTGGCTCTGCCTTTCTGTTCTTCATCTGGTCTTGTTTTCATGGCTTTTCCTTGTGGCTTGTTCTCCAGTGGTGCTACAGTTGGGGTACTGTTTTCTTGGTTAAAACGCCTCTTGCTGGGTTACTGAGACCATTTTTTGTCCCTCTCTAAATGATGCTTGGCTGTGACTGCTTCTCACTTTCCTCTAGACAGCCTCTGCTGATTATGTAGCTCCCACATTTGAGTGGCACATGCTTTTTTCACAAGTCAGCCTCAGGGAAGCAGGAGTGTGAAATGCTGTGCTGTTGCTACCATTGAAAGATTCAATAAAGCCTTTACAGCCTCCCCAGATCCTGTGAAATGTCTGCCTCTGTTTTCTTAAGCTTTGTTTTGGCTCAGGTCTACAGAGACAGCCAGGCTCCCTCTGCACGATTAGGAGAGGGGCAGAGCCAGATATTTGTCTTGTTACTTTGCTGTATCAGGTTCACAGCGTTGATCTGGTCACTCCCAGGACTCCCAGGAAAAGTACTGCAGGAAAATATGGCCCTTTCTACCCCAGACAAGAGCAGGGCTGGGTGCCATGAAATTCATGATCAGGGTGAGCTCAAACTTAGATGTAAAGAAATTCTGGTGAGTCAGAGGGATCCCAGGGAAAACAGTGGGAACACAGATCTCTTCCTCCTAACAGGCTGGCTGTCGACCCCGAGGAACTTTGCAAAGGGTGATCAGATCTTGTGGCGGGGTTCTTGCCTACAATACTTTGCAGTTAGGTTGGGTTTATGGCCTAAAGCCCAAGCAGCAGGAAATCTTAATTCTTGTTTATCAGACATTTACCTTTACGCGGTTCTTAATTTTAATATCCCAATTTGAGTTGTTTTCAGTGCTTCTTAAATGCCTTCTATTCACCAGAAAAAATAATGTTTGATTTTGAATTCAGGTTCCTGTGAATTTATCTTATTGCTTTTCTCTCACCTTCCTGTACTTAGACCTCTTGCAATTCATGCATATTTTGTGGTATATTATCATGGTGAACTGAAATTTTTCTGGAGTCATTAAAAGCACTTTTCATGCCCTATTCTTGCAAGTCAATATTCTCCTACCCTTCTCCACGTGTGTTACCTCTTCAAGGCACTTGAATTTCCCTTCGTTGCACACAGCCCTGTTCATAATCCATTTTGCATTAACAAGGCTTTTTTCAAGGCTGAATTCAGCAGATTATTGGATCTGCACTAATTATACCCCCAAAATACTGAAATGAATCCCTAATATTATTCTTCCCCAAAAGGATCTACCTATATCAGATACTAATGATTTGGGAGGAAAATGAATCTCTATGACCTAATGATGTGAATTGGTTAAGAAGTGCCTGATCTCAAGTTTCTTTCTTCGAAAATTTTGTTTAACCTCAGGAAGAATTTACTCTGGGAGGCTGTGAAATTTCTATTATTAGGAACAGTCTGGACACTCATCTGTAACAACAAACCAGGACTTAATCTGCTGTGAAATCAGATAAAGGCTGAAGGAAGTATTCCAAGATTTACATGCCCCAGCACCTTCAGATTCTGTCCCTGGACAAAAATATATGTATGGCCATTTTCAGGGATATTAGCAGGCCAGAGAGCATTATTTGTTTTATTGTGCTATGGGAAAACAAACCTGCAAATAAATTGAATAATTTGGACTTTAGGCTTGTGGATGTTGTTAGGTGTCCTCTGGATATTGAAAACTAACTGTATAAATTTTGAAAACAATAATGCTTGTGGTTTTTCACATCAAACATTGAAAACATATACTCCTGCTGAGACTAATCTGAAATTTCAATTTTGATCTCTTTATTGTAAATAAACCAGTTTTCTTTTGAAGATGCTGTCCTGGGGAAAAAAAAAACCCAACTTCAGATCTCAGCGTATATCTGCAAAATCTTAGTCTGTTAGAGCTAAGAACTTCATGGGTACTTCACTGTACCTCCCCATCCCTTAGGACACCTTGTGGTTCATAATAATTTTCCAAACCAGCAGAACACATTATTCTTGCTCGGATCACTGGCTTGGGAGCCATTGCACCAGAACACATTAATCCATTGGTCCACCTTCCCCTCTAGATTTTCTCTGTTCTTCTTTGGTGGGGGGAGAGGTTTAGCAATTTACTGCAAATTCCACATCAAGTAGAGGAAGGGATGAGACTTGGCAGAACCCAGGGGGTTGCTCTGTGCTTGGTCCTCCAGACCTTTCTGCTCCCTCAGAAGGTTAGGGGACTGTAAGAATTTCCTTCAGAAGATGGGAAAACAGGTACACCGGGGTGGAAATGTGGGCAGTAGCAAAGCCTTGATGTCTGATGAAATAAAAATGGACAAAACCCCAGCCAGGACAGGTTGTGTCAGTGGTTTAGAGCTGCTGAGGCAGCAGTTACCCTGAAGCTGCCACCTTCTCCAGGGGATGCTGTAGAGGGGTATGGGACCTAAAGGCCTCACAGGCTGGAGTTTGTTTGGGGCATGGAAAATCTCGTGCTGTGCCTGCTGTGATCCAGCCACTGAGGGGTCTGCAAAGCCCCGTAACCAAATGTCAGTGCCAGATAAATAATGGAAATAAACCAGCTGGGGCAGGGTTAGATTGGATATCAGGAAGGAATTCTTTATTGTGAGGATGGTGGGGCCTTGGCACAGGCTGCCCAGAGAAGCTGTGGATGCCCCATCCCTGGAAGTGTTCCAGTCCAGGTTGGATGGATCTCTGAAGAAACCTGGGCTAGTGGAAGGTGTCCCTGCCCCATGGCAGGGGTTGGAATGAGATGGTCTCTAAGCTCCCTTCCAACCCAAACCACTCTATCCTGTGATTCTCTGATAAATGACGGGTAACAATCAAGCCCTTTTGGTCATTGTCACTCATCTCCTGCAAAACATCATGCTTTTGGCTACTCTGTGTGAAAATTTCCTGGATTTGCCTAAAACTTAGGGAAAACATCAGGTGCTTTGTAGCAACAACCAAGATTCTCTGCCCTCCCTACAGGAGGAAGAGGTCAGGAAGGTGACCATTGTTATGTGGTGCACTTCTATCCTGAAGGAGGTGGGGATGGTGTGTCCTGGCCTTTGTCAGGGTGGGAACAGCCTGGCCAAGCCAGGAAGGAGGTGTTGAAACACCCCCAGTGAGGGATGAGGAGACAGCAGGGAGCAAAACTGATGCAGGGCTGGCAAAGCATTGATCAGGCCAAACAAGAAACCTCAAATCACTTTTTTTTTCTTTAATCTCAGAAGTTTTGAGGCTTGATATTGAAATTTTATAGTGTCTGAGTCAGGACTTCGTATCTCTTGGGGCTGGCTATAGTGGAACCATTCCATTTTAAAGAATATATTATTTAAAAGTGGAATTGTTTGTGTATTAATTAAAGATGAGTGTCTGCAGCACTGATATAAGCATGAACCCATTTCTAATGATCAGAGTGAGTTGGTTTCTTTTGTTGTGGTTTTAAATCTGTTTTCACAGGCACTGGGGGCCTTCCAGCACAGAATGTGCTGGAAAGAGGGTCAGAAGATGGGCTGGATGGCAGCCTGTGGTGCAGTGCTCTCTGCCCCCAGCTTTGGACATTGGAGACAGACCAATGTGGAACCTTTTGGTCTTCTGAGGCAGCAAAACCAAAACCAAACCAGTCCTTAATAACTGGATTAGTTCCCAGTGCTTGTCCAAGTGTGCCTACCGCACTGCATGAGGCACTTATGTCACAAAATACATTTTGGGAGGCTGGGTTTTAGTCTATAATTATTAACCATAATCAAGGAATCAATTATAAACAGGGTTATCATTTAGTTTTTTCTTTTTGTTTTTCTATTTTATTTTTAGTGCTTGAAAAGTGTACAGCCTTGGTAAAATGAAGGTCCTCAACAGCAGCTGTGCTGCTCTGCAGATCCACTGCTCTGGGTCTGCACTGCCTAGGAAAGTGAAAGTAGCTGCAGACACTAAATTATTATTTTTAGAAATTATTGCATTCTTTTCAAATCATGGTAATAATTCTTACTACATAGTCTTGAAACAGAAAGGAAATAGAAGCACCTAACCAGGGCTTTATTTAAAATACCTGAGTGGTGTTTAGCCTGAGATGGGGACCACATACACAGAGGGCAGTGAGGAACTGGCTGCCAGAGAAGCTGTGGCTGCCCCATCCTTGGAAGAGTTCCAGGCCAGGTTGGATGGGGCTTGGAGTACCCTGGGACAGTGGAAGGTGCCCCTGTCATGGCAGGGGGTTGGAGTGGAATAATCTTTGAAGGTCCCTTCCAACCCAAACCATTCTGTGATTCTGTGGTCTGAGTGTAGCTTTTCTCTCACCCCTGCCCTTCCAGGGCTCCTGTGGGATGTTGCATTAGGTTGTTTATGCTGATTTTCTGTGTCAGGTAGGCATGAAGCATTTTCCTGGTATCAACAGAACAAAAGTTGTTATTTCAAAAGCTCTCTCTTTTTCTCTTTTGTGAGAAACATGAGATATACCAAATTGACTCTTTTATGACATTATTAACACAAATGCAGCAGTGGGATGTGATGTGATGGAGCACAGTGCACACCTGAAATGTAGAAAATGTTTATCTTTTAATTTAGTGCATTCAAAGGGATGACTCCTCTTCAACAGGTGGGAGTGAATCCGCTGTAAAATAACCAGCAGCCTGGTGGCTGAACAAGCCTACTGAGGACAAAATACAAAGGTTGCCAGTCCATAGCTTGAATCTTCAGGATTTAGTCCCAAAATCACATGAAACTAAGTCCATTTTTCTTGAAAGAATCTCTTTTACTACACTAGGAGATTAAAAAAAAAAAAAAAGAAAGAAAAAGCAAGAAAAAGGATGGTGCTCTGTAGGTGTTTTGAGGTAAGTTTTCTGATCCTTGTTATTTATGTTCCTGTTTGGAGTGGCTGGTTGGGCTGTTGGGAAGCACTTGGCTAAGGATGGGTGTTGTAGACGTGGGTTTTGACAGCACCAGGCTCTGTGTCAGCAGAGCAGCAGCCAGGATGGTGGGACAGGACGAGGCAGTGACCACTGGGACCTTTGCCTGTGCTTCCACAGCCCCAGTCTATGAAAGGAGCTCCTCAAAATACCCAGGGGAAGTTTAGGATAAACTAAACTTGCCAGTGTGAGTTGGGATCCAGCAGACACTGAGAGCAGACTAACTTTGCTGTGGAGATACTGAGAAATGGATGTCATTGGAGAAATTAGGAGATAATTCTTCTTAAAAAGATAATATTTGCTGGCACTAATTTATCCTTTTAGCTTTTGTCTTTTACTGACTCAGATAAAATTATCCATATTTTATTGTTTTAACATATCATGAGAGAGCAGAAAATTATTTTCTTAATTAACACAATTGATAGTGTTATCACTTTAGCTGTATTAATCTTTCAAACGAGCCCTACTGACTCTTTCTATGAGATGACTGTGGGTCCATGGACATCTTTTGTTACACTTTGCCATTTATCCCCTGCCATTAATCTGCTTTTACAAATAATTGCAACACTTGTCTGTGGGCCATGACTTTGGAAATAATGTTTGACTTCTTGTGCTCTCTTGCCAAGTACATTAAAGCATTCCTGCCACAGTAACTTCTACAGAGGGCTTTGACAGCATCTGAGAATAGTTCACTTGCTGGGATTCCTGTGGCACTCACTACACACTGCTGTTTCCCATACTAAATAACTTTTGTCATTGACCTACAACATACTTCTAGTTTTTTCAGATTTTTTTTAATGATTGGCATTAATATTTCCTTCATTTGCCTGCAAATTTGCAAAAATGCATTCCCCACTTCGTACCAGTTTGGCTGTTCTACATAAATTGGCTACATGCACTTTTGGCTGGCTAACATAAGCTCAGTAATTGTTTTCTTACTAATTTAGATTAATTACTAATTAAGATTTCTTTCTAGCTTAGATTCTTACTAACTTAGATTAAGGGCTTCAGATTTTGCCAATATGTACCCATGTTTGTCTAAGCCCCACTAAGAGGACACAATAATTTGAGCCCAGGTTACTACACCTCCCATTTGTAGCTTCCCAAAAAATGTTTTAGGAGTTCCCAGGAACCTGCAAGCAATGAGGATTGGTACAAGCATGGATCACTTGTGTTTCTATTAAAATAATATTTTATAGTCCCTGTTGCTGCCTCATTAACTTTTAGGAGCTGTGTATCAGAAGATTTATGACCTTTATCAGGCATTTAATACTGTGATACCTTATAAAACACATGTGTAAATAAAACCAACAGAGCTGGCAGTTCAAATCTTGGCTCCTGAAATAATGCATTTGTGAAAATGCACATCCCCTACATTTGCTAGGCTTTGCCTACTAGTATGAAAGTTATCCCTGTCCACATTTTTTTACCCAATATTTAGAGACTAGATGCTGATTAGGATTATGGCTTTTCTTGATTTGGAATTATGGGAGGACTAATTATCAGCCCTGTTAATTACACACTTTTCTGTCTTATGCACTCTAAAAGTGAGATTGATTCTGGAATAAAGCTTTATTTTGAGAGGCACTGTTAATTCCTGTCAAATCAGGATGATAAACGTCTTTTAAAGCCATAATCAGGTATTAACCCCCACACTAACAATTTTTGTGTAAATCAAGTAGAATAGTTTTTTATCTTCTTATATCTGAAGCTTATTCTTAATTCACCAGGCATGATTTCAAATAATAAAGAAAGTTTTTGTACCTACTTGAAGTTAGATATTAATTTTCTTTTATTTTTGTTGAAAATTTTCAAGAAATAATGTGCTCTCTCTGCTTAAAGCTGAGATAAAATGTTTCCTTTTCAGCAACCGGAGAGGATAGTTTGTCACAACGTTAACATTTGCAAGGAGGTAAACAACTTATATCAAATGAAGCAGCAGAATTTTCCATGTCCAGGTGGACCAGAGAGGGCTCTCTCCTGTCCCAAGGCTGTGATTTGTCTGGAAAACCTGCACCTTTGCTTTAAGGCAGATTACAAAACCCAGTGTCTGCACTTCTGGCTGGGTTCAGCATACACAGAAGTTGAAATTTCCTATTTAAAGCTACTTTGTTTGTATGCTTGGACCTTGCAAAATAATGTCCTTGTGAGCCACCTGATACTGTCTTGAGTGGGAGATTCTGCTGTGGCTCAAAGGGGGAACATGCCCTGAAATATTCTGATATTTGCATCAAACCCAAATTGTGCTGACAGGCCCCAGATGTGCTTTTCCATTTGCATCACTTCAGCCACCCACAAGGTTCAAATGCTGCAGCCACAGGGGAGCTGTGGGACCGTGCAGGCTGGGGGACAGAAAAGCATCAGGATCCTTTTAAAGGCCAGGTGGAACCTGGACCAAGACTTGTGGCTATGATAGGATGGACAGGATGATCCTGATAATTTCCCAGATCCATGCTTTAGTCCATCTTTTTGTACAAGATGGTCTTTTCAGACTGTCCAGACTGTTGTTCCAGAGAACCTGATCCAAACCAAAATGGTTGCTCTGCTGTCTGGAACAGTAATTTTTTTAAAAAAAGAATTAATTATTTTTTAAATTAATCAGCCTTTTTTTAAAATTAAAAAAAAAAAAAAAGACAATGAGGCTGCTGAACTTTAAATAGCTAATGATGCTTGGACCCATATGCCTGGGTGACTTTTTGTTCCCCTCCCATGTCTAGATTAGCAGCATGTCTTCATGGTTCAATCCCCTTTAGTAAAATCTTTCTTTTTTTAAATTTTTTTCCAAAGCTGGAAGGGCAGTAGGGAGAGGGTTGTGAGTGCTGCAGGTGGACATGGGTGTACCTGGCTGCACAGGTCTGTTATTGACAACTGCCTGTCTTCAAGATGCAGAAGAGAGAGCAAATGGGTAAAATAAAGAAATAGTTTTTGTTTCTCATTTAGTCTCCTTCCAAGTTGAGCATTTAAAGGGAAATAATTAGAGCTTCACAGGTTGTCCCAGGTCCCATAGCAAAAGTTATGGGAGCCCTGAGTCAAGTGCTAAGTTCATGAGTCCCATTCCTGCCCCAGCAAGCACCAGCAAGAGGAATTGGGGTGTCTGCATGCCCTAAACAGCTCCTGGCTGGGTGGTTTCAAACATGGCAGGAATGTTTTTGTCTTATGCAGGAGTTCCTCACTTTACTTCTTCAGTTGTCCTGGAGGGATGATTTTCATGGGTATTTGCCAAATTCCCACTTTCCCCTAGCAGGGTTCCCTTTATTTATATTAACACGTTTGACCTCAATAACCCATTTCCACACAAAAGAAAATGGAAAGAAAACCCAACAATCCTTCCTAGGTGACTCTACTATTTAGTATTCCTGCTGCTTCACAATTCCAGTGGCCAATTGTTGTTTGTAACCGTGGCCATGACAAGTTACTTGCATTGGAGCACAACTCCTGAGGAGCTCTAAGGAGAATTTATGGATGTAATTTTTCATTTATCTGCAAATTTTGCAGAGCTGCCATCTGCAGACATAGTGCCCCTCAGGATGCAAAGAAACGGCTGGGGCTGTCTTGCAGATAATTCCCAGTTTCTTGGCATTGTGAGAACCATGTGTATAGACACAGACAAGTAGCACAGACTCAGCTCCAGCTTTCCTCCAGTCCTGTCACTGGTCATGAGAAGGAACAGATCAGCCCCTGCCCCTCCTCTTCCCTTCATGAGGATGTTGAAGACCCCAGTGAGGTCTCCCCTCAGTCTCCTCTTCTCCAGGCTGAACAGACCATGTCACCTCAGCTGCTCCTCAAAGGCTTCCCCTCCAGACCCTTCACCATCCTCGTGGCCTCCTCTGGACACTCTCCAATAGCCTGATGCCTTTTTCCTACTGTGGGCCCATGTGAATAATGATGTTCTTGGATAAAGTAAGCAATGGCCTGAATCATGGCACGATGCTTTATGCAAGTTTGAATGGTGTCCTGAAATGCCCTGGGAAGTGTCAGAGCAGAATGGCAGATGGGAAGATGGATCCTGTGTATGAACAAAAATATCTCCACCTTTTCTAACAGCAGGTGTGATCTGTTGCAACTCTGTTCTTTTGTTTTTCAGGCACTTAACTGGACATGAGTGGGATGGCATCAGATCACAACAATTCTTCCCAGGAAGAATACATCCCACACTACCTCCAAAAGGAAGACCCCTTTGCATCAAAGCTCTCCAGAGAAGCTGACATCATAGCTGGCTTTTATTTGACAATAATTGGTAATGATTTTATAATTGGTCTTTGAAATATGACTGTGCCACTGCATCCTTGCAGCTCTCAGAAAGGATGCAGAAACTGCTGTTCATTAGATGTGTAATTACACATTTTTTTTCATACTAGAAAGAAAAATCTAGGAGGGAGGAGAGATAATGTGTTAGAAATACAGTGTCAACAGTTAATGCCAACAGATAATGCTGCTGGAGGTAGCCAAAAGTGACTAGCAGGAGATGTTCCAGCAAAAAGTGAAGAAACGCTCATTGTTTTTAGTAACTCATAGGTTGCCACTCAGCAGTTAAATTTGTCCCTGTGCAGAATAGGGTTTCCCTCATTATCCCATGTGGGTGTTATGGCCTGTTTTCACAGCCTCTCTCATGAGCCTACACAGCAGTGAACACCCTCAGCTGTGTTCATGTGACCCTTGCTCAGCTCCTGGTGTCATCTGTCCTCTGTTACACATCATACTGAGCCATATTTTCTGCCTAGCACCCTCCCCATCCTTTTCTGTTGGAATCCTTTACAAGGTTCAAAGTGACCTTTCAAGCAGAATTAATGCAATTATCTATTGGTTAGTGCACATCCATGATAACTGGGACTGATTTTAAAGTATTCACATGCCAAGGAGTTATTATTCAGCAGGAAAATGCTGGTCCCTATTTCTTCTAGGGATAAACTGGGCCTTATTCTTGATAATTTGCCTTCTTTACTTTGTGGAAGAGGGCAGAGTTATGTCTTTTTGTGTCCATATTTGCCTCAACAGCTGAGGGAAGGGCATGAAGCTGAGTCAGGGCAGGTTTGGGTTGGATATCAGGGAAAGGTTCTTCACCCAGAGGGTGGCTGGGCACTGGAACAGCTGCCCGGGGCAGTGGTCACAGCACCAAGCCTGACAGAACTCAAGAAGTGTTTGGGCAAAGCTCTCAGGCACATGGTGGGATTCTTGGAATTGTCCTCTGCAGGGTCAGGAGCTGGACTTTGATGATCCATATGGGTTCTTTACAACTCAGGATAGTCCATATGCCATTCCATTCCATTCCATTCCATTCCATTCCATTCCATTCCATTCCATTCCATTCCACTCCATTCCATTCCATTCTTCTTTATATATTTTATGTTCCCCTATGCCTTATGGTCCTAGTTCATGCAGTTTCTCACAGCTCAACAGCTATTTTCTCACTAAAACTGGTCTGAGGACAGAACTGTTCTACAAAAAACCTGGTGTCCAGGTGTCAGATGCCTGAAGACAAGGCTGAATACAGGGTGTACAGTGATTCCTTGACATTTATTTCAGTTTTGATTCATTGTCTTGTTCAACGAGTTATGCACAAAATATCAAGGTCTGTCAGTCAGTCCTACCTTTGTGTTTCTCATTCATGACTTCACATCCTCCCCTCCTACTCTGTCTTACTGCTTTTCCTCTGACTGATCTAAGTAATGTAATCTTTTCCATAGTGGAGGTAGCAGAGTTTTTATTATTATTTCCTTTCTATTTATGTTTCTGTTTATTTTTAATTTCTCTTCTGCTTGTGTTTTTATTGAAAAAAGAATTCAGAGCAGCAGAGGTGACAGGGGAAGCCGTGTCTCAGTGCTCTTCTTGGTGTTCATACACTGCTTTGTAGGTATCCTCACTTTTTATATTTCTGTTGTTCTGCAGACAGAAGTCTTCACTGAACTGTACAAAACAACCCTGCACTTTTGGTCTTTTTTTTCACTTGGTTAAGTAAACTTAGCTTTAATCCCAGGAAATATGTTTGATGGATGAATCCTCTCAATATACACTCTGTTGCCTTCTTTTATTCCCTGTGTTTAGAGTAGATTTATCCTGTTCCAAAAATTACCCCTGTCAGGTGTGAAACATCTTGAAAAACACAGGGATAATCAAATTAAGGCAAGGAACAAGAATCAGAAATTTCCAGTGAAAAGCCAAAACCCAACCATAAAGGCACAGGCTTTTGTGAGCAATGTGAGGAAACTGAAATTATAATTTTAAAAGGTCTCATAATCATTTTGATACTGGACCTGTGAACTCGTTGTATCCAGTGGCCTGGGCCGGGGTACTCTGCTGTAACTGTATGTTTCTGTACACATCACATCCCACATTTAGCTCTAAATTAACTTAATTTTTGAAGTGTGTGTTTTGCACTGCATTTTACTTGGTTAATTGCTCTGCCCTTGTGTGCAAAACAAACTTCCCTAGTGGCTTTCATTAGAGCTAATTATGGTCTTCCCATATCCATGTAAGTGCTGTATTTGCATATTCCTTGGATCTATAGAATAAGGGTATTAGGAAAAAAATTCTTCATGGAAAGAATGATTGGGCACAGGAATGGGCTGCCCGGGGAATGGTGAAATTTTTAGCCCTGGAAGCGTTCAGAAAATGAGTGGAGGTGGCACTTTGTGATAGGATTTGGTGGGCATGGTGGTGTTCAGTCAAAATTTGGACTTGATCATCTTGGAGGTCTTTTCCAACCTAAATGATTTTATGATTCCATGTCTGTGTTTTTTTATTATGACTTGTGATTCAGACCAAACCTGTCACGTTATTCCACTGAACTGCATTCCCTACTCCTTTGCAGATCCCTTCCAAGAAATTGTGGCCCCTCCTGAGGATGGCCTGTGGGGACGTCCTGACAGCAGGGACAGGGAAGCAGGAGGTGGGAAGCAGGACTGCTTTTGTGCACCTTTTTGCACTTGAGCTGTGTAAGGTGCCAGTGAGTTTAAAATTTCTTTCAGAAAGGGGAAGAAGCTGAATAGTGAGAGAACAAGGCTGGATCTTATGAGGAAACTCTGCAGAGATTTTAGGGTCAGACTGGTTGTACAGCTGAAGTATTGCAGTTTGAAATAGAAAAATAATTGGGGTTTGCTCTTTGAAGAAAATCAGGAGTCTTGATAAATTCAGTGTGAGCGCATGATCCTTTGTCCTGAATAGTTCATTTCCATGTGCAGCTTTCTAATAATCTAGAATAAAAAAAATCCAACTATGCACATGGTTATAAGAATCCAACTCTTTTGTCTTTGTCACTTCCTCCACCAGCTTTTCATCACTGCCTTGATTGATTCACTGTACAGCTGGGCAGGGTGACAAACTACTGAGCAGGGACCTGCTGGCTGTCAGCTCCTCTGAAACCCCTTGGCAAGTCACTATTGATTTACAAACTGTTGTGCACACTTCCTCAGTCCGTTATGAAACAGCTTAATTGAAAACAAAATCCTGAACTATCTTTTTATTTTCTTTTTTAAATTTTATTTTCCCTGATGTTTTAGCGCTGCTGTCAGGTTGGAGAAGTGGATGTCTAATTTCTGCAGGTGGCTGCTTGAGAACACTTTCCCCTCTCGCTGCAGGTTGTGTGTCTCAGCCTGGCTCTGTCTCTGCAGGTGTCACTTTTTTAGTTATCACATCCTTGGCTTTCTGTTTGTGTATATGTAATAGTGCCACGGTGCCATGGAGAGTTCTCCTGCAAAAGAGCCTCTTTTTTATATCTCAAAAGTCTTTTTCCCCTGTTTCCAACCTACCAGAGCTGGGAGCCTGCTCTAGCAAGGGCTTCAGCTGACTACTGGGAAAGTCATTTCATAGCAGGAGAAATGGGGCATCAGATGCCTCATCTAAGGAGATCATAAAGTTTTGATCACCAAGGAGTTAAAAAAAAGATTCAGATAAGCAATTTTCAGATGCAATTTTCATAGACAAAAAGCAAAACACAAATTATCAATGGACCCCTTCCAGCCACGGGATTAGGAGGTCAGTGGGCTGGGGCTCTCTGAAACATTGATATTAATAATGAGCAGTGGTTCCAGAGCAACTTGGCAACTTCCCAGCTACTTGGCTGATAGAGATGTCTCTGCAGACTGCCAGTGGGCTGAAAAAGATTCAGGAAAATGTCAAATGCTTTCAAAAGGTATTTCAAACTGGATGCTGGCACTCTAGTTATCCTAAATATCACTGGAGAGGAAAATGGCATTAAGAGAGAAAAGGATTAAAATATATGAAAAATGCTCACAGCATTGAGATTCATTCACTCAGCTGTGAGGAAGAAAATGACTCATATGAATACCTCTATCTGCTTATAATTCAGATTAAATTTGCAGAGCCATAAGAGTAGGTTGTTCTTAGAATTTAATTCACCCAGGGTAAATTAAATTTGATGAGAAAACCTAAGATCAATAATAAGCCAGCTTCTGTCCTACTGTTTGTTTTGTAAAATAATATAGAAAACAATACTGTCAATTTAAAAATAAAGAGTTTCCAATAAGTGTCACATTTAATATAGAAAAATTCAAAAATCAAAGTATTTTTTGCCTGAGTTTGGTAAACTTTTGGTTCCTCGGTCACTCATATTTCATGATAAATAATTTGGTTTTAGCATCTGGGAACCACTTCTCTCTCTGCCTCATGGATGTTCCCAGGTTGGGTTTCTTGATTTTGTGGGGACAAGGCACCCTTGCAAGGGGATCATTCCATTGATGGTCCATAGCAAATAACAAAATACCCATTTAAATACTGGATTTTTCATTACCGAATTACCAAATTAATCACTAAATAATTAAATACCCATTCAATTACTGAACTTCATTTCCTGAGGTCTGGCCTGCCAGAGGACTCGGATGAAAATTACATGGTATTCAAAAGTACAATATCTGGAGAAGGCAGCATTGCTGGGAGGCTGGAGGATGCTGGGGCCTTCTGGAAACAGAAACTGGCCCAGCAGAGCCCTCTGCACAAGGCAGCACAAAGGGTGACTGGTGGCTGATAACAGGGGAAAGTTGGGTTGTTTATGACTTTCTTTGGAGTGGTGTGATGAGTTGGTGTCAGCAGGTAGCCAAGCACTCAGGACAGCCCTCAGAGAGGGACGAGGAGGAAACAGGCAGAGAAAAAGCAGTGGGGATGAAGACAGGGTGGAGATAAAGACAGGAACATCCACTCCCAGTTCCTGCAGTGGGCTAACAGGTTCCTTGGGGTGAATAAATTCAAATCATGGAACCACAGAATGGTTTGGTTTGGATGGACCTTAAAGATCATCTTGCTCCAACTCTCATCACGTGGTACCAACCCCCAAAGCTGAATGTTTAATTACTGATTTAGGTAGTGAGAAACAAAGGTGTCAAACCTAAAATACTTATGGAAAACACCTTTCCTCACTCTTTAAACATAAAATACTTATGGAAAATGCCCTCCCTCACCCTTTCCTGGGCTGTTCTCTCCACTGTTTCCCTCAGTGCTGTTGTAGGTCCCTTTCATGAGGCAATGGCAGCATGGGCACTCTTTGCCCTTCACTCTTTTCTTCTGCATTTCCCTCCTTCTTACATGTCTCCCCTGATCTGGTGTGAGGCTCAGTGGACCATGGTCCCTTTGGGTTTTTCACCTTCTTGCTCCATGAGAGGGATATTCTGTGTTTGCACAGCAAAACTCTCACTCTGACCTTAAACTCTTTCAAACATGAATTAGTGAAGACACATTTTCTTTAAGGGAACTGGAAACCCTACAATTTTCTGTACCAGTGTGATTAATTCCATAGCAGATGAACCACTTGCAGTGCTGGTACCTGTAGGTCCTTGGGTGATGATATGGAAAAAAATATGTCAGCCAATATGAGAAGGATCCCATGCACTGAATTCTGCCTGGAAGTTAAAATCAGATTAAACAGATTTATTTTATAATTTTTCTTTCTTATGATAGAAATAAATCTCAATGTAAGATTTAATATTTGATATTAATATATTAATTTAAATTAAACTAGAAATTTATCCCTCAACATCTGTTTAGAGTATTTAATAAAGTTGAAATTGGTCAGATTCTGGTTCCTGTGGTTACAGAGAGCTGAATTTCATTCTTGTGGCTGTATAAATGTTTGAGTGAGAGCTGGGTTGGCCGGAGCAGAGGAGTTCTGGGGTTTCTGGTGTGAGCATTCTGTTGATGGCTCTGCAGGCTCAGGTGCAGAAAGCAATGCCCTACTGCAGAGGGGAAAACAGCATTTGCTGTGGGGGGACGTGTCTGCAGTCGAGGTCTCTCTGAGCTGCACAATGACAATGGGGGATCACATTTCAGAGCAAAATGCTCAGCCTTAGGGACCACAGGTTCAGGCTGAAAATATCAGGGAATTTCACCAGGAAGATGGAGTATTGCTGTTTTTGAGGGTGATTCTAATTTGAATGTTATTCTATTTTCCATTATTGCAGGGATCCTTTCAACTCTGGGAAATGGGTATGTTATTTTTATGTCCTCAAAGCGAAAGAAGAAGCTGAGACCTGCTGAGATAATGACTGTTAATTTAGCAGTGTGTGATCTGGGCATTTCAGGTAATTTCATGTTTTTATTTTCCCTTGTTTTTACTATCTCACCATTCTGCCTGGCAGCAGCAAGAGACATTCCTCTGGAAGTCATGGGAGCATCAAATGCCTTTTGCTGCAGATATTTCTGCTCTATTATTTGCATGTAAATAATAGAGGAGGATGGAAAACAACATTCCTGAACAACGTGATGGGAAGAAATGAACAGTGCAGAGGAAAAATTAGGGTTGATTTTATCAAACAGGCAGAACTCCTGTTCACCCCAGCACTGGGCAGGTCTCCAAAGGCAGCTTCCATGTGCACCCTGGCACAATAACCACGAAATATCTCGGTATTACAGGTGCAGAAAATTATGTTTTCTTGCCATAGGGTGAAATAGAAAGGATCCAAATGCCTCAAAAATACACGTTTAGCCAAATAATTGGAAAATGTCAGTGGCCATCACCCATCAAAGCTAATAGTTTTCTCTCTAGTGGCCATCCTCCTTTGTCTCTGGATCAGAAAATATAAGCATTTGTCAATCTGTAGAGTTTGAGCCAACTGGGAGGATTTTTATTTCAACCCCACAATCTGGATGTCCTGGCATTGGAGGAGGGAGCTTTGGAGAGGTTTATCCAGAGCTGCAGAGATGGTTGTTCTGGCTCTTGACATGAGACTGATTCAGCTGCTCACGGGTAAATACAGGGAAAGGTCTGGATGTCCTTTAGAACAGGGTATTTTGGATGGCAGACAATCCAGTGGGTATCAGGACCCAGCTGACCATGGGATCTCCCCAGTGCCATATAAATGGAATTATTATCCCATGCTTGCAGGGTCTTCTGTCCCCCATGTGTTGTATACACGGATACCTCTGCCCTCAGCTCCAGCTCCCTTTTCCTACCTTTGTCTCTGCCAGATGCTTTTGCCCTCATCTAAACACCAAAAATATCCCTGAACAATATGAAATGATGGCTCCCAGCCTCCCCAGACTGATGCTTGTTTGAGCTGTCACAGCATGAGACCAAAGATCTGCTCATCCCTGCAGATTCCAGTGGTTTTGGTCAGTAAACATGGATTTCTGAAGGAAATGCTAATTCAGTAGAAGAAAGATGTTGGTATAAATATCACTGCTACCACACAGAGAAATCCCAATGATTTCTTTGGCATTTCTCTCATGGACACACTACTTCCATCTCTCAACACTTACAGCCCCACACTGGTTTTTCCCTCCTCTGTGATATTCCCATTTTCTTTGTGTTTTAAGAATCTGTATTATAAGGCTTAAGTTAGTCACTCCAATGAGAAGGAGTGTTTCAGGAGAATTTCCCCAGCTTTATATTCTGAATTTTGCCCAGAGAAGCTGTGTCTGCCCCATCACTAGAAGAGTCCAAGGCCAATTTGGATGGGTCTTGGAGCAACCTGGGATAGTGGAAGGTGTCCCTGCCCATGGCAGGAGGTGGAATGAGACAGCCTTTAAGATCTCTTTCAACCCAAAATATTGTGATTCTATGACTTGATGAATTTTAGCAGGTATCTCCTAACCATGAAACTGTGTCCCAACCACTCAGACTACAGCTTGTTTGGGACTGCTCTTAGTGTGAGGGTTGGAAATATTTCTTTTAAGGTCTGTAACCAGTGCACCACGTGGTCACCTTGCTTTCTTCCATGGGGATCTCAATCTATCTGGGGTTTAAATTTTGGAATTAAAAATAGTGATTGCCAGAGCCATGCTTGGTTTTCTCCATTCTCTATTTTTTCTTTTTTAATTAATGGAAGGTGCCAAGTTGAGAAATGTGATGTGTTCTGTCTGCTGGACAAACTAAAAATAGGATTTTTTTAGCGAACTCTTCATATTTCACACACTTAACTTTTTGAAGAAAAGAGTTCTGCTTCCTGCAGATTTCCACAGGGTGGCACCAGCTCCTTGTTCAAAGCTGCATCAGGCTCACTTTGCACTGACACCGTGCTCTGGGCTGCTCCGAGCCCTGCTGCTGAAGAGAAATTTGATTTTGTGCAAAGAAATGTGTCAGCTTTTAAAGCTGTCAGTCACTTTTATGCCTAAAATTGCTGACTTGATTGTTAGCACACACCTTGACCTTGCATTATTTAATGTTTTTCTTGAAACCTTAATCACAGAGGTCAGCTTTTGCTTGAAAAATTAAAAGTGCATTTATTCTGCTTGGAGAAAAGCACATCGTACATTGACCTGAGCACATCCTGCAGGTCCAGGCAGAACTTTCCTTACAGGCTTAGGCTGAAGGAAAGTAATCCAAAAATACATTTTTAAAAAATGCATCTGATTTTGAAGGGTTTTCAATTCTGTTGCTTTTGGCATGGAACAGGGAGCAAAGGTAATTTTCTGCAAGATTCAGTTTTTTGAAGAAATGCTTTAATTTTCTGTTAAGAATGAAAAGAGAATGCATGGTTTTACATCAGTTCAATGAGAAATGGAAGGTTTTTAGGAAAAAATATTTTCCTACAGATCACTTCAACAAAATAGAGATTTTTGTCTTGGTTTCTATGAATAGGTTACCTTGTGGGAAATACAGTTTGCAAGATAATTTTTGCCCCCTTCATAAAGCAATTCACCGAGCTTCTATGACATTGCAGACACTGTGGTTCAGCCAGGGAAGCCAGCCCAGGGAAGCTGAGATGTTTTCAAATCCTTGAGGTGCTCTGGCTGCTCCTGTGCAGGAAGGAATACAGTCACAGGAATGTGGAGTTCAATATCTAATGTTTCAGTGTTGCAATTGGAATGTTCAGGCCTGGGAGAATTTAAGATCAGGCTGGTAAGTAAAACTGAAGTGTTTGGAAAACAGATGTCCCTGGATTATAAATTTTTGAGTTTTCTGTTCCATTGAAGATGATTTATTTTCTTTGCTGAAATTTAGACCAAGAGAAAGATCATAATTAGGAGAAAGCAGAGATTTCCAGCTAGATAATTAACATTTTCAAACTTTGTCACAATACTTACAAAGAATATGAAAAATGTAAACCTGCTTTAAGGAGAATGGAATATCATTTGACCAAACTTCACTTCTTCCATAATGCAGCACTCACTTTTACCTGTGGAATGAACTAAAGTGCCTCTAAGAGAAAGCCTCAAAAACAGTTACTTATTTCCCATCTCTGTGGGGAAGTTTAGGATGTTTTGGTATCTGTGTGCAGTGGCTTGCTAGGAGGCACCAAAGAAATGTGTGGTGTGGGGAGGAGATGAAACCACTTCTGCAGCTCAAGTCCATATCTTTCCTTCCCACCTAACACTTTAGCTCACTGTGTATCCTACTGCTGGGCCTGGACAGGTTAGAAAAAGTCCTTTTTGAAGGCAAATTTCTCTACCTTATGCTTGAGGACACTCAGTTGGCTACAGGGATGTAAACTAAGTAGATCTGTGCCTGTTTCAAGCTCTGACTCACCACCAACCATCCTGTTTAGGTATTGGCACATGGACTTAACACATACTCTGAACGTTTCATAGTGAGAAGAGCCTGCCCATGATCAGTCCCAGAGTGCTGGTTTACCTCTGGTTCCTGTGGTTTACAGCAAAGCACCTATTTCCAGCCCTTCTGCAGGCTTGGCTCATCCTACCTCATCATTGGTGCCGTGGGATCCAGCTACAGCTCTCTTGGGCTCAGTCCTGTGCATGGAGCCCTCACAAGGCATGGAATCACAGAATGCTTTGGGTTGGGAGGGACCTTAAAGACATCTTGTTCCAACCCCCTGCCGTGGGCAGGGCCACCTTCCAGAGTACCAGGTTCCTCCAAGCCTCATCCCACCTGGCCTCGAACACTTCCAGAGATGGAACATCCACAGCTTCTCTGGGCAACCCATGACTGTGACTCACCACCCTCACAGTAAAGATTTTCTTCCTAATATCCCATCCAAATTTACCCTCCAGCTTAGAGTCATCACATACTCTGCCTGAGGCCCTTTCTCCACGTTGCAGAGCACTTTTATGGGCACTAGTTTTGTGCAAGGGAGAGGGCTGGCCTTTCTGATAAAAGGAGATTTTCTCAAGGATGGATTTTATCAGTGGGCTGACATTTTCTTCTCCTCTGGAAGTTGTAGGCAAACCCTTCAGCATCATCTCCTTCTTTTCCCACCGCTGGATGTTCGGGTGGGTAGGCTGCCGCTGGTACGGATGGGCTGGCTTCTTCTTTGGCTGTGGGAGCCTCATCACCATGACAGCTGTCAGCCTGGACAGGTACCTGAAAATCTGCCACTTGTCCTATGGTAAGGCAAATATGTATCCATATGTAGATAATGGTATCATCTATGACTGTAGAAAAGCTGTATTAGGTGCTATAGTTTACTACACTGAAATAGTAATTAAGCTCTTCAGAATACTTTCCTTAAATATAGAGGGGAGTACACAGAGGAGACAAACGTTTGCATGATCCAAGAAATCCCAGTTAAATTCATTTCACTGGGCATAACACCCCTCATAGGTGGGCAACACCCTGTTGCCCCTCTGCTGTCTGCTTAAGCCATGAATTTTTGTAACCTCTCATAGATAAATCACTTTATGTCTATCAAGGCCTATTAGCATTAACAGATGCAAATTCTGCACATATTGCAGGGTCTTATGGACCAACACATAAGAATATTCCTTATTAGATGCCTAAATTCCTCTGCGGTGTGTGGCAAGCTATTTAAAGCACCTAAGAGATTTGGAAGGACAGTAAGTCTTAATGTGAAATAGTCTCTCAAATATGGAAATGGAACCTGAGAGGATGAAATGAATTTAGCAGTGTAAAGTGTTACCATCACATCCATCAGTATCTTGTACCTCTGGAATATGATGTATTAAATGCTTAATTCTTTCCAGTGAAACTATATTGTCACAGTTTAGAAAAGATGTTCTTGCATTGCAAGGGACTAAATTCTCATCCAAATTCAGGGAATGCTCAAGGTGACTTTACAAGTAATTAACACCTTGCCCATGTGAGTTGAGGGGCACTACAGATTTCTTTATGATGACATTTAATACTGACCAAGTTAAGTTGTAAGGAATGCTTGCAGCTGGGAGGTGTGAGTAAGCCAGTCTGTGCAAGCAGATAAGAGCTGTGGTACTGTGCTATCATAGACCCTGGTGTGTCCATACTTTTTCCCTAAATGGGTGTACAGGGGAGGTCTCCTTAGCTGAGTTTTAGATGCACCAATAATATTAAGCAGTATTTCAGTTCTTTCCATATTTCTCAAAATAATTTAGTGGAAACCCAAATCACAGACAATTTTTCACAGACTTGGTGAGCTGAAGTAAATATTTCATGGCTGGCTGCATTCATGTCACCAGCTGTGGTGTTTAACATGACATCTTAGTTCATGGGAGAGAAAACTCTTCAAAACCTTTCTTCTCAAGGGCTCTGATCATGGTGGTCCATACAAAATGATGGCAAGCAATAAATAGACATGTTTATCATGATCAGTCTAGGTGATTAAAAAATGTTTCTCTTTTGATAGTTATGCTGTTGTTGCTTTGTTTTTCCACCCCTGAACACAACAATCCACCTTTCTGTCTCTCAGCCATCATACATGAATACATCATTTGTCAGGCACTGTTTGTTTTCCTTCCAGTCATCTGGATGTGTAAAATCAGAAAGGGACACATCCAAATTACAGGCGTTTCTTTGCTTTGGTTTTATTTTAAATCACTCTGAAACCCTGACGAAATTTCCTTAATGTTAGTGTGAAGTGAGTGAAAAATCCCCTGTGAGTCAGAGACTACAAATGATTTGGAGGTTCCAAGATGGAAGGAGATGTTATTCCATTATATTGCAAGTTCCTGCAAAAATGAAGGATTTAAATTTGTTAGTCCTATCTGAGTCCTACATGTTGAATACGTAGATGATGATGAAAACCCTGAAACTTTTTCAAGATGAATTAGAGCTGTATGCAAGACGAGCAGAGACACAATGTTCTGATCTCCAGGAATTCTGTTTGCATTTAATTAATAAAAAAAGGCAAGGATAAATGAAAACATGTATAACAGATACTTCTGACAGGATACACATGGTGATTTTCTGTACTGGAAAAGAATGAAAAAGTAAAATTAAATCTTAGATATTTCCACTGTAAAGCCTTGTTTTTCAGTCACTGAGTTTCAGCGTTAGGAGAGAAAAAATAGGGAAAAAAACCTAAGTGACATTAAAGAATTGAAATTACTGGACAAGATTCCCACGACTGTTGCTGAGCTGGTTGTTTGATTTTCTTTAGTTTGGACTTTCCTCGGTTGTAATTCATCACAAATTAAAGCAAAGATCTGAAATAAGGACAGTTGGAGCCTTCCATGTGAGTGTGCCTCTGTCCTCATGAGCCACAACGTGAGCTCAGGGTCACTATGGACACCTGCAAGGAGCCAGGATGACCGTGACAGAGTTGTTGTCAGACAGGCCAGCAAACTCATATTTCACAGAATGAGAGAATGGTTTGGGTCAGAAGGGACCTCAGAGACCACCCAAAGGCCCCTCAGGGACAGCTGCCACTAGACCAGATTGCTCAGAGGCACACCCAGCCTGGCCTGAGCACTTGCATGTGACACAGCGCATTCCATCGTGCCAAACACCTCTGGCCATGGGTTTAACTCTTGAATTTTCCCCCAGGCACCTGGCTGAAGAGACATCATGCATTTATCTGCCTGGCAATAATCTGGGCCTATGCCACGTTCTGGGCCACAGTGCCTTTTGCTGGGGTGGGCAGCTACGCCCCCGAGCCCTTTGGGACCTCCTGCACTCTGGACTGGTGGCTGGCACAGGCTTCAGTGGCTGGACAGGCTTTTGTTCTGAGCATCCTCTTCTTCTGCCTCCTGCTCCCGACTGCGCTGATTGTGTTTTCCTATGTCAAAATAATTTTAAAAGTCAAATCATCCACCAAAGAAGTTGCTCACTATGATACCAGGATTCAGAACAGCCACATACTTGAAATGAAGCTGACCAAGGTAGGTAGGAATGTTTTCCTCAGTTTGCTGTGCTGGGTCATAGGAGCAGATTTGGAGACAGTGACAGGATGCTCTGAAGGTGTTTTTTGTAGCTTTTTCCCCTGTTACTGTCAAGATGGGGAAAGAACAGGAGTGGAAACATAATTCAGTGATTAGGGCACTTGGGTCCCTGAGATCATGATTCACTCTGAAGCTCTGCCACAGCTTTCCCCTATGATCTTACAAGTCATATCACCTCCCTGTGGCCCCGCTCCCCACCATAAAACACCCTTTGCTTTCAGAAACAGTTGTAAAGACTAATTTAAGGTATTTGATGTGCATAGGAATTATAACAGAAAAAACAGAGCAGATTACTGTAGCAGGGAAATAAAATTTTCAGGCAGTTTATGTTCCTCTCTTAATGAAGATATAAACAAAAATTGGTCCTGTGACACTGCAATTGTTTTTATGCAAATAATTTATCATATAGCCTCAGCCATGAACTGCTGATAAAAATGAACTGAATTGCTAAAATTAATTTTCCATCTCAGACCATATCCTGTTTTCCCTTTCTGATTGAATCTATTTTCTGTTTGGCAGTGCTGACAGCCATGATCCTTGCTACTGGTTATTGTGCCAGGAAATCTCTCAAAATAAAGGCTTGTATAGAACAAAATCAGATTCCTTAGCTGTAAAAGATTTACCAACCCCTGAAAGCCATGCCAAGAGCGAGACAAGCAGCAAGTTTTGCTTGGCTGATCAAATTTTATTACCATTTTTGTGAGTTGAACTGAGAGTTATATAACATGCAGCATTTAGAGACATTCTGTCTAAACATATCTGAAAATCTCAACTATGTACCTGCACAGCCGGTGCTGCCAGTACAGCTGGTACAACTTCACTTGCCTTTCAAAAGAATGTTTCAAATTGTTACTTTTTTTTGGTGGTTATTCAGCAAATTTCCTTTGAAGAGCAATGGGAGCTTTTGATTTGAGGCTGCAGATTTTTTTTTTTTTTGCATATTGGAATGATCATGTAAAAATTCAATGTGATCTGAGTCACAACACCAGCAATTTTCCCTTGTCTTGGATCTACACTGGAGAACAAAATGTTGGGGTAAACATAAATATGGAAAATTAGTCTCCCTTATAACCCATTTGACTCCACAGCACAATTTGTAACAAACAGGCTGTGTTTGAGATCCTTGGCTCACCTGCAGCATTCTTTCAGTGACAGAAAACAAAAAGACCAGGCTACAGGAAAGATTATGGAGTGTCCAAACCCCTTGTGCTTATTGGTGATTTTTTTTTGTAATCTAATCCTGCTAATCACCTTATTCCAAATGGGTGCACGTGTGCTGCTACAGTGTGGATGCAGCCATTGTCTGTCAATGGCAGCAGCATAAAGGCAGATGTTTTTCAGGGTGTATGATGGCATGGCATCATTTGAAGTGAGATCAGGCTGTGACCAAGTGCAGACAGGCTGGTTCAGCTAAAGTATACAAATCACAGATTTTGCCCCCAAACAGTTTTTCTTTGGTATTTATACTGAAGTTTCTTATGGTTACATTTTGTCACATTATAAGGAGGTCACTTACTAATTTACCAGGAACTCATTTATCAGAAATAAAATATTTAACATAAATTTGCTTTTTAAAGTATCTACATATTCTAATGGAGTGCAAATCCAATATTTGGGTTAGGAGAAATAAATCTAGACATTTTACCAGCATTCTCACTCTCAGTTAAATTCCCAGTTTTCAAAAGATCTTTTTTCAAGAACCTTTGTGCTCTGCTGTTATCAGTATATTATCCTAAAAAGGAGATTCTGTGTTTCAAAAGGAATCCCCTCCTTAAATAATTTGGATTCAATATCAAGCTATTATTATTTTCTGAAGTGTCATTTAGTTTCCTCATATTTAGCCAGACTTTACTGTATTTTTAAAGGTCTGATAGCAGACTCATTGACTGCTCTGTGTCAGGCAAAAGAAACACTGGCACGAGATAAGGAGGCAGATTTAGTTCATATTGTAAATTTATATGAAAAAGCATGTTATCATTTTTCTCTCCCATTCAGTGGAATGTAACTCTTGCGTTTTGCTGAGCTCTGTGCTCTCTGCCGGCGTGTGTCTCCTCGGGATAAAGCCCGTGTCTCTTTCCTGCTCTCACAAGGTGGCGATGCTGATCTGCGCAGGGTTCCTCATTGCCTGGATCCCGTACGCCGTGGTCTCGGTCTGGTCAGCCTTTGGGCGGCCGGACTCGGTCCCCATCCGGTTCTCAGTGGTCCCAACTCTGCTTGCAAAGTCGGCAGCCATGTACAACCCCATCATTTACCAGGTCATTGACTGCAACTTCTCCTGCTGCCGGCCCGGAGGGCTGAAGGCCAGGAGCTCTTTGAAGAAATCGAGGTAATTTCTTCTTTGGGGAGTAGGATGCCTTTTGGAACACGATCTTCCAAAAAGTACCAAACTAAGATCTGCCAAGAATCACAGCTCATTGAATCTTATTTCTTGGGCTCGACAACATGCATTTTGATTTGGGATTTTTCTTGCCGTGAGAATTTGTAAAGGGACTGTAGGGGTATAAGGAGAAGCAAGAAGACAGTCCTTACTTTTAGATCCAGCTGCAACTCCATTGGTATAGTTGGGAAAAAAGTCCTATTGGTTTTAATGGGTTTTGGATCAATCCTCTCTTCCTAATCTTTTCCTTTCACATCATCATATGAGTATCCTCCAGAAGGTGTTGATGACCTCTCTTGCCAGTGAAGCAAATGGAAGAGAATTGTGTTAATTTCTTCCATAATGAACCAGTTAATACTATGCCTTTCAGCCACAGAATCAGCAGGGAGACACAATAGTTCTTCAACAACCCAGTAGGTAGCATTCATACCAAGAAAACCCACCTCAAACCAGACAAATCAAGTGTAATTGTCTCATAAGAAAGTATCTTTTTTTATTTTTTTATTTACAACCTTCAGGCAGAATTTGTGCTGTACACCTGTGGAACTCCTGAAAACACTAATTAGGCTCTTGGAGGAAAAGTATAGTTCTGTATTATGCCAGACAAGTACCTTACTTTTGTGGCTGAACAATGAGATAATGATGGATGTTAATCTAACAGTGTAGACTGTCACAAACACCACACCACACATAAGTGACTGTGAAACAATAGAATTCCAGTAATTTGCTTCAAAGGCCTAAAACATGTGTGCCTCAATAAAAGCATGAAGGACCATTTTATCATTCATATAATTCCTTTACCAAATCCAGTATTTTTTGTGTGTTGCTCAGTGAGTCAATCTTGAGCTTCCACAGCTTCTTGTAGCAGATCATTCCATAATCTTGCACTGAGATTCATTCACCTGCAGAACATACAGAGTTCATATATGTTGTAAATGTCTGAGGTGCTGAATTTATAGTTTGCCAAATTCCCTTCTGCAGTTTTAGTCAAATGGGACACAAATTCAAAGCAGCCTTCAGTGGATTTTTGGTGGCTGGATTTGTGTTTAACACCTGAAGGAGGTCTCACCCAGTCCCTCAAGCTGAATGCAAGGTGGCTTCTCTAGCCCTGTGCAGTGAACGAAATGATCTGGAGGAATCACTTCCCAGAAGCAGGAGCTTAATTTCCATCTTGGTGTGAGCAAAATGACCATTGTACCTTCTGTGCCCCACAGGACATACACAATATCTGCACACAGGGACTGCACAGCGGTGAACGAAACCCAGCTGGAAGCATGAGGGCTCAGCTCACGTACAGCAAATGAAAACCTGGTGGCAAACAACCCTACGGGCTCAAGTTCCTCCTTCTGTAAATGAATTGAGACATGGTGACAGGTTTATTTTACTCCCTGTTCCTGTGTACAATGTGCAGTTCTTTCCATCCTGACCAAAAATAGTGCGTTAGAGTTGGGCAAATATTCTAAGTACTCAGAGGAAGAAGAAACTGAGAAATTTTGTTTTTATTAAAAATTTTCCTTCACTTCAGATGCTTTAAAATGCCCTTTTTTGTTCTTGTTAGCACCAACAGAAATGACAGTTTGGGCAATATTTTCCCTCAGGGGAAGGAAAGTGTTCATAAAGGCCAGTTGTAGTTTACCAAAGCTAATCTCCCTAAATTCCTGCTGCAGTCACTGGAGACGTGGAGCATGAGAGAAAGGATTCCTTAGAGGAAAAATCTGAGTCAGAGCTTCACTTCTCAGGGCTCTGAATTACACAGTGGGGAAACATTAGCTGACTGGATTTCCCTGGTGAGCATCTTTCCAAATCATGAAGCTACAAGCTGTGTTAAACCCACTTTGACTTCAGTCCTTCAATATTCAGAAATATTTTGATTTTAGTCACGGCAAAGTCAGAGGTGCCACATTCATACACAGGATCACTTTACGAGATATAGAACAACAAACTCTTACTCAATTGTGAATGAGAGGGGAAAGGTCTCTTGCTCAAATTATAGATTCATTTAGGAGTTATGAGTAACTTTGTAACAAAAAAAGCAGAACTGAAATGAAGTCAGCCCAAGCCAAACTGAGCAAACCAATATTTCACACATTTTTATCATTCTCTGGCCAAAATTACAATGAAATATGATGGCAATAAGCAGAAAGATTTGATAACTGAATTTTTCACTGTGTATTTTACTCATCACAATTCTTTATGAGATCAATTCATGAGATATAAAATGGCAAAATGTTCCTCAATCCAAACCATGAAACCAGATTCAAAACCGGTGTGTTTGTGAGAAGGGTCACAGCACTGGTAACAGAGGAGTCTTTCCAAAGTGCAGCTGCAGAATAATTTTTAAACACTTAGTTTTGGGAGGATGAGGATTAGAAAATACTTGAGAAAATGAAGTTCTGTGAGTTCCTAATGCATTCAACAAAAAAAACAATGTGTCTTGAAATGACCTGGAGAGTAAGGCAGCCAAAACAGTTGTGTTGGATAGGAGACATAATTATTCCTATTACCTCATTTTTCTCCTTTGGATTTATCTCAAGGTGGAAGCATCACTACAGATCAAAAATTAGCCTTTCAGTAAAAGCAGATTTTTAATGCTTGAAATAATGATTTTGATGTTTCTATGTCATTTATTCAGGAAAGATATGATTCTATTAAAAATAAGTTAATTGCAAATCAAAGAGTCTCCCACACAGATTTATGCTGTTAAGAAAAAACAAAGGTACAAGGGCAAAGCTTTCTTCTGAGTTGTTCCTTTAAGGAAAGAAAGTATTTGTAAAGGAGTTTCAATTACTTTCCTGTTTAATATTTCCTGTTTAACGTTAATTTATCCTACTGTTATTTTGGAAATGTGTTTAACATACATTTCCTGCCACACCGAACTCAACTCCTTTTGTAGCTGATCCATGGTGATGTTAATATTGTTTTATACAATAATATCATAAAGATTCAATCTGATGTTTGTTGGCATGTCCCAGCACTCCCATTCTGCTGTTGCTATTTTATCAAATGATATTCAGACCATGTAGCAGAAGTAGAATTTTGTTGAATTTTCCTAAAGTATTGCTTACTCCTCTGCAATGCTTTAGCAAAAGAAGTTTGAATAAAAGTGAAGAGAACTTGCAGAGGTACAAAGAGTTGCTATGTTACCTATACATGGCTTTGTGTTAGTTTTTCCCCAGAAGTTGAGTTCTTTCATTTCTACAGACCTTTCAGCATAAGACCAACTTATTCCTTAACTATGGCTACAAATTGTGCCCACAAATTGATCCAGAGCAGAAGGCATCTTTTACAATATCTGCAGACTTGGTTATAAAGATATTAACAACCTTGCCTGCATTATCCTGCAGCTTTTATTATTTTCTTCATCCAGGCAAACTTTTGTTGGTATCTGTAGGTGTTTATCATAACTAAGGTGTGATGTGAACCAGTACAGTGGCCCTATAGATGAGATTAGCTGGAGCAACACTGTTGGTAAAGTGTTAGGAGTTGCTCAGTACTCTGACTGGATTTAGGGGTAGATCACTCACAGTTTGTGCATGAACCCTTCCTCTAAATTGGGGAAGCTTTTCTCTTTATTTGTTAAAATTATGTACTTTCCTCAGAATTGCTGCTAGGTCATCCCAGAAGTGGATACACACTTGTGGTAGGGCTGAATTTTATATTTTTAAAGAGTGTAAGATCTTTTTAGATTCCACTATAGTGAATGTACTAGATACATGTGCCACCTAAAGAGTTCAGAAGTTTAATAAACTCTAAATATGAACTTCCAGAATAATGACAAACATTTCATGTGACTTAAAGATATTTATTTTCATATTATTTAAAATTATTTATTTTTTATTCGGTACCATAACTATTCTTGTCTGAAAACTCAGTTTTGCCACGACTGAACAGTGTCTTGCTCTAGAAGAATCTTTAGGACTCCAGCTTGTACAGGAGATAGAGACAAGTTCATGCTGAGCACGTGTTCAAGTGAAAGAAGTTCCCCTGTATCAAGCAGGCACATTTCAGCAGGCAGTGTTTAATTTAAATGCAGAATCTGAACCTAAGAGCAAATGGATCTCATTGGATTCAATGACAAAGGAGAACTGGAGCACTCTCTTTGTTCACCTGTATATAAAGCAGCTCACAGAATTTCTGCTCTGTTTGGGATCACAGTGGTAGAGGAATGAGGGGTCTTATTATGGATTCAAATTTTCAAGGTCAGCTTTGAATTGATTTGAAGGCTGTAGCCAGATGGTTCTAAAGATAATACTTTGCCACTGATGCTCAGTACAGTTTCTTCCTCTCCCTGTGTTGAGGCTGATAATTGATTATTATATAAAACGGAGATATGTAAGCTCAGTCTGAGGTCATCAAAAGACACTGAATCCAGTGAATCTCTCACGTTCCTGTTCTAGAAATTTTCTAAATGTTTTACAAATTTCAAACTTATGCCATTTTGTGATCTGCTTTGTCAAAGCACCAACAGTATAAAACCTACTCAGTGTGATAAATGAGTAAGGAATACAACTCTGAAGGAAGATTTCTTTATTGCATTTTCAATATTTCATCCTCCTTGTTAAGAAATTTCCTTTTTTTTTAATGTATAAACATTAAACTAAATGTTTTTCAATGAAAATAGTGCCATCAAGAATAATAGCTATAAATGAGGATCTTTTATTTTGTAACCTTTGTGTGCATTCAGGCTGAGCTGCCAAGAGGCAAAATTCTATTTGAATTCATTGTCCATGACTTGAAGGAATTAATTGACACAGGCTAAGACTCAACTTAGATAATGAGCTGACCTGGACAGCAAGATTGAGAGTAAGAGAGTAATGACAGCAATATTGTATTTTGAAGTGATAGTGAAATTATGCAAAGCATGTGGATATGGAAATTTTTTATTTGTCATTTCAGTCATAGATGACGAATGACTATAAACCTTCTTCTGCAGACATGGAAATCTGTTGACAATGAAGAAATATCAGGATTTAAAATGCCTGAAGAGACTCTTGAAATAGTAGATTTAAACAAATTTTTATGACAGAAGTTGAAAAAAATTAAGTACTAAAAATGCAAATTATGGTTGTGGGATTTTGGAAGAGAGTAGGGAGCATTTGTCCATGTCCATGAATGCAGCTGTAGCAAATTTTATTTCTAGACCTGTAATAAAAATGAAAAGAATCCAACCCTACAAGTGATTTGTTAAAAATATTTATCACCCACAGCACAAGACTGTTGATAGCAGAAGATTTTTGGCTTTGTGACATCGAAAGCGAAAGAGAAAATTGATGTGTCCTCATACAAAGAGAGTGTGATTAATGAATGACAGGCACAATGACAGTGAACTGTATTCTTTGGTGGAACGTTTCTCTTGGCTGACAATGTCTCAGAACTTGTCCCACCGTGTTCTTGGTCATGAGAATAAACCTGAATAGCTGCTAAATGACCAGGCACTTATTTCCCCTGCAGTTCTACATTATTCATTTTATGTTTGTGTTCCTACCTCTTCTTCCCACCAGGGAACTTTCAGACCCATCAGACAATCTGCATCCCTCAGGAAAGCTGCTTTGGCATCTTTTTAGTCACATTTCCCAGCTCAGGATGTCCCAGCGTGAGTCTCCCCTGGGTAAGAAGCTCTTGACAAATGATGTTCACCTTAACACCAATTTCTCCCCTCCTCAAAAGGAAGGTTTTGTTGTTTCTCTCCACATCTGTATTTTCCCAAGTTCCACAGGCTTTTGCAGGTCCCTGGGCCCAAGGAAGAACATTTATCAGCCTGACACTCGATTCTCTGGAGAGCTGCAGATGAGCACCACCCTTACCATCACCATGTTTGCACGTGTTCTGGAGCTCTTGTGCATCCCATACTGACCTTTCTCTTATCTACAGGCTTTGCTTTTCAGGATGGCTCAGGTATCCTTCACTTGGAACACGGTGCACATGGCGAGGGCTGTTTTTGTAACTCTGGGATGATCTTCACTTCCCACTTACACCTGTTCCACTTTGCAGCTGAGGGAGTGGGTCTTGGACATATAGGCCAGAGCAAAACCTTTTGAAATACAAGGTGCAGCTACAGATTTTCATGCTCTCATTACAGGATGCTTCACTGGTTTTGAATAAAGAGCCTTTTTCAGTCTCTGACTGCAGTTTTGGGTCTCAGCTGGGTAGGGAAGAGAACCCACCTGGTTTGTTAGAGATCTATTCTGAGAAGCACATTCAGTATCAAATCAGGTGACTGCAACAAATGAATCAAAGTTCCTGATAAAGGTTTGTAGGTTCTCTGAGTCAGTAGGATGGTCATTGGTCTGTATTTTGAAGACAGCACCCAAAGGGAGTTTTGGGAGTAGATCTCCTAATCTTTGGGGAATATAGCTAATAAATTTGTGAAATTACAAGTAAACATTGCACTGACCAAAACCTGACATTGCGCAGAACTATTTCAGGTATATAAGGTGGATACATGTGTTGTATGCAATACATTTTAAATGATAAATAATGTTTACATTGCATCAAGCATAATCTTGCATTAGTGAAAATATGAAACATTTAGAAAATAGGTATGTGTAGAAAATAGGTACAAAAATAGAAAAAGGAAGACCTTTTTGGTTTCTAAAAGGGGCTACACAGAGGCTCAGCCTACCAAAATCAGAGGCTGGTGTGAAAGTCTTGCTTTTTCTGCCCAAATCTTGCAGAACATGTCAAGGAAGGGACCTTACCTTGGGGTTTTGCATTCATGGAGGCAGTCGGCAGCACCAAAAAGTGTTTCCCTGGAGCACCTGAAGATCATCATTCCTGAATTACAAACCCTTATCTCAGATTGATCAGCGGGTGGAAAACCTTCCCATCTGTCTGCAGTGCTGGTCCCCAAAGCTAAGGGATGCTTTAGAGAAGGTGTAACAGGGAGGAGAAAAAAATTATAATATATAAACAACAGATACTGAGGTGAGGGAGTGACAGGGTTAAGCAAAGTAGTCTAAAAGAGGAAAGGCCAGAGAAAATTAAATCAGTCTATAAATAACTTGGAGGAAATAATAATGGAAATGAAAGAAGGGAGTTATTTGCAGTCTCAGAACTTGATAGAATGAGAAATCAAAGCTAGAAGCTAAGGCAGGAATGCCAGAATGGGCCTTTCTGAACTGCAGGAACATTCAGGCTTTGGAAGAGTTCTCAAGGGCAGAAGCTGGGACATGATTAACTAGATACTCAAGAATAGATTATTTAATCTACTAACAAAAATTGTTGACAATTGGCAATATTTCTAAACAGTCATTTTTAGTCCTGATATCTGATTTTTTGAGCATTTTCCTAATTTAAACACTAGTAGGAGCTCACCTTAGGAGCTGTCTGTGCTGCTGAAGCAATGAGTGCTGACCTTGCTGTACAGACAGCTTGATCCTTTACACTGGAACTGGCTTCAAAGGACCCCTCACACCGTGAAACTCCACTTCTAATGATGTGATTTTAAAATCCAAAGTTGGTGCAATGCAGTGTCATGTGCAGATGCAGAGTTAAACTTTATTATGTAAGAAGTAGCTTTGCTTTCACAGTTATTAGATGAGATTTTCAGAGAGATATCATTCTGCAACACTTGCAGTTCAAGCTGAAATAAAGTGCTGTAATTACTGCCATGGACAATTTGTTGGAATAAAATATTTTCAGCTCTGCTATTTAGCTTTTGAGCACATAATAATAAATCTGAAATCCCAGAGTCATTAAATTAAAATACATCAAAAAACCACAGGGAAACTACATGAGAAAATTACCTTCAGAAAAACATATATTACTGGTTTGTGATCTACATTTTCATTCTTAGGAAATTCATTTCTCATAGAGTTAAATTTACAAAGATACCAATAGACTTTTAGTGATACTGACCCAAAATAACTATGATATGATTGTTATCTCAAAGCTTAGGTATATTAATTGTATTGAAATATATTTTTACTACTGAAGGTGTGTCCTATTAAGAAGTAATTTGAAGTGTAATTTTTGTGTAAATGTGCTGTATTTTTTGTTTCAGTTTGTGGGCAGTAGGATTGTATTTACATTTAATGTCCTGATACTGGTCTATGCTTAATATTGTACAGCAAGAAATCACAGACATGTATTAGAGAGATTTCTGATCTGTTTAGGGGATCAGACCCCTTCCTGCTGAAAATATGTGCACACCTGCTTGGAAGTCCATGGTCTACTTCTCTTTCCAGTTTCTAATGTAAAAAAAGGATCTTGTGTTTCTTTTGCTTTGCTCATCTCCTACCACAGCAGCCTCAGCAGCGTTTTTGGGGTTAATTTGGTTAACAAGACCCACAACAAGGGAAAAGGGAAAGTAGGGAAAATGTGGGCTCCTTTCTCAGTTAAAGATGAGATAAACCAGGAGCAACCCCACCAAAATCAGGGTACTGCTCTGAAACTGTGATAGAAATGAAAGGAGAAAACACCTTTTCAGTTTTATGGGGCCCAAGAAATGCCAGATGTACTGACCACTGTCTGGGAGCTGGCTCTCCAACTCTGATGTAAACAGCTAGACCTTGAGCTAAGATGGTCCTTTTTGCTAAAGAGACCCAGTGACTGCACTAAAAATTTAACACAAAGGTGAGGAAGGCTGAAGGCCACTTTGCACCTGGCTTTGAGTGATTTTGGCTTCCTTCATGTTCTGCTTCATTACAGTCCTTAAGAGGACTGCACCTGACCTTCCCAATGGCCCACCAGAGTACACAGCTGAAGTGTCAGTCTCAGCATGCTGGTGTTGTAAGCAACATTCAAAGCTGTAATAAACTAATATAAAACCTCCTAGAATACTTATTACTGAATTTTGTCAGCACTTTGGAGCTCAAAGTGTAATGGAGGATCTGAGTATGGTGATTAATGAACCTCAGAGGTCAGAGCGGTGGGAGAGTTCATTAACCACCATGATTTTGTAGCTCACGGTATAAAATTCAATTGTTTGTGTCCATCAATGTTTCCAACACATTGTGTGTCAGCGCAATGTCCTGGAACTGCAATCACCAATGTGAGAGAAAATTTATGGAGCGAGCCTGTAAATAACTGTGTAAGTTCTCAAGTGGTGTTGCTGAGTTAATATGTTATTAATATATAACACTGTGTTATGAAGCAGTAAAGAACCTCACTTACTGGCTGCACTTAACATCAGGGGACACTTTACTGTCACTGTGTTGGAATAACAGTGCTGATTTTCATTTTTCTCTGCCCTTTTTATTCCCCTAAACACACAACCACGTGGATGACATCATGGGCAGACTTTATTTTCTGCACTTTGTTATCTGAATTTGCTTTCAAATAAAGCAAGACAATGGATCAATGCTGTTACTTGTGGTTTTGTCTTGGGTTTTGATCACAAAATTGTATGTTTTTACATTAAAGCTGCTTTTGGTGCCCTTTAACTGCAATCCTTAACCTACTCTTGTCTGAAGTAAAATTCTTTGTTCTGAGGGTGGGTTTAGAGAATAGGAAGAAATTCTTCCCTCTGAGGGTGGTGAGGCCCTGGCACAGGTTGCCCAGAGAAGCTGTGGCTGTCCCATCCCTGGCAGTGTCCAAAGCCAGGTTGGACAGGGCTTGGAGCAGTCTGGAAGGTGTCCCTGGCCAGGGCAGGGGAGTTGGAACTGGATGATCTTCAAGATCCCTTCCAACCCAAACCATTCGGTAATTCTGTGTCTTGAGTGGCTGCAAAACCTGTGTGAGGACCATTTCAGTGTGATGAGAAACAAGGAAAACCTCCCCTTGAGAAGTTATTTGCAGATACCCTGATTAAAGTGATTCTCTAAATAAAGGAAAAAATACTGTCTCCACCTATTTTCTCCCTGACCCCAAAAGACAATTGGCAGCTCTGGCTAAGGGACCCTACAAATCAAAGTTTGGGAGCTGCCCTGCTTTGGGCATCCTGACCCAGTGGAGTGCTACCTGGGCAGGCTTTTAACATGCTCTTGCCTGAGAGGACATCAAAGTGGGATGGTCTCCTTCTTACGAGTAGCTTTGTCCTGTTCTTCTCTGAGGAGAGTAGGAAACTGGGGAGAAGGATCCATCCTCTTTTCTCTGTTTGCCTGACAGCAGGTGCACAGTGGAAAACCTTGCCAGGCAGTGCTGGCAGCAGCTACAGAGATACAGGCAGGTGGAGGCTTTTCCTCCCTGACCCATCCTGTCCCCCTCAGCAGTAACCTGCCTGTAAATCTGACCAGCCAAGATCAGAAACTGCAGATTTCATCAGTGCAAACCTGAGTGCTGGGTGGGATTGACTGGACTTGGCAGTGTTTCAATCCCATTTTATTCTGCCCACACAGCGAGCTCAGCTAAAGTAAAAACTTGGTAGGAGGAGCTGGGATTGAAAGAGTGGGATTGAAAGAGTGCCAGGCTGCTGCCAGGAGTGCTGGCACACCACGTCATGCACAGCTCCAGCACACTGTCCCAGGAAATGGCAGAAGAGGGAAAGATCTGCTTAAGGGCAGCAGGAACAAGTGAAAACATGGAAGAGCTTCTGTACAATGGCAGGTTAAATGGACTCATGGAAGAGGGGGAATCTGATGGGATATAGCAGGGCCCACAGGCAGCATGGAGAAGATGAAAGCATCATATTTACAGATTTTTTTTTGTGAAGCAGGAGTTGGAAGGCACCACATAAAACATCCCAGTGTAGAACATCAGGCACGAGGCAAAGGGAAGGACGTGCTTTGTCCTGGCAGCACATCATTAAGTGGTGGGGGAGCATTCATCCAGCTGTGGAATTTGGGCCCTGGCTGACTGTGCAGAGCTGCTTTGGGATCACACAGAGGCAAAGGCACAAAGAGACTTTTCTGAGGAGCCACAGGAGTTCTTCCTGGCAGGGTCTTGTCCCACAGAGGTGACATAAAGAGTGTTACCTGAAAAAGCCTTCAAGGGTGCTCAAACAGACTGGTTTTATCGACCACAGGGAGGGACGGTGCTGCCCACATCCCATGGCTCCAACAAAACAGAGCACTTTGATTTCATTGAGGCAGGCTTAGATCCAATGACAGGCCCTGAAGAAGGCATTTTGTCTTTCTTTGAAGGTCGTGTTATAAATGGGTTTAAAATAGCTCTCTTAGTGAATCAGGTGTTATTTCTATTAGCTTTCTTCAAAGCCAGAATAAAAGCACAGATTTTTTTCCTTTTCTTTCATAGACATTACTCTGATATCCTGAAAAAGAAACTGGTTTTTTAAAATAAATTATGAGCAAATATTTATTTTTAGATCATTAGGAAAACTATAAGATCAGAGGGAGCACCATAACAGATGCACTCTCCATTGAGATTTGGAGATTAACGAGGAGCTTTCTGCTTATGGTAAGCTTTTTCTGCAGTTGAAGCTGAAAATAAAAGAATTAAATGAGGATTTAAAAAAAGAGAAGGGGTTCTGGTGCATCTAACGCCTACATGTGGATATTAAAACAGCCAGGGTTTGCAGTTAAAAATGAAACAGGGGTTTGAATCTCGATATGAATTCCTGGTTTTACTGTTGTATTAAACTAAGACTTGTTCTTTATCCAATTTTGATTTTCAGGTACAAAATACTGTGAACCATGAGTACTTCTATGACATGCTGCTGGAGCAGCCCTAAGTCTCACAGAGTCAGTGGTTTGGGCTACCCCTGAGATTTTAAAAGCCCAGCTTGGCTATAGCTGCACTCCCTGATGGTGCAGGGCTGTGGTTTGTGGGAATCTGGCTGGGCCAGAAATAGGCTCATAAAATTGCTGTGTAACAAGAAAACAAGTTTGTGTGCACCCATCTTTAGTTTTACTGCCATTTTTCCAGGTGTTCAGCATGTAGACAGGATAGTGGTGTGGTAATGCAAGTTTTCTCCTAGGGACCTAACATTTAAAGCAGATGGATATTTGAAGGTAATTCCCTTTTAGGATGTTTCAGAGTGGTCAACAATTAGGTTTTGTGTGATTTTTTCCTGTCAATTCTTTCTCTTTAGTTTTAACAGTCAAAAAGAACAAAAATGAAATCAGAAAATGGAATGACTCAATTGGACAAAGTTTGAAGTTGGTTACTCACTGATCTTGTTCCTCTGGATCATAATATTTTATATTTTGACTTTTCTAATTTTGATTTTGTGCTGATGGATAGGGACAACTTTTCATTCCAGCGATACTGGTTAAAAATAACTTTTCAGAATTTTTTCCTTCTTAAAAGATGACAGTCAGGAGGAAAGCTGTGATGGACTTCAAGGCTGCACACATCCAGTGGGAGTCAAACATCAGACTTCAGTCTAAATACCTCACCTAAATACCAAGTTTAACAATGATGTTTCCCCCATTTTTTTGTTATGACTTTTGAAAGCTTTACCGAGGATCCAGAATGCTGAGTAGGGTAGGGTGCACACAGAGCAAGGGGATGATGAAGGTCCAAGTGTCCTTTTCCTCCTATTGGGAAAAGGGATTTCAATCAGGATCTACTGTATTTCAAAGACTCTTGGTCACATGCCTGTGCCATCAGTTTCTCTATTTTTCTCGGGCCCAGTTGCTATTTAACTGTTTAGACAAAGTGAGTTGCCCACCTGAAGAGACCGAGAAGGAGAAATTAAGATGCATATCCATGCCTTTCCAATAAATATTCTCATGCAAGGAGGGCTCTTATCCAAGGAACTAGACTTGAAATCCCTTCCCCAAAACCATAGGCAAACTTTTTTCATATGGATGTGAGGCTCAATTTCTACTCTTCTGAATGTTGTATTTGCCAAATTCACTCTTAGTGACCAGTGTCTTAAACTATGAGATCAATCTTCGCTGGAATTATTTCCTAGAACAGTTTTTCCTTATCATGGTGAAAGAAAAGTCTTTTAGCAAGGGATTCATTCACTTAAATAGAGATGAATCTTGCAATATTTAGAATTTCTCCTGGAATAATTGTGTGGGTTTTGAAATCCCCTAGTGGAGTGCCTGGAAAGGTATTTAGGGTTTTGTATAAATCAATAGCCACAGGATATAGTTTTGTGCTTATCTCAGGAACCCACATGAACTACCTACTATATGAAGAAGAAAATCAGCAGGAAAAAGAAAGAAGAACGAAGAGGGAAAAAAAAAGACAAAAATGATACTCTATTTACAAGCAGTTTGCTGCTCTGTCCACATGTACTGCGAGGTAGATTTGGGGATAACAGAAAAAAGAATTTAAGTCTTGATGATTATTGAAAGGAAGTGGAATAAAGGCTAAAGGCATCATGAGTGACAGAGATAAAACCGCCAGCTTTAAATAAGAGAGTTTGAAGTTTCATAGCTTTGAAGTTTTCTATTCCTGTTCCATTCTCATCCAATTCATAATCTTTTAGAGGTGTGAAATACAGACTGGATTTCAGTCATGTGGAGTTTTGCATAGAAATTGGTGGGCATGAGTGTTCTAATGAATCTCAGTCACCTTTGAGCAGACAGTGAGACAAGTCTCATTGGAGAAGAATATGAGAAAATGATGCTGCCCACTTCAATAGTGTGTTGAACTAGACTTGAGGCTTAAAATAGCAAAATTAAATTGCTTATCTGCTGGTCAAACCAAGCTTTTTTTCATGGTCTCCAAGTGCATGTGCAGGAGCTGCACACTCACCACCCCCCTGTTTTCCCTGATTCCCCACTGCGGGGGCACTGCACAAACAGAGAAACGTGGATATGCTCTGGCTGAGCTCTGCTGAGCAGAAACAGAAGCACACCGAGCTGGCTTAACATCTGTTTTATTCTTGCCCTGTGATAGAAGGGTAGGACAGCTTCCTACCATTGCAAACTCTTCCAAGGTCACAGTGACTCTCAACAACAGGCAAGGAAAAATATCTGCAGCACACCAATATTCTGCTGTACTCCAACGCCCCCATTCTTCTTATTGGCTGCCATTTTCTCCATCTCCTCAGGGATCTGCCTTTATTCCAAAGGTTCCCCTCAGTTTCAGTGTCAGTTTGACTTGTCTATGTGGCTAGATTGGGCAACAGTCCATTGGCTGTGTTGTTAGGTAACTGTGCAGACTCCTATCTCTCATTTCTCTTCCATCTGTATGAAGAGATTGGGTTAAGATAAACAACTCTCCAGGGATGCTGCTGGGATTGATGCCAGAAAGGGCTGCATGGCACCGAGGTGTGGCATAGCATAATAAAAGTCATATTCAGTAGCAGAAACTTCACCCACTTTTGGTGCCAGAGCCTGTTGCTTCCAGAGATTTTGCTTCAGGATTTGCAGGAACAGAAGGCAGAAATCAGCCTACAGTGCAACTTACAGAAAAGCTGTATCTCACCAAGGAATGACAGCAAGAGAAAGGTTTGCACCTGAATGGCTGAATAGAAAGAGACATCATCAAGCAACAGATTTGTTTCCACACAGGTGGGCATATGGGGACCTATATTAAGCACTGTCACTGCTGGGAATATATCCTCAGTCTGCCACATTTATTGCTGCTAACATCAGTGGCAGGGACGCTCTCAGGGATGTATTAAACTCTGCTGTTTGAAACATGGATGCACCATTCTGTGGAAATACAATGGACATGTAACTGTGGTTAAGCTCTTTGAAGAAAAAGGGTTTGGTGGGCAGCTGACAAATCATTCACATTTGTTTTGGGGAGTGCTTTCACAGAGGGTGCATTGAGATAAGAAGAGAAGCCATAAATTCTTGTAGCCAAACACGGCCTTTTCAGAAGATTTTGCCTTGTTTTTCTCTAGCTCCACTTTTATTTTTCCCTTCTCTGGAAAATTCTCCCAGTTCTCATTTGTGGCAATATTTCATTTATTTTCTTATTCCCTGATCAGACACAAGCCAGGATAATGTTTTTATTACATTATAGTCTCATTTTTGAAATGTTGCTGTCAACCTGTTTTTTTTTTTTTTAATAGCTTATATGCTTTACTTAAATATTGCAAGCCTGTTAATGTCAGTAAGTAGCATTTTTCTGGCTTAGGTAAATGCTGAAATATATACCAATGGGGAAAAAATGTTTCAAACAAATAAAAAGTGACAGGAGATATCTTATGAAGAGCTGTTTATTAGAATTTCAGTCTGGAAGACTTACAGGAAGAAAAAAAATAAAAAGAAGACACTGTTCATCTTCAAAGAGATTGGTTTATTGTCTTTGTTTATCTTCATGTGAAGTTCCTTTACTTAATAAAGGATGGCAACTGGATGAAAAGGAAGTTGTGTGGTAACAAGGGAAGGACAGAGTGTTATTTTGTCTCCAAATACCAAATGAGCCTTGTGTTCCTGCAAGGTCAGGTTCAGCTCAAGTTAGGAATGGTGTGACACCTCTGATAGATTTGTATTATTAAAAGCAAAGCAGTGTTTCTGCAAGGGAAAAATCTAGACTCCCAAGCCTATGGAAGTGCTGAAGAATGTAGTGTTTTGGTCCAGAGAAAAACCCCTTTGCTAGTCACAACTAAATTTCCTTTCTCCTCTGCCATTAATGGGGACCATGTGTATGCCAGCAGCAAAAAAGCATAAATAAACTTCGAGGAATACCACAGGGAGCACTGTTCATTCAAGCATTGATATTAAAAGTACTGCCAACTAGATGGGGTCAAAGCTGAGCTGGAATACCTATATTTAATGTGCATGTCATTACTAACAGTAGCCCCTTTAGGATGCTAGCTAGAAGTTTGGACTAATATCAGAATGAAGTGACACCAGACCCCAGAAGATCTCCATGAAAATGCCATTTCTGCTTTTGGAGGTTTAGCTGAAATACCCACAAAGCCAGAAAAAGTCTCCCCTGCTGTTGGGGCTGTGTATCAGCTGCTTCCAGGGCTGGGTCCACCACTGATAGAGGAGGCCATGGACACAAGGCCTGGGCACACCAGCCCTCAGCCAGCCTGAGCTGCCTCCTTGCTCTGGCGTGGGGAGACACCAACACACAGCAGTGGCAGCTCGCTCCTGACTTTAGGACAGGGTGGCAACAACAATTTTTTTTCCAGGAGCAGCCGAGTGAGAGCATTTTTCCTCCACCCCAGAACAAAAAGTCACTGTGTCCTGTTATGGAGTCAGGCAGATGTTTCAGAGGAGACTGAGTTTGTGGTATACAAATAGAGAGCATAAATTATAACAACCATAATAAATAATAAAAACTAGGATAATCTGCTTTAGGCACAAGTCTTGACTACAAGTTGAAACAAATTATAGTGGGAAGGGGTGGATTCCCCATCCCTTGATGACCTTAGATCAAACCTGGAATTTTTATATGGGGAAAACCATTTTTTGCTTCTGAGTATCAAGAAGGGAAATAATGACTTTTAAATGCTTTTTGTTAGCAGTAATAATGAGAAAGCCTCAAGGTTTCAGAGACTGAGGATTATGATTAGGAACAGAAGAGGTTTGCTGTCTTCTCCTCTAACTAGTATCTCAGAAAAATTCAAAAAAGAAAACCTGGAAATCAGTTAGATAGTAAAAGCCTCTTAGAAACAGCAACAATAAAACTAATGATAAAAGTAGAACAATGTAATCATCTGGAAAATAGAAATGCATATGGATCAGGCCAGCTGAATGGAATATAGCCTAGCATGCAGTAGGAATGAGATAAAGACATTCTTAAGGCCATGCACATTATTTTAGAAAGACAGGGAAGCAGAGAATTTACTATAAAACTTAAGAAATAACAAGGGAACTGTATTTTTCAAGAAGTGAATGTGAAGTTGCTTCTGCCTGTAGCAAATGCTACAAAACTAAAAGGAAAAAAAAAAACAAGGGCAAGATTTGGATGCCATTTTTTCCTGATGTGTAATACCTGGTTCCTCAAATAGAAGTATTGACAGTGGAGACTCTTCAAAATGTTGGGGTCCTTTTTTTTCCAGTTGTTTTCTCCCACAGAGTTTAATAAATCATCAGCGTTCATCACTATTTCTTTTGTGCAAAATTCTTGAAATTAACCTTTTGGTGTGACTATTCAACAACCAGTGTATCCATACAGCCTTCAGCTCCATTTTTAATGATGCAGCAATGGCAAATGTGCAGTTTGTATAGAATGTTAAAGTGCTGAATATACTTATTTTCAGTACCTCGCATTCTCAAATGTTCTAAGTTTTCTGTCTTAAGCTGAATCCTGGAAAGCAACAACTGATCATGGAGCCCAAGCCTGCAGGTGTGACATTGTAGCTGGCACAGATGTGGGACTGCCTTGCATGACAGGGTAGACAGGCAATTTGGGAGAAAGAGGTTGCCAGGTCTGAGATAAAAATAGATAATAACTGGAATATGACCATAGTGGCTTGGATGGAATGAAAATTCAGGATTGAATAAAAAAATTTCTTTGGTTTTTGTGGATTTTTCAAAGACAATTTTTACAATCTTCTAAAATCAGCCCAAGTTCTATTGCCAGGCACTGACTGCATTATCCAAGGAAGGTGAATGGTTTTCACCACAAACCCCAAATTCCAGACAATATGTTCTTTTCAACCCACATATTTAGCATTAAAAAGGAAGACAGCCTCTGACTGAATTATGCTTTTAGTAAGAACTTGGAAAGGCCAACTGAAAAAAAAAAGGGGAGAAAATAAAAGAATTCTTTCAAGTCACTGAACATTACTTTGTTTCCTTTTCCTTTGTGTCAGTACTATTCCCTTCAGAAATTCCCAATGGGCATGTGATTTGAAGACACACTCTGCCTCTTGGCTGCAAGTTAATACATGGGATACACCCAGACTGACCCAGCGATGGGATAAAAGGAAATTTTCCATTCCATTACCCTTTATCCTGGCTCTTGAAAAGGGACCACTGTTGACAATGTGCCAAATGTAGCACATAATGGACCTTATGAATCACAGTCATTGTTCCCTGGGCGTAGAGGCACAGTACAGAGGTTATTGTATATATTAACTACCTCAGTGATTCAGGTCTTAATCAGGAAGGAAAATACTTGAATGGCCACTTGGATGTGTGTCTTTTCATGTACATATGAGAGAGTTTACAGATTCTTCAAGCACTGGAGGTGTTGTACACATGGTAGATGATGCAGCTGTGGTAGATCAATCCAGCTGTGGTCAATCCAGCTGTGGTCAATCCAGCTCTCCCCCTGGAATGATCCAATGTGAATTTAACATTGATGTCAATAAGGGTAAAGAGGAAAACAAAGAGGAACTCGGGAAAAGCAGTTTACCATGGCCATCTGTACTCAGAGCTGGTGAGGCAGCACCTCGAGTGCTGTGGTCACTCCTTGGCCTCTCACTTCAAGAAAGACAATGAGGGGCTGGAGCGAGTCCAGGGAGGGGCAACGGAGCTGGGGAAGGGTCTGGAGCACAAGTGGTCAGATAGCATAGACTTTATGTTTTAATACTTTGTTTTTACATCATAGATCTCTTCAGATTGTGCCAGCTGACTTCTGCAGTAGAAAAGGGTCCCTAACACTATTTAATCCTTGTACAGATGGAGATTTTCTGTTCAAAAAAATTGGGCACTTGGTGCCAGAAGAGTATTTTTTCCTTCCACGCCTTCTGTGAATATTTACCATGCCTATACATGGAACTATATACATATATAAAGTATAAATCTGCATCAACAAGCCTTTGTGTGGAACAGGAAGGGATATTTATATTATTAGGCAAGGCTCTTTCTATTTTTATTTCCTGCTGAAAAATTTCGGTCACGCTTAAAAGGCAAAAGAAAAAACCACAAAGGCTTTCATAAGTGCTGCTTTCTATTTTAGGAAAAATTAAAAAGAATGAAAAAACCAGAATCTCACGCTATCATGTTCTTGAATATTCAATATATGTGACCAACTCTTCATTTAGAAAAAGTTATGAAAGCTCTACCACATTTCTGTCATTTCAGTTTTAATCAAATCAAGGTCAGCTAATTGGTATCAATAAACTATGGGATATCCAACAAATAATATCTCAATGATAATAAACAGAATAATTCCAAGTTATAACAGAGCTGTCCTATACTCTGTTTCAATGTTGTACACAAAGTGTTTTTCAGGACTGGAGTGTTCTGAGATCTCTTGCAGTGGCTCCCTTGACTTGCAGGCCACATGGTGAGGGAAAGAGAGCTCCAAAGCCCTACCAGAGAAGTTCTCACCTTCATGGCACAAGAGCTGAGGAGAGAAATCCAATAATGTGTCAGTGTAGGTTAATGCACAAGCTGTATGTGCTTTCTGTTTCTTTATTTTTTAACTGAGTTAGCTTTGGAGACCACAGAGTCACACAGAATCACAGAATCTTTTAGGTTGGGAAAGACCTTCAAGATCATGTCCTCCCTTTGACTGATCACCATCTTGTCAACTTAGTGCCACATCCAGTCATTTCTCGAACACCTCCAGGGATGGTGACTCTACCACTTCCTTGGGCAGTCCATTTTAATGTTAAACCACCTTTGACATGAAGAAATTCCTCCTGATGTCCATCCTGACACTCCCTGGCACAGCTTGAGGCCGTGTCCTCTCATTCTGTCACTTGTTGCTTGGGACAAGAGACCAGCCCCCAGCTGGCTAGACCCTCCTTTCAGGAAGCTCTAGAGAGCAATGAGATGGAAGCCAGGTAGTCCAAACCTCAAATAGGGTAGTCTTCACGGGCAGTTGGGTTTCATAGGGCAGTTCCATGTCCAGTTGAGCTTGAGTGTCTCCAAAGATGGTAATGCCATGATTTCCCTGTTTCCATATTTAACTACCCTTATGGTGAAACCATTTTTACCTTGTATCTCATCAAACTTTCCTTTGTAGTGTTTTATGCCTGCTGTCACTTGACCTCTCATTTTACTTCTCTGGAAAGTCAGGCTTTATCTAAATTGCTTAACCCAAATTAGACTATGGAAGTCTCCTGTGACACCTGCTGTGTAGTTTTCTTTATAATAATCTGAATAAACCCCACTCCCTCAGTTTATCTGTGTATGTCAAGTGCATCTCTGGTCCCCTGAACATCTCAGTGGAATTCACCTGGAATCTCCCCAGTTTGGCAATGACCTTATTTTACTGGAAGGGGAGATATATAATTTCATGTTACACAATAACATTTGGACCAAATGCATCACATTTTTGTCTCTTATTGTGCTGGAAGACTGAGCCCACCTTATACCCACCATAGTGTGCAGCCGTAGAAACCTCATGGTGCAAATGGTTCAGGCAATGGGCTCTGCTACGACAAAGAGAAAAATATGAAAATATTTTCCAGTCAGAGTTTGGGCCACTGCAGAATGTCAGCAAGTTTAATTCCAGATTATGAAAAGTATGGACAACCTTTTCATGTAAACAGAAAAATTGTGAATTTCAGCTTGGGGGTGATTTTTATCAAAAAGCAATAGGTAAATAAATAAAGCAATAGGTAAAAAAATGTTACAAAAATAAAACAATAGGTAAATAATTAAAAATTGCTCTGGTTTATCAACTGTGTAGCTGTACATATTGGGGCAGAAAGAAAATAATGTGTTAGTGAACAAAAAGGCAACCATCTGGAAAGAAGGTTCATCTTCAGAGGTAAAAAATATGGAATAAAAGGAAAAAATGGCACCTAGATAAACAGTGGAAACAAAGAAATGATAGTGTTAAGATAATTCCTTCTTAATGTGAAGCCATTTTCAAGGTGGAATCATGGATAGTATGCTCTCAGGGAGAAGTGGTGTTTTCCATCCTAAATTATTCTTTTTGTAAGCACTTAACATAAAATATTGTTGGTTGATTTACCAGTCAACTTCACACTTCAGTACTTGAGAATTTTTTGTTTGTGCTTAACAAAGGCAAAGAGCTCTCTGCTGTTTGGGCTGCCTGCTTTAAATGTAAATATGAAGACATATGTTTGCTTTTGGTTTTGACCTTTCTTGGTGGCTTCTGCAGCTGATGAATCTGAAATGACGAGAGGCTCTCTTCCCAGCTGATATTTCTGCTAAAACTTTGGCTAATTGTAAAACATGAAGGAAAACAGAGGAGCTGGCTGTAAAATTGCTGTACTTAATAACCTCAGTATGGGCCATTGACGTCAAAACAGGATGATCAATTCCTGGAACAAAGATTTAAAGACCCACTAGAGAAGAATCTCAATTTTTAACAGAGCAGAAAGCAATTTCTTACTAACTCAGGACTATTCTATATATACCAGGAGGAGAGCGCATATCTTGATTAGAAATTCATATTTATACATAATACATAGCAGAAAAATGTGGATTTTAGGGTCCTTTGGAGATCCTAGAGAATTTAGTCATCATAGCAAAGCTGTGCTGAGCAATCTCACCAAACCAGTTTTTCATTTGCACCCCTTATTACTGAAGGCAGTGTGATGTGGTGTGCTGAAAACAAATGCTCTGTATCAATTTTCCCTACATTTACTAATGCTGACACTGATAAATGCAGACAACAGAGTGCTGTACGAGAAGAGGATCCCATTTTTGAAGAACAACATTTCCATCAGTGTCTCAGCTGGCAGGGGAGCCTGGGCAGTGGCTGTGTCCCTCTGCTTGTCCCCTTGGCCTCGTGTCCAACGCAGATTACAGATGCAGGATTGGAACCACCGCAAAATCCTTCCTCACTTACCATGATGTAAAGTGACTGACCTAAACAAACTTCAAATGATTCAGATATGACTCTGTTTGGGTACTTCCTCCATCGTTACACAGATGGGAACCAGTTCACTTGACTTAGGGACCAACTCAGGGAATTCATCACACCAAACCTTGTGGGGGGCAATCATCTCCTTTCAGACACCTGCCTGGGTGTTTATGGAGCTGTGCCAGAGATTAACTTCACATCAGCCATGGCACAGCTGCCTGAGGAGAGAATTCATCCGACCCTTTGAGAACTTCTGTTCCCCACAGACAGAAGTCTGCTGGTTACAGTCACTGTGCAGATCCCAACAAACACTCTCACCTTTATTCACAAATAATCAAAGAAAATTCGTGGGCTCTTTGAAAAACAGTGATCTGTTTGGGGTGAAAGCAAGGCAAGAACATCAAACAATCAGACAACTTGGTCACAGCAGGGAGTACCAAAGCTGAAGTACTACAAAAAATGGCTGAAATAATGCTGTTTTTCTAACATTATCTCACATTTTAGGGCTGCTGCTGTTATCTGGTAGGTATTAATTTGGAAAGAGTGTCAGAAAACTGATCTTCAGCATTGCAGCCCCACTCCCCCACTCCACAGACAATGTGCTGTGACCACTGCTTAGTGCTGCTTTTACAGAGATAAGGGAGAGTAGGAGTTCCAAAGTGGGGTTAATGCATATTTGTGTCTGCAAAGAGCTGCCTTTCACATGAGGCTGATCCTGTGTGTTTCAAAGATCAAGTAAACAAGAGCAGAAAGAGGTAGGAAAAGTGAAACAGAAAATGGGATTAACCTTTCTCTGAAAGGCCAAAAATGCTGATGCATCCAAGACTCCCAAAATAAACAGGTCCTTCTGAAAATTACATTTCTGTCTCAGGAGCCACAGGAATAAATTTTCTCTCCCTGTGGAAGGGACGAAAAGAATAGGAATTTGAGGGTTTTTTTGATTAACATGATCCCATTGAAAGGCTGAGTTTCTGACATGGGTTGTCAGTGACTGATTTTGGGGTAGGAAAAGAGAAATCTACAGCACAAGGACAACAAGATTGTCATTGAAATCAAATAGTGGCAGATTTCACACCCTGGAATAGGATATTTTTTCAGATGATTTATGGTCTGCAGAATTCCTGCTCTCAGCAGTATTATATGGATCACAGTGACCTTCAAAGAGGGAGTGAGTTATTGCAAGGATAACAAGAAGGTCAAGAGAAATTCTAATAAATAAGAACAAAACACCCCTTGCCTTTGTCAGGGGTTTTTAACCTTGTCTTCCTTTCCTTTTTAACCTTGTCTTTGTACCTTGTGGGAATTCACTCTTTCTAGGTGGCATTTACAAGTCCCTCCCACAGGAAAAATCTTGTGGCACATCTGTGTTTTCAGTAGGACTTGATAAGGAATTTCACCTCCCTCATGGAAATCCTGAACTTGGATTCATCCCATCTCTTACAGAGCAAAATCTGAAGCACAAACCTCGCCTCTGGTTTCTCTGGGCAGTTGGTGGAGGGAGATAAGGACAGGATAATCTGCCATGCACCAGTGTAACACTGACATAATCCCCTGGCCCAGCTCTGCTGCTTTCAGAATATCAGGCACATGCATCAAAAAATGGGTAGGCTAAATTTGAAATGAATGCCAGGTTAATCATTTAGCCAGATGGCCCTTTTCTATGTTTTATCCACCTGCACTGACAAGAATTTCCAGTGCAGGGCAGTGGGAATGGATGTGCACAGAGCAAGGAAATGCATTGTCAGAGCACTTTGCAAATGAAACTCAGTGATTCTGTTTCACATGACTGCCCCCCAAAGACAAAAAATACATGCACACTTATTTTCTTTATTTGACAAATCTTTAATTAGAAAATCAGTCCTTTCTTTATTATAAAACTTCACAGGCTGATAAATCTTGGTAGGTTATAGAGAGAATATTTTTTTCATGAACCTAATATAAAAGTTAAAATTAATAACAGCATTCATCAGATTATCTCTCCCCCCTCCCACTATGTTCCCAATTACAAAAAAACTTATAGTCATCAATTTTTATTTAAAAACCATATATGTGCATTGCAGCCTTTTATGACTTGAAGGGATGATATTAATATTTGATGATTTATTAATAATTTTCTGTGACTAAATGGCAGGAGTGGAAACACAGCAGGCTTAGATCTTAACCCATACATGGAATTTTAATGTTCTAAGCTCAGCAAAACAACAACCAGCAGGGGAGCACACAGTGAACTCGATGGTTATAACACTGCTTTTAAAAAGAAAACTCCGAGCGCTGATCAGCATGAAAGCACTGGGTGGGTTACACAGTCGAGCTTGCAGTTTTATATGGCAGGTTTGGCACCGGGGTGCAGCTAACGAGGTGCTGCTGTGCTGGGCTGTGCTGGGCTGGGCTGTGCTGGGCTGGGCTGGGCTGTGCTGGGCTGTGCTGGGCTGTGCTGTGCTGTGCTGTGCTGGGCTGTGCTGTGCTGGGCTGTGCTGTGCTGGGCTGTGCTGTGCTGGGCTGGGCTGGGCTGTGCTGTGCTGCCTGTGAGGTGTGGGCATGCCCATGGACCAGGATGCTCCAGACGAATTCACACGGGACCGACACAAAGAGACTTTGACTAAAGGTGCAGGACGGCGACCTGGACATTTTTATAGAACTGCATCAAAGGACGTGAGCACCTCTGAACTCAGCCATGCTCCGACATGCGAGGGCCCTTGGGAACGGCCCAGAGTGTCTTTATGGCATGTTTACAAAGCAGCTGCTTCCCTGGAAAGAAGAATCCGAGCGGTGGAATGAAATCTCACATGAAAAATGAATATACAGTATCTACATCGCCTTACGTTCCTCATTAAAATGACGAACAGTTTATCGTTCATATCTCATTAATAGAACAGAGTCTGGGGTTTTGTATCTATTTTGCATAGTCCATTTAATACCCGGTATTTTCTCACTTGCATGATTAGAGTCTAAGAGAAACAGTTAAATAAATACACAGTCATTTACATAATGTCACAGTTTATTTAAAGCATTTTGAACCTGAAACGATGAAAAGAGGACTGGGTAAATTACTTGGCTAACTGCACATAATTTATTACTACACCAAGCAAGTATATTGCACTGTCTAAAACAGTCACTGTTAAATTACCAATTTTAGACACTGTCTAGATAATTTTCTGTGATTTTGCCCCCCTCCCTCCAGGCTACAAATATACATACAGTTTTAAGTCTGGATTGTAATGGAAGCCCTACTGAAAATAATTATTTGTTGTCATCCCAAGACTGGGATCAGCAATGAACATAGCAATAGTGCAGCTCTTCTTGGTATACACCTCGTTGCTGATTCCCCTGTACATATCCAAACCTCTTCTGAGATGCATTTGTCAGACTGTTCTCTCAGCAGGCTTGTTCTAAAGCTCACTAATGGTCACAAAAATATTCTTGTTTCTAGGCTTCAGGCAAGTCTCAGGATGTTCCTTACTTATATTTGTAGTTTTCCTGTTACTCCCTGGGAATTTGCTGATACTTGGCTGTCATCAGAGGAGGTTTCCTCAAAAAGAAATCCCTTCAGAATTGCACCCACCACACCTCCCCTCTACATCTATGCATGAACTAGAACATCTGATAATTCATCTGTGCATGAACTAGAGCTCCCAATCTTCCTTCCTCTTCAGCCAAAAGAAGTAGATATTTTTAGGGCACAATTCATTTCTCCTGTTTTTTTTTCACCTTTGTTATGACACAATGGGTTGCGCCCAGGAAATGCCTTCCTCTGTCTTTTGGCCGAATATGGACTCTAGAAATATCCCTATTTTGGCCAGAAAAATCCCAGGCTATCATTCTGGAGTCTTGGTTCATGCTTTTGTGCTTGGCTTGGAAGTTTTAAAAGCAGTCATCGTTTACTTGTCAGCACTGATCAAGGTCAGACAAAGTTTAACTGCAGAAGCCACGAGGTTGTTTATCTCAAGCATACTGAAAAGTCTGATTTTGACACTTTGCAGGAAACTGCCACCTTGAAATTGCACAGAGTTTCTTAACCATGTGTTTTGCTGGAGGATGAATTTGTCTTAGTCAAGAAAACACAGTTGGATCAGAGCTTCTATCAAAAAAATAGAATGGAATTGAGTTATCTTTTTCTTTGTCACTAATCATCATCAAAAGAATCATCATTATGATGTGCAGGTGGTTTGACAGAACACATGGATGCATTTCAAGCTCTCCACATGTTTCAAAATGCTGAAGGTTTCATAACTGCAAGTACTGTATACTAAAAAAAAATTTACATATGCAAACTTCTGATGTTAATGAGACTGAAATTTGGACTTCATTGAACATGAAATTAAGTTCAGAAGGTAACTTTGTATAACAAATACAACAGTCTCCCTTCCTTATTTATGTCCTGAAATTCAAAAACAACAAGGAAAGGTCAAAATGAAACCGCTCAGAAAGCATGGCATTATCTCCTCTTTGTCCTGAAAATATCATTAATAACTGAATGGATCCTGGGAAAGATTTGGACTAAAAATATGAGATTGATGTTACCCTGGGTGTTATTTTAGCATCTGCTCTTCTATTACTGCTCAGACCTCTGACCTCTCTATAAAAGGCTGCCTTCACTTACGTTCCAGTCAAGTTATACCAACAATTTTGGAAACAGCTTTCTGCTGTCCCCCTTCAAACTGAAACAAAACCCTGCAGAAGTCAAAGGGAGCATTTCCAAGAGCTCCAGGAGGCTGTGGAACATTCCTCAGTGCAAGGAAGTGAAATACAGGATGAACCCAGTGGGATCATGAAGTAGCTCTGTCCAAAAGGGCTCAAGTTTCAAAAGCTGCCACATAAAAAATCCTCTCTTAAGCTTTCGCAGGACTCAAAACGTTTGGTGTCCATCCACTCTAGTGAGGGCCACAGCACACAGCATGAAAAGAGTGCCTCAAACAGCTCTTCAGCAAACACCAGACACACTGCCCCTAGGAGAGCATAATCTAAATTATTTCACTGAAATGCTGGACAATTTAATGCTCACTGTTAACTAATATTGGGAAATGCTAGAGCACAGAAACAGAAAATGAGGAATTTTCTGTTTGAAATGTACACAAGACATCACCCTTTTCAATGCATGTGCTGAGAAAGCACAACCTTTTGCTGATTCATTCTGTAAATTTTCATCCTCACAGACCATGAACTAAACTCTGGGTCATGAGCTAGTAAAATTTATCATTTGATTACAAACAGCTTTTAAAAATATATATATATACACACACATAAATTAATCATTTATTTACATTTGGCAATAAAACATGAGGTTGCTCATCCATTATTTATCCCTGCAGTGGAAAACAAGAATGGGGATGCAAAATTTCACTGAAACTTTTCTTGCTTGTGCTGTACAAGATTTTGTTCTGAACTAAAATCCCTGGAGTCCCTTCTCCCTTAAATTTTGATCCACAGCAATAAGCAAAACTTTCCCATCTGCACAGATGGGAAAACGACCGGTACTCCTTGCCCAGGTTTTCAAGCAGAGAAGAAATGGCATCTTGCTCCTTTATTTTTGCTATCTCTTTGGGTATTCTTGGTTTTATTTTTTATGAGAATAATCTAATTTCACCTGCCACAAGAGAAAACCTAAGATAATTATGAAAGTAAGAGGAAGATGTGAGGACTGAATCCCTGCTTATTTTTGGCACAGTAAATCCATTGCTCTTAAATCCACAACTGTTAAATTTTACCAGTAGTGGAGCAATATCACATAGGTAAGATAGTGTAGGAATTTTCATAGGCAACTATTACCAGGACTTTCTCATTGTTTTTTTGACCTTAATCTGTATGTCATTTTCCACCTCCCCTCCCAAGAGCTGTAGCTGCCTTGCTGCAATCTTTGAGTATTTTTGTTCCAAGAGATCCTGGATATCAGAACCCTGTGAGTTCTGGCCTGTCCTTGTCCTTGGAAAGTGCTGTTTTATCAACACCTGCTTTTCTTACAAATGACATGAAAAGTTGGGTTTTGCTATTGCTTATGACTATTTAGTAATTATTATAATTTATTATTAATTTTATTCCTAAATCCTGAAAGAGATGGCTTTATAAATGATTCATTTTCATGTGCTTGAAATGGAATCAAATATTTCAATATTTTTTCCTGAAAATATTATGCTTTGTTTGTTGAACCTAAATTCCTTCAGTCCTTGTCCTTGGGACACAAAACTGTATTTCCCTGTCGTTGCTTCACTGTCTCCTCTTAGGTGTTACGAGTTTCAGCCTCCTGACTGGCTCAAGGCTGGGCTCCCTCTCTCAATGCCAACACAATTCCTGTGGGATCCAGTGCTCCCACGGCCCCTTTCTTAGGGACATTTATAGATGCCCCACCTTGGCAGCCCATGGGAGGAGCCATTTGGCTGTAGAGCCTGACCAATACACGGTGAAGAGGTAGAACTTTGCACATCAGCTCCTCAGGGTTCTGAAAATCAGCAGCAGCTGGGGCTTAGGAGCTGAGGCTGAGGAGCCAGTTTATGGCACGTGATTTGGGAAATCTTACCAGCTCATGGGTAACAGCCTCGAGGGGGGCAGGAACTCCTCTGCTGCCTTGAGAACTTGACAACAGCTCAACCAAGTTTTCCCACCTTCGGCCACTCAGTCGCTTGAATTTTTTTCAAAATTTACATAAAGAATACTTGATAGGTTTTGTTGCTGAGTGCAGTGGGATCTTAGAATGGCTTGGGTTGGAAGGGACATGATAATAAACTTATCATACACAAAAGCCTTAGCTCTCAGCACCTCTTTACACAAAGAATTGACTTGACCATGTGCAAACACACACATAAAACATTTACATGCCCCTCTCGGGACCATAGATATCCACACTACCAGCAGGTAAATAATTGCATCCTTCTATGCAGGAAAAGAGTTTTCAATGGGTACCAAAGCAAACCTGCTTTGTCCAGGAGAAGCTTGTTTCAGAGTTAGGCAGAGTATTCATGTATTTACAGCCATTCAAAAGCTTTGACACAAAGGTAACACCATGGGCAAGGTGTAAGAGCAGAGGGATGTGCACTCTGAGGAGCATGTGAATATCTTTCAGAGGCATAATCTCTGACAGGACAAAATAGTTCCATGTGCTTCAGTGCAATGCCTTACAACGCCTTCAAGAAGCTGCTCATGCAGATTAACACATTAACAATGTCCTCTTATTCTGTTCTTATCTACTGTATCTCCCTTCACCTCCTCAATACACTCTTCACTGTGTTATCTTGCATTTCACACTTTATCTCTCTCTCTCTTGTCAAGGAATTATGTTTCCAGTAATGTCAGTCTGTCAGCTACTAAGATGGCATAAAAAGGAATTTCTGATATGCCATTATCTAAAGTCTCAGATCTGGCTCCTCACACACTCCAGAAATTTTGAAATCTTTTGTTCCTATTGATCTCAGAGAAATTAATGGTGTCAAGACATAATAATCCAAGAGTAATACACCATATAGCAAGTTTTGTCTCTGCCATTCCTGATGACACCATGGATGTATTTATTGTGCCATCAAGTTTCTCCTTTCTAAGTGGTCTTCACAGTTCCCTCATTTTTCAAAGGCTTTTGTTTAGGATGTTAATTACACCAGAGATGTCAGTAGAAATATATTCTTGACAGTGGCCCTTGGTGTAAAAATATTTTGTCTCTTCTGCCTGTTTCATCTAATTAAAAAGTTCCCATTTTGCTTTGCTCTACTTGAAGTCTACTGAGTTTTGGGTCAGTGAAAAACTTGCTCCATTTCTTGGCTTACTCATCTAAAAGGTGCTCAGTGACTTGACAATCTTTGTTCTGCTCTTATTTATATGGTTTTCAGCTCCTGACTAAAAGCATCCAGGTTCAGCTGTTCCCAAACCTCCAAACAGAAGGCAGAGGAACAAACCATATGAGGGCATGGTTTTATACCAAATCACAAGTGTTGTAGTGAGTGAAACCAAATTCCCAGGTCCAGATTGTGTCCACTTGGGAATGACCAAAAATGACAGTATGCGTACGAATAATTTCTTGGATAAGGAGCTCTGTCATTTCAAGCGTAATCCGAAGATTATGGCTCATGCTGAAAGCTCTCAAGTCACCACTGAGATCTCTGAAACAATTCCAGATGACCTGAGACACATCAGGACAGTGCTGGCCACCCGCAGAACAGAGGGGAGGAGGGCAATATGCTGCCTCAATATTAAAAACCTCTCGTGTGTAAAGGTTCTCTGCTTCATTTACAACTGTGTATTGTCCCTTGCCTCTGCTCCACCTACATCCAATTTCCTCAGAACTGTCCATCACTTTTCCCAAACTGTTTTCTTTTTGAGCACTTAAACTGTGACGTAATCAGGATTTAATTTTTGCTTGGATTTATCTTCCAGAACACAGACTTGCTGTTTTTGAGGAGCTGATCATGCAAGTGGGTCAGCTTGGGGAGAGCTCTATGCAATGTGACTGATTTCAGTGAGTGTCTGGATCTAGGGAACAAGATTGAGCTTTTCCTTCCTGTTGATGAAAGTTGAGGGTTGAGACATCAAAAGGATTCTGTCAGGATTTTAGCAAAATCTGCTTTAAGCTGACTTTACCTGCATGAATAATGGAACCTATACCTTGCATTATTAAAAATGAATGACTTTTTAAAAGATTAATGCATTTTTAACCGACTTTGGTTCCCATTTCCTTCTTCAATACACTCTTCAAAAGAGTGAAATTTATTTGCTCTATTTCAGTTATATTTCTAGGCAATTTCACATTTTTTGGGTTCTCCCATTAACACTAGGATGGCCAGGATATTTGATCACATCTAAGGATTTTTGAGTCCTTGATTGGATATCCCTTACTGGGTACAAAAGTGATGAAAGTACAAGCTCAGGAAAATGGGCTTCTTAAAGTTGTCTGTCTGGGGAGCTGCACTAACAAGGCAATCTCAAAGCTGCTGTACAGCCAGGCTTTTCAAAGCCTTTGCAACGATAAAAGTCCATTTCTACCAGATTTTAAAAAATTCCTAAGCACTGAGCCTCAATGGGAGCCAGGCACCAGCTGTAGGAATCTGTTAAAAATTCTACCTTGTTTCCTGACTTCTGTAGATGTTGGCCACCTTGGGTCATTAATGCTTTGTGGAGGCTGCTTATATTTTTGGCAGTGTTTCAAGGGGGTTTCTGTTACATTGGAACTTTTATTTTGGTTCAGCCACATCTATTTTTAGCAAGTCAGCACATGAATCGCATTTTTCAGGAACCAGCTGTCAAGGGACTTCTTGTTAGATTTTATGAGCAGGAGGTCCCTTACAGTTCTGCAGTCTTAAAAGAGCTATTCCTCTGGGAATTCCTCAGAAGAATTAAAAAAAGAAAGTTTTCTGATTGAGAACATAAGTGTAAATTTATGCTGAAGAATTATTTATAACAGGATGGCCAAAATGATGTGGTAAAACTATTTAGAGAACTTGCTGTATAATGTCACAATGAATTCTTAGGGAAATAATCCATTGTTTGAATGTCAGGGATTGAATTAAATGCCTGAAAAATGAGAGAATAATAACATACAGAAATACACAAAATTTATATGCTGCCAAGCTGTCAGTTGCAACCAACTACATTCTCTTTGAACTGAGGCTTTTCCATTATAGGGATGTCAGAAAAAGTGATGATAAGATAACCTGATTTGTATTCCATCCATGTACTAATTGATTTGGGGAATAGTTTTAATGTTACAGTGCAGAAATGGATACATTTCTATTTAGAAAAGTGTCTGTCATCTCTGTGGCTGAATATGGATAGAGAATTTTTGCCAGTGTAACTGCATTTTTATGATCACAGTTATAATCTTAATTTAGAGCAAAGGCTGAAACATTGCTGATATCAGGAAAAAGGATTTCAGTGAATGACTAATTATTTTGCTCTGTGGATGTAGCACAGTACTTGGTCTGAACTGCCTGTAAATATAAAAATGTGAATTTTTTTTTTTTTTATTTGGAGCTCTCAGAGGTCAAACCCTGCTCTCCATTGATTTAAAAGTCAAGGGCAGAGTGGCTGAGCACGACCATCACTGATGACAGCATTAGAAGTGCTGTCTCCCATTAGATCTGCTGCTGGTGGTGCCTTTCTTACCCCCAGCCATATTTCAGAGCTGTCATTAGGAAGAAATTCTTGGTGGGGATGATGGTGGGGCCCTGGCACAGGTTACCCAGAGAAGCTGTGGCTGCCCCATCCCTGGAAGAGTTCAAGGCCAGGTTGGATGGGGCTTGGAGGAACCTGGGGTAGTGGGAGGTGTCCCTGCCCAGGGCAGGGGACTGGAACTGGATGATCTTTGAGGTCCCTTCCAACCCAAACCATTCTGTGACTCTGGGATATGCCTTGGGAGAAAGGGAAAAAGAAGGCTGAAAGAGGTACATGAAATATGCAGCTCACCCCTGGAGGCAGGACCTTCACATCTCCATCCATCACAGGCCTGTGGTGTTATCCAGGGTGTGTGGGGTCCCTGTGGGAAAGGGTGACTTGACGAGTTTGGGGTGCTTCAGCCTCTGAGTCAGCAGGACTTGTAAGAAGGATGTAGGAGACACCAGGAAAGTGGAGATGTAAAAATGCAGACTACAGCCAGAGTGGGAATATAGTTCTGAGAATTCCTGTGGGAGACTTTTGGTTTGAATCTGGAGAGAAGAGGGGACTTTCTTTGAGCCAGAGAAGCTGCTCCCTCCTGCCTGGAGGCTGTGCCTTTCACATGTTTTGTAGGTGAAAGAGGAGGATGCTGAAGAAATAGCTGAATTCTTTATTGATTTCTCCTGCCGACAGAAATGAATGCAACCTCCAAAATATGGATAATTGCCAGGAAGGGAAAGAAAAAAAATTAAAGCTCTAAAAATAGATCTATTCCTATCTCCATTTCTATTAACTTTTTTTTTTGTTTTTTTTTGACTGGTGTTAGACATTATAAATGTAGTAAGGGAGTGAATTTTCCCTTGCCTTCTGCTGCTGCAGATTTACTTATTCTCCAAGGGCTGTGGACTCCTTCAGAGATGCTCTCTTTTAAGATGTACTCTGAGAAAATGATTAGGACTGAGAACTTCCAACCATTTGTTAAAAAATATATGCAAGCATCTTTGAAAGAAAATTCTGCATAACTCTGAAAATATTCTGAAAACATTGGAGCCTGGAGAGGTTTTCTAGAATAGAACTCTGTATTGCCACAGGTACACAGTTTATTGGGTAGTCCTAGAAAACCAGATGTTTAGCAGTATTTTTCAGGGCTGTTTTTCAAAGCTGTTTCTGCTTACCTCTGCTGACACCATTAGCTTCCCAGAACCTCATGGTGCTTTAACCAAGAACCAAAGAAATCAGGTAAAATTTGAGCTGGTCCACACACACCCAAGGAACTATACTTTGTCAGCTACTTAGAAGAGACTGTGATCTGCACAGCACAACAGAACGGAGAGATATGAGCCATATTTACCTTATCTGAAGATAGAAGAAATAACAGCCTTATCCATATAATCAGTAATAAACCATAAGCTTCAACTTTGCAGTCATCACAACTCATTAATTATATCTGACATGATTCCTTCAGCAAAAAACCACCATAGATACAAATTTTCAAATCTATTTGAAATTCTGGTAAAACAGGCTACAGCATCACATGGGCTGAAAAGATGGAACTTTAACACACAGAAACATTTAGTCTTCTAACACGAAGCCAAGAAGAAGTAACAGCATGCTTATGCTATGGCAGCTTCTCTGCACCACCAAATTTAATTTTTAACTTTGTAGCTCCTTTTCCTCAACCAAGAACAAAGCAAATCCCATTTGCAACTGGTCTTTACTCCTGCCTTAAAAGGAATTAAACGCCCAGCTACTTACAGTTCATTAAATTCTTCAAATCCTGTGTGAACAAAATGAACAAAGCTCATAAGCACATGTTCTCTCCTACAGACACCAGCGGGATGGGAGCACGTGCTTGGAAGGTATGGGTGAAAGTGGGAATATCTGTGCTCACAAAGCTAGTGCAGGCTGGGGATACCAGGGTTAGTTGTAGAGGATCTGAGCAAAGGTACTGGTGTGATTTTGAAGATGGTATGGCTGTGCTGGTGTGTGTTACTCACAGGACAGCCTTGTTTCAACACAGGAGGGATGAGCTCCAGCATGGGGCTGTGCTGACACAGCTCTGCCCCTGTGCTTGCAAACTGCTCTGTTTCCTCACCATGACAGCACTACTCAGTGCAGAAAATCCCTCTGCAATGCTGTAGGTTGGCACAGATTTGGGATTCAGTAAGTAAATTCCCTTGCACACTACAGGATGAATCCAAGTAAACTCTGTGTACATCAATCAGTGAAGTTTCTTCCACTTTCTGCCCTGATTTTGCTATTTACAGCATTTTCAAACTTGCACCAAAACCCAAGGGACTGCAGCTAGAGTGATAAGTAGCAAACCCATGGCCATGCAGCAAAGAAGATGCTGTCAAGCCTTGAGCAGTTCAGAGTTACTCCAGTGAAGTGTCAGCTCTGGGAAGCCCCTGAGAACATTTGCAGGAGCCTTCACCTTCTCAGAGTGGTGGGGAAAAGCTGCTGTAGCTGTGACACAGCACTGATTGCAGGCAGCAAGGACTGCGTGACGAGACTGAGCTCTGCTTCTTGCTCCTCCAGCTCAAGGGAACCTTGAAAATCTCAAGGGAAGACTTTCCACTCTGCAACAGTGATTATGCTTTTTAAATGCCGTGGATTTGGACACAGAGGAGCAATGATGAGAGGAATATGTTGCCTTGGCTTCCTCCGTCCTGCCCCTCAGCTCTTGCATATCCAGTTCTCCCAAATCACACAGAGCAAGGGCATCTATAGGATGAAGGTAAAAGGATGGTTCCCTGGATCCTGAACTCAGTATTTTTGCATTCCTTTGGAATCAGCTGGATGCTGAATGTCTTCAGCTGAAGAGTAGAAGAGATTGCAGTGATTCTGAGTGAAAGTGGCCAATGTCAGCACAGTATCACACAGTGGATAACTTCCAGAATAGAGATGACCTCCTTGTCTATCATAGAGCAAGAAGGATTATGGGATTCCAATTTAATGTGACAAAATGTCATCACAAACATGAAATTTTAAAGCCATCACTCAATAATTATAATTAGCCTATGGCAAACTGCTCTGCATACTAAAGCAACTATAAAAGGTGAAAATTGTCTTAATTAGCAAAGATGCAGAAAATGTGTGAGACTGACTCACGTCAGGGAAGGCTCCAATTAACCTGGTCCAGATTGAGATAATTAAGAGGGCAGCTCCAATTGTGTAAAGGATGAAAAACTTCTGGTGTGGTATGAGGTCTTGTGTTTTTCCATCCCCGGGCCTGTTCTTCAGTGATACCTTCAGGCACATCATCTGTTTACATAAAATTGTTTCCTGAGCTGGCTGCTGAAAACCAGACCTACATCCAGCAAGCCCTGAGGATACTCTGCAAACCCTTTTGGTTATTAACTCTTTCAGTGAGTATTATCTGTTCAGTGAGCTTTCTGCCTGGATGCCACACACACCTGTTCAAGCTCTTGTTCAATACTATTTTGGGGAAGTCTAGACCAGAAGGACTGGTAAAATTACTACCCCAGACTGATAAAAAGCAAGAAACCATTTCTTTCTATGTAGGGGAATCTTGTGGACACACCACCTCACAGTGGGTCTCTGCTCATTGCATTGCAGCTGAAAAACTGCTCAGCTTGGACTGATCCTACACCTAAAAATTCTGTGGCTGCTTCTCATTGAAGAAGTGAATGGTCTTTAAACTGTCAGTGGTGGTTAAACTGTCAATTGTCAAGGGAGGATCATGCAAACCCCTACAGGTTCAGATCACAGGAATTCTGTTCTGACCTGTGCTGCCCTGCTGACCACTGTACAAACCCAGGGTACTGTAATGGCTGTGGGAGCCAAAGGTTCATTTAGTTTTAAGAGCAAGAGAAAAGTTACCACTAAAAATGAGGGCAACAGGGATTTCTGCACAGGCCATTCACTCAGGCACTTACTCAGCTTCTCATAAATATTTTGTTTCTATCCCATACTCTAAAACTCAGAAATGTCTGTGTGAGCTGCAGCCATATATCTGAGATAGATGCTAGAAAAAGCACTAAGTAAAGGAGAAACAGAGAAAAAGCAACCAGCACAACTGCATCATTCCCAAGTGAAATGTAAATTGCAGCAAGAAATCCAAAAGTGGTCATGAATGAAATGGCAGAGTAAAATATGCTCAAACTTTTCCACTCTCTCATATTTCTACAGGTACCACAATCAGCCAAAATATAGGTCAGTTCTTGGCAGGTGATGGGTTCTTACAGCACCAGTAATACCTCTGGAACACTCAATTTCCTGTGAGAAGCTGTGCCAATCTTTTGAGCTGAGGAACATATAAATTTCTTTTGTTGCACCATGAGCTCATAGAAACTTCAGTGCTACCAATCCTTTGTCAGTCTGTGTGCTGCCAGGAAGGTGCCACCTGACTTTCACACTATTCATGGATTTCAGGGGTGCATGGGAGAGAACAAGGAACTCAGAACAGACTAAAATCCATCCATCAAAACACCACCAAAATCTAGTACTGAGAGTATGAGGGAGCTGTTTGCATAATAACAGCAATGAACATGGATTTTTTTGGGGAGTACTAAAACTAAAATGTCAATCTGTATCAAAAAAATTACTTAATTGAAACTCTTATTAACGGTGATAATTTAGTAGGTCCAAAGTTATGTATTTATTTGTTTTTTTAATATTTAAATTCATGCTACTTATTTTTTTTCTCACATTAAATTGATCTACATTTGCTTTTAGTTTTAAAAAAACCTTCAAATAAAATTAACTGGAACTATACTATTATTGTTATTACTTTTAGAAAGAACTGGCTGAAATTCTGGAATGAGAACTGCAGTTTTCAGTGCAAATTGAGCAGACCAGAAATAAAATGCTACAGAAGTCTAGAATACAGGTTGGAACAACTTTATCACTGGAGGGCAGCACAAGTACCAATATAAGCTAAAACAGCAAAACCCCAGTATTTTCAGCTGTTACTTTATATGCCAGAAAAGTAATTACTGCTTCTTCATAGTGGCCAGCTACAAACAAGAGATGCTGCAGCCAGCAGGTCTGACCTGCCTCTGAAAGACAGATTTGTTGTCATTAATTTCACTTTATTGTTGTGATTTCCCACACCAAACCAAGATTGGTGGGGGGTGGGGGGGTGGAACTTACCATGGCCGGACAACTCCTGGCAGTGGAATTTGTTTGCAAAACTCATATTAAATTTCCCCCCCACCCCCCTTAATTTTAATTGCAAATATATTTGCCAAAGCCTTCACCATATTATGGCTACTACCAAACTTGCATGCAGTCTCAACCCTTTGGGATCTCCCTCTTACAGCCAGACATAGATTACCCTGTTTCTAGGAGCTCAGCAGCTTTAGGGACTTGCTGGTTGAAATGAGTCTCTAATTGTTTTATTTGCAACATGCACAGAAAACTTGGTCAAAGTTTTCTGCATCCTTGGCAATGAAAAGGAGAAATTCATGCCACAGTTCTGGGCTACCTTTTCTTATTCATAACAGTTCAGGGAGTTTCTGAACTATTCCTTGGCATACAGTGAAAAAACCCTTTTCCTTCTCTGGGGTACTTCTGTAACTTTGGGTCAAATCTGCATCCTCCCTCATGAAAATGAAACTAGCACAGAATCAACACAAGCAGAAATGGCAGGACCTAGCTCAGGCCAGGAGAAACAGAATTATAGAATCATGGAATGGTTTGGGTGGAAGAGACATTAAAAATCACCTCGTTCCACCCTCCCTGGCACGGGCAGGGACACCTTTCACTAGACTAGGTTGCTTCAAGCCCCATCCAACCTGGCCTTGAACACTTCTGAGGCATCATTAGCTCTCTGCTTCATTCACCTTGGCAGGTGTCAACACCTTCTCCCAAATAAAGCTGTGTTAGTAGCTATGATGTAGTAGAGGAAAGTTCTTTTTCCCCTTGAAATAAATCTGTTAGAAGAAGATTAGAGATTTTCTACTTTTTACCCACCTAGTTAAATGAAACAAAAATGGTTCAAGTTGGAAAGGACAGCTGGAGGACATCTAGTCCAACATCCCTCAAACAGAGTCCCTTAGAGCCTATTACTCAGGATCATGTTCAGATGACTTTGGAGTGTCTCCAGAGAAAGAGATTCCAAAACCTCTCTTGGCAATCTGTTCCAGTGCGCAATCACCCTTACAGCTAATAAGTTCTTCCTCGCATCCAGGTGAAAATTTCTGTGTTGTGTTTTCTGCCTGTTTTCATTTGAAAGGAAACCAGGCACATAATCCTAGTCCAGTACGTTCCCTCTGGGTGCCACAGTCCAGGACTTCAGGGTGCAGTCAGAGACTTGAAGGCAAAGCCCAAATATTCCCATTTGTGCTGGATGGAGGAATGTGAGTGAATGTGTGAATGGTTTAATGTGTCCTTGGAAGCTCTCTGTAAACTCCAGGCTCTGAGGGATGCTCATGCTGGTACCTGCACTATCAAGAGCAAGAGAAGAGGTAGCACAGAGGCAGGGGCAGATCTCTGCCATGGGGCAGCCCTGGGTACAATGTGGGCAGACCTCCTTGGTCTTCCCAGAGATGGTCAAGAAATCCTGGGAAGGATTGCCCCATGCCTTTGCACTGGAAGGGCTTGAAATTCCAACTCTACCACAGTGGGAAGAAGAGCTGAGAGCTGCCAGGGCTGTGAGGAGAGGAGAGAAGGCTGAACGAGAAAGCAAGAGGAAACTTAGTGAGAAAGGATCCACTGGCAGGAGTGTTTGGTGAGGAATGGAGCTGCCTTATGTTCTGTGGAGACCATTATGTAGCCAGCTCTGTCTGGGAAATTAAAACATTTGGTTGCATTTCACACAGCTTCAGGGCACCTGTAAATTGCCTATCTGCAGATAATCAGTGAGGGACCATATGCCAGCTCAGGGCTGCCAATTCCCAGGCTCTGACCCACTCTTCCCAAGTCCTGAAATGCCCTGTACCTTTTGTGAGGACGGGGGTGCCAGTTCCTGCTGCTGCCCAAGGTCTTAGCTCCACATTTGCTCTTAAAAAACCCTGTTAATTTCCTTTAAATCTAAATATAAGGCAACAGGCACCTGACAAAATGGTACTGTAATATGAATTAATACTGAATATCTTTCTATTGAAGAAAGGGGAAATTCTAATATTTATGAATAACATATTTTATTGAAGATTTCAGTCTTTAAGAGACATAAGTATTTGGTATAGAATTTCAAGCTCAGTAAAAGGCTGTTATACAAATATGGTCATGGTTGAATCTTGAAAAATGTTAACAGTTTTCAGCAACAAGGGAGCTTTACAAGGGAGGAAAATCAATATTGACTTATGCTTTTTATTCGTAGCATAGTAAAGTTGCCTACACCTGAGAAATCCCAGTAATTAAACATCTAATCTAAATTCATACAAAAAAAAAAAAAAGGTTAAGCAAATTCTGCAACTTAAAGGGAGGTAGAAAATCTGACCATTATGGGCTAAAAAACCCGAAAAACAACAAGCACTGCATTAAAAGAAGGGGCAAATGGAAATAAATAATGAAAAGAAATGACCTGTATTTTCTTTACAGAACCTGCTTAATTCAGGCCCTGTTTTAGTAACTTGGCTGCTCACAACTGCCTTGTTTATGCTGCTCCAGTCACTGAGCTGCCCTCATGGAGCCCTAATGGCCCACCCTAACCCCCACCAAAGAAAGAGAACAGTCAAACTGGTTACTGCCCATCACCCCAAACTGAAAATACTTCTCAGCATTTTCATTGCAGTTACAATGATCAGAGCTAATGCTCAGAGGCATTAGCCTGACCCCATTTTATGCACGTGCCCTCAAGTTTATGAACTGGTTATCCCAGACTATTCCCCAGCTCTGGCAGCTGCTGCCAGGCTCGTGCAAGGGCCCTCAACCTAAAGTATCCATCTGAGCTCGAGGAATTGCAGTGCATGTTTCTCTCCTTTGACATAGCCTGGGAGGGCACACCTCTAATATCTGATTTTTGTATGCTCCTTTCCATCTGGTCATGTGCTTCCATAAAGTATTGTCTACAGGCATGCCAGGGGAAGAGTTACTTCATGTTTTCCATTAGACTCTTAAATGCTTGTAGAGCCTGTGCACCTGCTGAGTTAATGTTTTCAGGAAAAGTTTTTCCAAAAGCATTGCTCTTGGAAGAAACAGAGATGACTTACACTGAACCTTTCTAGGGGTTTGGAGGAAATGTCTGGCTTAAGAAGTTCTGTTTCCTTTTCAGATTAGAATATCAGTTTACCCCAGTCCTCAGACTGGCAAAGACTCAGTGCATATCTTTATATGCATCCTGATGGCTCCACTGAAGCCAATGGGATTATTCACCGTGTTTATGGCTTGGTACCTGCATTTGTTTTTGCACAAGTGGGGACTTGATTTCTCTTCCCACTGTATATGTGTTCCTTACCAGATGCAGCCCCAGGACATGTGGTTCTCCACTTCTGTCCTATTTATGTCACCATTCATATTTAATTTAATTAAAAAGCAACAGATGATGCCATGACAAATTTTACACTAGGCACAAAGCCTGCTGCCTTTTTTTTTTTTTTTTTTGTGATGGGGAGTATTATTATCTTTTTTATTGGCAAAGCTGAATTTAACTTCATTGAGCAATTCCTGTCTTATTCATAATAGAGGCATATCCAGCACTTCTCTACTGTGTCATTTGAAAGAAATAATGAATTACATTAAATGAAAAGTTTCATTTTTTCTTTTAGAAATGAGCTTTGACATCACAAGATATTGTATTCTCATTCTGAGTCAAATATCTTGCTATTTTTTTTCCAGAAAAAAACTGCTCAGCAAGGCTTTGTTCTTGCCTTAGTGTTGTATGACTGTAACAAATCACTAAAATATCCCTGAGATGTCTTACACCAGGGAAATTGAAACCCTGAAAAATATATGTGCTTGGCACAGTTTTTCTACATATTGTGAAATTGCTACTATAATTGTAGAATTTAGTATGTTATGGGAAAAAAGGCCTTTTCTTTTAAGGCCTCTATTTCTGCAAAGCTCCTATTTAATTTGAAGCACAGAGATAAGTGCATCCTTATTTAGCTCAGTATTTAAACACATGCTTAAAGATGTCCCAGCCCATGAGACTTTAGAATTTGATTAAACTAAATCATTTACTTGACTTCTTTGCCAGATGAAGATCTTCAGATGTAAAATACCACTATGAACATAGGCTGCATTGCTGGCAAAAGTTATAACTTTGAGAATAAATCAAGCAATGTCAAGATTGCTCTGCAGCCCTGACGGAGGCTGATGTGGTCTGTCAGTGTCCATACAATAAACCAGTCCTGTAGCCTAAAAATTGGGTGACTGTAACTAAATTGTCTGGTGGGAATTGTCCCTGGGCCATGCCAGCATCCAGACTGTGCCAGGGGTTGCTGGGGGAGAGCTGGTTTTCTGGAGCAAAGCTGTGCCAGGGACTTCTCTAGCTTTAGTAGCTCTGAAGATTAAATTCCAATACCTGTGTCATTACAAAACCTGGAATCACTTGGATGCACCCTAAGTTCTGTGCTTCAACTTTATCCTACCTAGGACTTAGGACAGGCTCCATGATGCTGTTCAGGAGCAGTGCGGCTCTCTGAGGTAGTGAGTAGAGAACAAATTCTTGTTCAGGGCATGAACAAGAACTGTCCCTGTTTAAGCTTTCACAGCTGGGTGAGCCCTCTCTGAAATTCTCACACAGGTACAATAATAGCAAGGCTGACTCCTTGACCACTCTTTGCTTTTCCACCTCACGGTAAATTCAGAACTGAATTTTGCAATGACCCCTTCTTTTTCTGTAGAGGCAAAATCACACATCCTACTAATCCTACATATTTATTATTTGGGTCTGCATGTTGAGAATGAGGGCTTATGCCTGGGGAGGTACATACTAACCACTGCTGTCTAAATCCTGCAAAATCTCCCTTGACATGGAGCTGAAACCAATGGGATTTCCTCCAAGAGAATGTCTGCTTCTGGCAGACAGGATGTTTTTGTAGGTCAGGGATTATCTTCAATGTGATAAGTGTGAAAAAAGTTCAGTCCTTATTGATGAAAGAAAATACGATCAGAGAAGTATCAAGTCAGAATTGCAAGATGTTGCAGACTCAGATTTCTCCATTCATGGGGACTTTTACTCTATTTGATTGACATCTCTATTCAAATTCCCATGTAAAATATGTCTATCCATGACTAAATCTAAAATATTTCATGTCCTCTTCTCAAACGGCTTATGGAAAGAAAAGTGATGCTTCTTGTCCTTTACAGAGGAGCTCAGTGCAATATCCAACACACAGATGGGAAACTGAGAAGCAGTCTCAGGGTAGGAGGCTGCCACACTGCCTTACCCTGGGATATTTCCCTTCTCCAGCAAAAGCTGGCCTTATCTGTTTGTGATGTTGCTGTGTAAGCAGGGTAGACTCTGATGTGCTGATATTGCCCACATGGTGAAGGAGATGATTATCAACCCATGTAAGGAATACTGCCTGGAGCAGCCAGCAGGCTGATGCAGAGGGGTTGGAATTAAGCAGGACACTCTTGAGGTGCCAATTATTTTTCTGTAGCTAAGGCTGTATCAGCACTCCCACTAGAATACTTGTTTCCAGAGGTTTGCACAATTAAACCTGGAAAATGTGCTCTGGACAGAAGTTTGACGAAAAAGTTGTTCCAAGCAGGGGCAATAATTTCTTTTAGAGGGCATGAAGAAATGTCTACTTATTTTTCTTGCTCAGACAGAGAAGCAGAGAAAAACTAGCCATTTCTATGATAAAAGTGTGCTGAAAAATAAATGCCTAAAGTAAAGGAATCAAAAGTAGAAGTTTATGAGATAAAAACCTCATAAAAATGGAAATTTAGGCTTAATTTTTTTCCGAGTTTTCTTACAGACACTTTTCTGTCTGAAGAAAGTATTTTGCTATTTGGGCTTTGTTATAAATTAGTTAGGTCTGTACCACAGGCTGCACTTTGAAGCATAGGAACATCTTCTATTTATTTCAACAGAGTTATGCTCTCAGAATTTTCAAAAATAAATAGGGAAATTTTGAAGAGGTTGAGAGCACACAGAGAAGACTAAAGCACAAAATAAGTTGAGCTGGAAAAAGAAGATAGCCTCAGGGAGCGGGAAAGAGAAACTCTGTTTTAATGAGGAAGCAGGAAAAAAATGACAATAGTGTTGTGGACACACTGGTATGTCAGAAAGGAAACAAAGAGAGCTAGGAAAGATGAACTGCTTCACATTTACTTGTTTTCAGCAGGGTTTTGACTGCCTGTGTGGGCAAGAAGGCCAGATCCTTGTGTTTGACCTGAACCCATCCATAACCCAACTCAAATTTGTGGTTAATGATGTTTTGCATGGCTATGGGTAGGATGAGCATCCAAGTTTCACATTGGATCCTTTGCTTTTAAAACACGAAGGAGGTGGAAAGAGATGGAGATATGGCTGAGGGGGAAAAAAAAAAAAGATTGCATTTGGGAAAAGCCTCTAGGATTAAAAAGAAAAGCTTCCAGAAAATTCTTTACCTGGCTGCCGTATCAGAAGAAGAATTTACACCTCTCCAGTGCTGGGCAGGTGAGGTGTTGTGTGGGGCTCTGTAGTGAGAAGTGGGACTCTCTCAAACACCTCTAAAAAAAGCCCTTAAAGTCTTCTTGGTCAGAGGTGCATCAGCTTGTGTCAGCCTGAGTGCTGCTGTGGTCACAAATTCCAAGTTACTCCTGGGGAAGCCATGAGTTCCTGCACTCAGCATGGGGCTGGTACCAGGAGCTGATGGTATTGCTGCTCATGAGAAGGCAGAGAGAGAACAAGTGGGGCATGAAATACCTGTACTTGCATCTTTCAGCTCTCTCCCACACACAGTTCTGTCAGGTAAGGAAGCACTTCTGAATCTCTTCCCCAAGGGTTTGTGAAAACAAACATGGAATCCCTCCCTTGCTGTCCATGGAAAACAGGCCATGGAGAGGCCCATGCTAAGGTGGAACAACCAGTACTAACTTTGTGTGTGACATTGCTTATGCAAGACTACGGTGAAAAGAATAATTTTAGGTGATGGATGAGGTGCTTTCCATACCCAGTTTCCTTTCCCGTTCAAATGCCTTTTGCCTGTGTAAGAAGTTGTGAAAGAAGAATCAAAGCTTTATCTGTCTATAATAATTTGGTTACACTCCAAACAATGCTTCCCTTGGTTTCCACTTCACCTTAATTTTCTCAGCTGTCCTGAGTATCACTGTTTGTTTAAAGCCTTGCTGGAGGAGACGCTGCCTCTTTGCAAAGAATCCCATTTCCCCAGCACTACAACACGTCTCTTGTTCACTGACTGCCTAACTTTGCTTCCTTACAGTGTTTCCTAGGAGATCAAAAGGGAGCTTGAAGTACTCAAAAACCTAGTGTTGCAATGAAAAATAACTTATTAAAGTTTATAATTACTGAAAAATTAATCAGAGACTTAGCATGGTACTTGCATAAAGACAATAAGCCAAGTTCTTGTCATAGTGAAATATGGAATAACTACGTTGAAATAAATCTTAATTATGCTAGAGTTGCTACTCAGTGTGACTTAATTAGGAGTAGAGCAGTGAAAGCCTTTGGGGAAAAAAAGAATGTTGATTACACAACCACTTAACTGCATATTCTTCCTCCCCCCCCAGGTTCTTTTCCTTCCCATCGGAGAAAATTTCAAAACTAGAGCAGTTCAAGGAACTTGAATAGACATTACCATGTGGCAAGTTGCACTCTAAATAGGAATTGTTTGAAGTAAAAAGTTGAGAATGATAACCCTGAAGATAATCTCTTTAAATTATGCATGCAAGGGGGGTCACGCATCCATATCTACCTTGACCTTAAAAAGTGCATTGCTTTTTAGGCAGTAAATTTATGAAACATAGAATGGTTTAAGTTGGAAGGGACCTCAAAGACCATCTTGTTCCAACCACCTGCAATGGGCAGCACTCTTTGCACGGCTCCAAGCCCTGTCCATCCTGGACTGGGACACAACCAGGGATGGGGCAGCCAGAGCTTCTCTGGGCAACCTGTGCCAGGGCCTCCCTACCCTCACAGTAAAGAATTTCTTCCTAAAATCTAATTTAAACCTACACCAAGTACTAGACTACAGAGATGAAGATTTTAATAAAAAAAAAAAAAAAGATAGAAGGTTAGATCAAGGTTAAAATAGCCCACAGAGCAAAGTGTAAAGAAATAGACCTTCATTGCAGCCCCCCAAGTGCAGCATGCAACTATGGCTATAGAGTATAGACAGATATATTGTTCAACAAGCACATCAACAATGCAAGAAGCTCATTTGTCATGGTATGTCTTACCAGATAGAAGGCATGCAAAGTCAAGTATATCATAGGAATAAATCTGTTGACTTCAACAGAGTTATCTCAACAATGAATTCAAAGCAATATACTTTGAAGGAATGAAACCAAACCAAGCAGGAGATGCACACAGGGTTCTTGGAAGATTATCTAGACAGTATATAAAATCAGACATTAAAGGAATATGCACAGTATTGCAGGGGATTTATGGTAACTGGGAAAAAAGGTGTGTAATGAAGATCCAGTATGCAGTATGTTATCACTGTCAAATTGCTTGGCATGAGCTATGTGCTTTCTTCACAGGTGCTCATGTAGCTCCAGTTAAGCTGAAAAGGTGCTGTAGAAAAAGGTATAATGTACTGAAAAGAATTGAAAGAAAAATAAGCAAAAACAAGTAGAAGGAATTAAAAAATATGGACTCTGCATCCCAAAATTATTCCAGTTTTCCTTGTTCCACAGAGACTGATGTATCTGCAGAAGTAAAGGCTGCACTGGTCTGTTTTGGTGGATGTGGAAATTGGTTGAAAAAAAATAACAAAATTACATCCATGGAAGATGTGTTTTGTTTTCTGCTTTACTCGTGCATCGACAGAGAAATAAAAACCCCCTAGTCCCAGTGTGTGATCTATATTTTTGGTGCCTGTTATACAAGTGCTACTGCACATGCATGACACTGAGAGGAGCTGGTTTGACACCTCATCAAATTCTAGCTCATTTGTGTGAGCCAACCTTTAATATTGACATTTTCTGATGTCTTGGTTATTATTCTTTGCTATGGGAATTCCAGTTTTTTAAACAATTTGTTGTGCATAAAACTTCATAAACAAAACATAAAATTTGGGCTGAGTTATCCCTGGGATTTATCCCTAAACTTGAAGCTTGGGAGGCATGTTTATAATCTTTTCTCTTTCTCATCATATTTTGTCATTCTAAGTGGGATTGATCTTCCCAAGCCTGGGTGAGTCTGCATTGCTGATGTCTGTGTTTGGACCGATTGCTGAGCTTCCTTGCTCACCGATGGACAGAAATCTGCATTTTAAAAAATGTGATTCATTTACTCCCAATATACTACTCTAAAATGGATCAGAAGTGTCTGTCACTCTCTTATGGCCATAAAGGAAGTTCAGATATAAATATCTACATTGCTAATCTCTGAAGTTAGATGAGATGAATCCTGGCTTTGATGGCTTTGGAAAGTGCTATTTCCCTCAACACCATGGGTGACAGACATCCCTGGGATGCATCTGGGCAGTTCAAGAGAACACCAGGAATTACACATGTGACACCTCCAGAAGTGATAACCTAGGGTCACAGTGCTGCAACAAGCCAGGTTTTGTGTGGGCAGTGGAGGAAATCTAAAAAGAGGCTTGGGAAGCTTGACATTCGCAATGGACTGTTCAAAATAGGATGGATATTGCACAATGTCGTCAAGATGCAAATCAAGGTCAGTAAAAACTTCCCAAGTAGAGACACATCTGAGCCATAACCCAACATGAAAACATCCCCTGCTTCTAAACCTTACTGAGCTATTCAGATCTCAGTTCTCTGTCTGGCCCTTGAATATTTTGGGTCAAACCAGTAACCTTGATCTAGCTACCCCTGAAGTTTAGATCTAGATTCAAACTTTGGAAGCTTTGCCTGTCTAGAAAGTTTCTCGCTCTCTAAGACATGTTGCACTCAAAAGTTTCCTCGAACAATCAAGAGCTTTGACCACTCCTAAAACACAGAGGTCATTTTTGGCAAATGATAATGGCAAAGTACAGAAAATACAGAGAGGAGGTGAAATTGCATTCCTTGGAAAGAGAAGCAGCTCATGAATATTAGAACTGGCATTCAAATGGCTTTTTTTTTGTACTGCAGGTGATTTTTTTCTGTCTCTCCCTAACCATGAAATGGTAGGAAGAGGTGAGACATATCACATAGCAAAGAATTAACATCTTGCAGAGAGCTTTTTAGTAAAACATATGTACACACCCTCGTCAGCAAACTCTGCAGGTTTGAGACTGAGTTATCAGCCACAAATAGACATGTATACACATTTTGGAAGGCAAACAGCTTCCAGATTATCTTTTAAAGGTACCCACAAGTAATACAAAGTAGACATAGACACTTCATATAGTGATATCTTTACATAGTGTCCTCATGGATACTATAGGTTCAGGAAGACATTGCTCATGTAGGTGATGCTATACCATATTCTAGAAAGTAGAAAGCAAGCCCTTTTAAAATACTGAAAGGAGAGATCGACATGGCAAGCTCCAGTGCAGAACTGGGCCGAGAGCAAACTGAAATGGCTAGATCTGTTTTCATCCCTTCCCTTGGGCTACTAAGCTGAATAGTTTACAAAGCAAAGTCATTCATGGTTCTTTACAGTACAGTTTCTAGTGCCACATAGTAACTGAGGATTTACTGCACTCTCCTGTGAAATTTCAACTGCCATAACAAAGCTTTATGTTGCAAATGATCAACACTCAAATATTTAGGAATAATAACAACAACAACAGTAAAAAAGACATTTCACCCTCCCCTCCCCTTCCCACAGGGGACCGATCTGTCTTCTGACAACTAGGGGTTCATCTGGCCCCATGCAAACGTTTAAAAGGTGTTTTTCTTTTAGTGTGTGGCAAGTTTTTTGAATAATGTTTTGCTTAAAGAAGGGGAAAATCCCACTTCCTGCAGCATATTGCAGGGACCAGCAAACATATCCCTTCATCCCTTGGACCAAATATGTAATGATAAAACTGTGCAGGTGCTCCAGAGCTGACTCAGCTGCTACACGGTCACATTGTGCCTGTGAAATGCAATCCATCATTATGTTAAAGCGCCTGATTGATTAATATTCAGTATTTAATGTCAACACTGATAAATTAGAATTCAGAAGTGTTACACTGCAGGAACTGCAAACAGTGCTGCAGTGACGATGGCCTGGGTTAGTTTTGTGAGATCTGTTAATTCAAGGGGAAATTCATAATTCATAAATACCAAAATAGGTGTATGGTATTAACTACCAGCTGTGACCTCTTGGGATAACAGTGATATGTCACATTTAAAGGAACTAAGTGTTAGATTTCCAAATGGCTATGATTATTTCTTCTACTGTATAAATCTCCTCTATCCCTTTGCCATCCATATTTGCAATAATGCTCTAATTGTGGTGTTACAGATATACAAGGTATACTGGATTTGGGAAGTACTTTGGCTTAGATAGTTTTAAACGCTTACTTCCCAAGTGCATAGGTTTCATCTTAACCAACTTGCTCAAGAAAATAAAAAATTACTATGGCATTTTCAATCTCTCTTGTTCTTGTAACCTTTTCTCATTTGAAATATTGTTTAGTTCTCTTCCACAGACAATTTTTCAAACAAATCTGCCTTTTCCCCTAGTGTTTACTTAATGGTAACTCTTTTTTCACCTTAGCTTTAGTCCTACATATGACATATTAAGCAGTTCCCAATCAAGCTACAGTTTGAGACTCAGGAACACTTAATGGCCAACAGACTCTTCCCTGGTGGAGAATGAGGATTCAAATGAAACATTTGAGATTACTTCACTTTCATTATTTTTGGTAAAAAAAATTTGCACCTTGAGGTGTCATAAATACCCCTTCTTGATCTTCCTTTGCCTTGTCAGACCTGGCCAGCACAAGCAGCTGAGATCTTTGCTCTATTTTCCCTGCATCTCTGTGCAACGCTTTTTTAAAAAGAGAATATACTATTATATTTTTCTAAGCCTTTCAGACTGCTGTAACATGATCAGGATTCTCCTGAATCTCTATGCATTCGATCTCTTCTCGTTCCTTCCTTTTGGCCCGTTTCTTTTTCTTGTGGTGCTTTTTGGAAGGTGGGAAAAAGGTTAGAAAGACAGGCAAAATAACAAAACAGTGCAGAAGTGTGCAACTGCCAGCAAGCAGCAAGCATTTGAACAGTGTGAAGGTCAAGTTTGAAGGCACAAAGAGAAGGGGGACCAACCCGATAAGAAAGGAAGAAACGTTCTGCAAAATGGCTGTCCCATGCTCTTGGAGGGAGTTCTTTATACACTGAGTTCGGGTGTGCTCAGTAGCTAATACAAATGTATAAAGCAGGGGTGCACAGTGATCTATGGCAAAATTCAAAGTGTAGATAAGGCACAGAATAGAAATGCAATCCATGTCTACATTCCATAAGGTCATCAAGCCAAGGACACCCAGCTCTATTGAGGTGACACTGAGAATTAACCAGAAATTTCCCAGAGGGTGGATAACCAGGAAAAAGGTCAGTATTAACACCAGTAGGATGCCAAAACCAGAAATCAGGACAGGCATTGTTACTGATAAACCATAGTGGTCCATGAAAACAAAAGTAGGGTTGAACACAATGAACTTGATGCTCTGTATAAGAGAAAGTGGCCTCAGCTTCTCCAGCAATTCCACTGCTTCCCTCTGTGTGTTTTCACTAGTCCTGGCCACAAGGTACAAACGAGAAGCAATTATGTTGTTCTCATCTCCAGCTTTGGAGAAAATGATGTCATTTTTGAAGTGCTGGAATTCTGGCTTTTTTAAAAAGGAGCTCTGGAGGATGCTGATAAAGTCACTTTTGTTCGTTGCACTGATGTTACCTACTCGAAGGTATTGGTAATACTGTTCAATCCAGGACACGGTGTTGAACCCCTGGCTGAGTGTTTTTAGGTCTTCTTGCACAGTACCATTCCAGTACTCCAGAGGTTCGTAGATGTAGAAGCCTATCACGGGGCTGTAGTTGCTGAAATACTTTTGCTGTATCAGGGCATAGGAGACGCTTGGGGACTCACTGGCAAGGAGGTTGATGATGTTGGCTCCGTCGTTGATCTGTAAGCACCCCATAAAGGAGAAAGAGGCATAGATGAGATACAGTATCACCACAAATGGCTTGACGTAGATGTTGGTAATCCACTCATTGTAGTGCTCTCGGAGGAAATGCTGGATAAAGTGGTGCTGGTAGGGGTTGGTCTCATGGTGGGAAGTGTGCTGATGGCCATCATTCATCATGGTCTGGAACCACACAGGCTTCCGGTCCAGGTATTCTGCTGAGGGGATTTTACAGCAGAAGATGCTGTGGTACCGGTTCTGCTCCAGCTGGCCGGCAAAGACCAGGCAGGAGCCAAAGAAAGAGAAGATGTAGAAGTAGTTCAACAGGATGGAGACACACATGTTCTGGCAGAAGACTTTTACAGCTTCGATGTTGGTGAAAGGGCTTGCTCCCATGCCGAAGGCTATGAAGTACAAGGAGCTCGTCATCGTGTAGGAGACCATGACATCCGAGTAGGCATCTGCTACGCGGTCCTTGAACGGCAGATTCTCTCTGGTCCGACGCCAGCCTGAAAGAAGTTCAAACACTCCTTTGGTTCCATGACCTGAAATGAGAAAGCAAAGTTTATATGTGTGCATATATATAGGGGGCCCAATCATCCCCCAGGTGTTTCATCCTCTGGCAGTAAAAAAATTTTGTCAGCTAAATTTTGTTATGTTTTTGTCACCGGTTAAACAAATGGAAAACTCTTGAATGTCTGTTGAAAGCTAAATACCACATTCACCTGCAGGTGCTTAAATTAACAGACCTGACATTCTAAGACTCTCCATGCTCAGAAAAAAAATGAAGACATTAATTGATTTTAATGGACATTGAATTAGTTCCCAAACGGACTGCAAATACAGGAGAACATGAAGTTTGGTTCGAGTCTGGGGTTCATTCTAAAAATTCCTTTTGTCATCCTACTACATCTTTCACGGTTTAAGGGATTCCACTCGAAAAACTTAAAAATACAAGTAACATTTTCTTCCAAAGAGTATAAATTAAAGGGATTATTTGAGAAATGAGTGCTTGTGACCAAGAATGGGACACCTTGGTTCTTTGTACATGACAAAGGAAAAATTATGCTGTAAGTACAAATAACCAGAGTAATTTGTATCATGATCCTCTGCCTACTGAGTGAAATTGGAACTCTCAATGATAGCACACAAGTTTGCACACTATGAAAATTGACATGCTGGTGGTAATGATGCAGAGTAATATACTGGCTAAGCCATTGGTCCACATTAATTGTCTAGAAAATGTATGGGTTTATTTCCTATGATTATATCTGTGTTTCTTTATGCTATCCAGAGCTCCTCCTGGTGACAAAAACTTCTCTTAGCTCATGGGAGAGGACATTCAGAAAAGTCAGATGTGGTCAGTGTTCCATGACAGGTTCTGACTTTGTATTCCATTCCTAGGTGTTTTAGGGGTATGATATTTTAATAAACTAAAATTTATTGCAGACTTACTTTCATTTTACTTGTCACAGTCATAGTCTAGGAAGTCTCCAGCTATTAAATTTTGTGACAGAATGGTAAAGCTGAAGTTGATCTTACTGGAAAAGTTTAACAAATAAAAGTTACGTATCATGCATACATATTCATATAATGTGTATGTTGAAAAGAATATATACACACACACACACACACACGCATATTCTTTTTTTTTACCATTAGAGAATTTCAGCTTGGGGGAATCTTTTTTTTTACCATTAGAGAATTCCAACTTGGGGGAAAGTAGAAGAGCCAACATTCAAAGAACCCATTCAAAATGGTTTGGCTTTCAAATAAAAATTAAATATGGCTTTCAAGTGATAATTAAAACAATTAAAACCACAAATTTGAATTTGAATTTGAATTAGAAAGTGGAAAGTTCTCTTCACTTTGGATCTAGCCCTGAGAAAATTCTGGCCAATGAAAGGAGACACACTACTGAGCAGAAAAAGCAGGAGTAGATTGCAGATGTTTCTGCCTCCGTTTGTGGGCCTTCACTCTCTCTAGTAGAAGAATTGCATGAACCAAAGCAGGCACAAAGTGAATTTTCTCAGATCAAACCCAGAAATATGACAACAGGAGATTTGCAAATAACCAAGTGTGTGCAAGGAAAGGTCTGTTGAGTTTGTCTTTGGATTTAAATTGTTTGGATTCATAAAGCTGCTCATGTTGCCCAAAGCAGACTCCTGACAGCCGTTCTAGGCAGGGAAAATTGCAGCATAAACTGTCAGGTTCTGTGAATGTTACCTGCTCTACTGCAGATCAGTGTCCCCAGTGAAAGATAAACAGACAGTAGTACAGAAGTCTTGCAGTTAGCAAAAAGCCTGTGTGGAAACGCTGCTCTCTTATGAACCAGCATCTCAGTTCAGGAGGGACCTTGAATTCCCTGGTAAGTTTAGGGTGAGTTCAAATTCTCAAGGCACAGCTGTCTTGCACGCTGTCATTTTGGGGCCATCAAGCAGAAAGGATTGTCTGCTTCAGCTGAGTAAATCTGCAGAATCAAGTGACTTGAATGCAATTTTTATGTGTTTATAGTAAAGTGTTTAAATCTCCTGCAGGGTGTGGACCAGGCTGGCTGGTCACCACTTCAAGGGGCCATGTCCTGGCATGGCTTAATTTAATGGTACAGAAACCACAGAACCATTTAGGCTGGAAGTGACCTTTAAGATCGAGTCCAACCATCAACCCAGCACTGCCAAGCCCACCACTAAACCATGGCTCTCAGTGCCACATCTGCACATCTTTTAAATGCTGTCAGGGACGGTGATTCCACCACTTCCCTGGGCAGTCTGTTCCAATGCTTGACAACCCTTTCAGAGAAGAAAATTTTCCTAATATTCAACCTAAACCTCCCCTGGAGCAACTCCAGGCCATTTCCCCTGGTCCTATTGCTTGTCACCTGAGAGAAGAGACAAACCCTCACCTGGCTGTCCCCTCCTGTCAGGGAGTTGTGCAGAGCCAGGTCTCCCCTGAGCCTCCTCTTCTCCAGGCTGAGCCCCCCCAGCTCCCTCAGCTGCTCCTCACCAGACTTGTGCTCCAGAGCCTTCCCCAGCTCCGTTCCCTTCCCTGGACACGCTCCAGCACTGGAATGGGTGAAGCAATGCTCTACCAGCTCTATCAACAATTAACAGTAATATGGGCTTTTCTCTCCTTATTCCAAAATCTCACTTATCTGCCCTCCTGCAAGTTTGTGTTCACAGTTGCATCTTTGCCATGTTTTTATTGTTATTAACTTATAAGTGTTAACATATCACATTCTTAGTGATGAGTACCTGGGTGCATTTAACCTTGGGGTAGCTACACAATAATTAATAGAGAGGTGCTTTACTGTCAAACATATGTGTGAAGAACTACACAAGAATAGGCACTAATGTGTGTGCCCAAACTTGTGATAATGTTCAAAATTAAAACACTGTAATTAAACTCTAGGCTTTTTTGCAACTAGAACAAATATTATCTTAAAGAAAAAAAGTATTGATATTTGTAGCTTCTTTGAGTATCAAAATAGGCACTGATTTTCTTATGATTTTTATTATACAGAAGTTAAATTTCCACTTATTCCCCTTTTACAAGTAACTTCAGTTCTATCACACCAACACAGGTATTGGGGAATACAGTGCAGTAATTCCCTTGCTGACACAAGAAGAAATCTTTGCCTGACTGGTTTGCCCATGTCATTGCTCTGATACCAAGTTTTCCAGTGAGCCTCTGTTGCTCTCCCCACATAAGCAGGTCTATTCCCTTCTCCCAACAAGGGTAGAAATCCATTTTCCCTGAATGTTTTCTGACAGTTCTCAAGATTCAGATAGCATAGACACTCTATAAAATTCTGTTCCTCCAGCTTCATTCCTGATGCCACAACAACACTGACAGTGGAGTAAAGTTCACTGAGCAGTTCTAGGAAGGTTCAGAGGGTCTTTGGCTCTGGGTCAAAACTGCCAAGTTTCTCTGGTACTAACATGACATGAATGAAGTACAGCAATTTTTTATTTGCTGGACAGGCACTGGCCTATGATTTCTTTAAAGGAAAGGAGACAAGAAATTTTTATTCCATTATTTGTGAGGGTAGGAGAGCAAGAAAGGGAGGCCATAGAGAAGATGAAAATAAGTAATGCATTCTCTGCCTCAACTTTAAAAGCAAAAGATTAATTATGAGCAGATATTTAAAATAAGTCAGAAGAGGATAGGGATAGAAACAAAAAGAGTGAAATGAGAGATTAAAGACCACTTGATTGACTTAAATTCAATCAACCTGGAGAAATTAATCAATTAAAAGTTAAGCCAAAGCAATCTGTGAACAATTAGAAATCATCTCGGGGATAAATGTAGATGGGATGGTCCAAGAAGAATGGAAAGAAGCAGCAAAGTATCTATCTTCAAAAAGGAGGACTGGAGCACTGTTTTTGCAATGGGGCATGATTTTTTTCATTGAATCATAGAAAGATTTGGTTTGGAAAGGACCTTTAAAACCACCTATTTCTATCCTCTGCTGTGGATGACATTTTAAAAAAATTGGAAAAAATAGGCTGAATACCCTGAAGAATAAAACCAGCAAACAATACCCTGTTATTAGTACATGAAAATCAAAGAGAAACTGAGTGAGTTGGATTTTTTTCCCCTCATAGACTGGAATGCAAGTGAAGACTCAACAACATTCAACATAAAAAAAATGTATAATAAGGACAACAATCAAGTCTTTCTCATTTCTGCTTGGAGAAGGAGAAGAAGTCGTTAGTTTCATTTGGAAAAAAGTCCCCAAAACCCATTAAATTAGATATCAGACTAGATTTCTTTCTTTCTTTAAGCTTCATTAAACTCTGGAACACACAATCCAAGGAGGTGATAAAGTCTTCATTGCAAGTCTAAAGGTTAGATTATAAATGTTAATGTCGGTGCTGGGTACATTCTGTCAGTGCAGGGAGGCAGATTCTGCTCATATTCCTGAGATCTCTTGTACCATCATACCTAACTCTGTCTTGAGATGCTGAAGATTTTTTAAGCATGAAAAACCATCTGTCTCCAGTGTTTTCTTAACCAAAGCATGCCCATTCAGCATTTAGAGGTTGCTTCTGCCACAGCCAGTCAGCTTCTTTGGATAGGAGCTTGATCTGCATTTATCCCTCCTCACAGCAGCCACTGATACCCCAGTCTGAAGCCACGAGGCTCTGCTGGGAGGAGAGCTGCTGGCTGCTGTCAGCTTCTGTAAACTTTCTAGGAAGGGAGATTAGGATGACTCTGCACTTTTTTTGCATCAGAACATAAAGAAGATTGTTTACTGCAATAGGTGATAGCAGTCAATGTGGTGATAACCTTGGTGTCTACATTATATTTCAAACAAACAAAAAAATGTCTTAGAAGTGCCATAGCACAGATTACTCAGCATTTCTGCTCTGAGAAATCCGAGTATTGTACTCAGCTCTCATTAACAGCCACACATGTAATGTACACAAAGGATGAGAAGGCAGCTTTCTTTAAATCAAAGTGGTGGGCGGGAAGTATATATTTTTACATTATAATTCTTTGCCATGAGTCCAATGGAAATAAACTTTACATTATTTTATCTAGGGGGGAAATGTCTTTTTTTTTTTTTTTTTTTTCTTTTTGCCACAGGGGATAGGCAATTCATGATCTAGAAAAACTTGTCTAGTTTTATCTAATCAGTGCCCCATAATAGCAGGGGCCATGATCATTAGGAGCATATTAAAGCACAGAATCATTGAATCATAGAATGGCTTGGGTTCAAAGGGACATTAAAGACCATTTATGCCATTGACAGGGACACCTTCCACTAGAGCAGGTTGCTGGCTCTTTGGACTCTTTTATCCAGGTTTATTGATATGAAAATACACCAATTTTAGAGAGTTTAGTTTCACATCATCACTTTTTTTTTACAGAGGAACAGCTTTGCACCTCAACACACTGCAGTGTAGGATGCATTTGTTCTTCTGCTAAATCAATGATATTAGTATCATTAATTCTGGTATCCTCACTTACATTTAAAAACTGAAGCACAGAGATTAAGCAAATTAATCACAGTCACCAAGGACTCTCTGCATCTCAGGGAGGGAAGCAACAATAGAAAAAATTATTAAACAACTTCTTTATGAAGAGTCAGTAAATCCTTAGGGATTTTGATATAGAAGGCAGAGAAAATTTGAAGCTTGGTCATACTTTAGGTAGCAATAGGAAATATGTACCTTAATCTAGATCCCATTCCATAAAGGTAAATCTCAATACAATGCATCCAGCTAAGAAGTGGACCCTAACCACAACACTGAGTAAAGTAATTCCCAGCTTGATTAAGAAGAAGGAAAAGATAGAGAACATTTTTTCAAACTAATCAAAAATGTAGGTAGGAAAAAAAATGGTTTTAATTTTACATCTCTCTTGGTACTTGTAAAGTGATTGTAATTGAATTGTTCACATAGTTGGGTTGTTGACCATTTCTTCTTTACTTAGTTTTGCCTTGGCTGTTGTGCTGCTTTAGTGGTAACTGGGAGGGTCTGATGAGGCAGCTGGGGAACTAAACCACTCTCACCGTGGTTACTGGTTTACCCTTTCTCCAGAATCTCATACTAGAGGTGAGGTCAGACCTCATCCTGCCAGGAAAATACCTGGGATGGTTCAGATTTGGGGATAGAGGGTCTAACTGTGGCAGTGATGCACTGATGAGTAGCATTGTCCAAAGGGAGGGGTGTCCTTGAGCAACAGGAATTTTCAGCGGTATAATTTATTTATATTATTTATATTATATATTATAATATATTTATATATTATCAGTGGTATTTACATCTTCTGAATGTCACAGAGCTTACAGCAACTACAGCAAAAAGTGAAGTCCAGCCAAGATCTCCTGCTGAAACTCCTGCAGAAATTTTGTTTTCGCTAAACCCATACTTCTTTATTTCATTTGGTAAATGACATTTGATGATATTTAAAAGCATTAAAACAGAAATTAAATCCTTTCTAGGTCCATTTTCCTGTGAGGTCACTACATGCACAATTTCTTCTCTAACCAGATTATGTAGAAGTGCTGACAGAGGGGTTTTACACCCTGCTGTGCCTCTCTGTCTTGAAAAGTATTCAGGGTAGAATTCTTCTTTTAAGTAACAGATCTCTATCATAATAAGTTGTCTAATTTAAAAAGCTGGGTTTTATAGAAAGAATACTTAACCAAGTGCAGTGAAACCTCAGCCAGCTGAGCCATCTTTAGTGACAGAGACCTCAGGGAAATCTCCAGTGCTGCACAAGAGATTTCATTATTGCTAGATTTTAGCACTTCTGATAAACACAGAAAATGCACTTAAACCCATCACAAATATCATCAACAAAGTCAGTTATATATAATAGATATCTTGATTTCCTTAAAAATATTTCTGCCAGGCTATGGCCACTTTGCCACAGGCCTGAACACGTCAGTACTTCCAGCTTCCAAGTTTTGGTGTATCCCCATTACAGTATGAACCTCATTTAAAAAGTAGCAGTGCTTCATGGGGCACTCTTGTTAAATATACAGACTATTCCTTCAAGTGTACTCTGAGTAATTGCATTTAATTCTGCTTGCATGAGCATTTCTTAAAGCCTTTTAAATAATTCTGAGAATTTCCAATGAGACCAAAACACAAAAGCATTGGTCTCATCATGGGCATTTTGGTGGAGCCTGGCAGACAGCAACCCCATGACTGTTTGAGGCTGAGGAGTAGTGAGGAGAGAGGCAAACATTTGATTCTGTCTGCAGTTGGCTGTGTAATTGCATTTCAGAAAAGCTCAGTATCAGCCTAACACTGCTCCCATGAAATCCGGCCAACTTCTCAACCGCGGCCGCAGCTGGAGATGCCAGTACAAGAAGAAAATGGTGTGAGGATGTAGCAGTCACAGCTGCAGTTCCTCCCTTGCCTTCCAACCTCCTAAGAGGCACCAACCTATAAATTAGATTAACACCAGTCTGTTGGAAACACAGATTAAAAGTTTATTACACAGATTATCCTCTTCAGGTAATTCGTTCCACAGACCTTGACAGCCCCCTCAGTCTACCCTTTCCAATCTAACTCAAAATAAATGTCCCAGACTATATACAGAAGCCCAAATATAAGCAAGCAACTATGGGAACTGAGCAAAATCACATGGAGATCATTTACTTCCACATCACATCCCTTTGGCACATCCTTGATCTTTCATCAGTTTCTGTCTCTCATTTTGCAGGCTCTCAAGGCAAACATTCTTATCCCTGTTTACATGGAGACCACCATAGTGGGACCTTGATCTTGATTCAAATTAAGAATAATTAATGCTAACAAGAATTTGGCATCTGTGATTTTGAATCTTATCCAGTGTTGGATCTTTCTTATTGAAAAGACCTTTCAGAGCTTCCCCATAAGCATCCCTGGGTAGAAGCCCAGGATGAGCCCTGGAGATGAGCCAAAGACCTGCTAGTCCAGACACAAACATGTTCCTAACTGAACTGTAATGACACCTCTTTGTATTCAGGGTTCACTTGCTACAGCTCATTTTAGGGTAGAATTTTACAATTTTGCTTGCCTAGACTCTTCCTCTTTTTCGAAGGAACAGAAATATTAAATAGCACCTCCCTGCACTGAAATACAGCTGAACATGGGGAATGTTTCAGTGGATGTGATTAATAATCAGGCTGCACACCTCATTAAGGGAGATTTACGTTTGAGCTAATGTATATGGCTTGCAAATTATACATAAAGTTGGAATCCTGCTTAGTTTTCTGCTGTGCTTAGCAATGAATTAAAATGCTTTTTGCTGTTTCTCATTTAAGCCTTTTAATGAACATTGTAAGCAAGAACTGCACATATGAAAGCTGCTATTTATTGATGAGAGTTTAAGTGACATATAGAAGAAAAGATAATGAATTTATATCAAGCCTTAAGTGAATTTATTATATACTTATTTATGCTAAAAGCATAGGATGGATTTGTGACACTGATAGGAATACTTTATCACCTGGATTTGATAATCCAGTAACATCCAAAAGAATAAGGTACTAGTGAGACTCAAGAAAGGAAAATGTTTCAATCAAATGTAGATTCTGGCAAAAATAATCTGTACTTGAATCATTATAGAAACAATATGTTTGGTAATTTTCTGCTTTCTGGCAAAGACGGAGCAATAATAGATTCTTCAAAGAAAAATGGTGAAATAGGTGGAGAAGTAAATAGATGTGAAAGAATACATGTCCAAAAAATGACCAGTGCCTCTGTAAGTCTGAGCAAATGGAGAGTGAAGGACTGTTTGAAGGGAGTGGGACAAATTTCTGGAGTTTTATCCATGAGACAAGTGTGTAATGTTATCACATTGGTGGGACCCAACAGTGAAAGGAGAAAACTTTTGCCTTTCAGTGACAAGATCCATTTGTCTGCACAATCTGAAGTCTCTGAACTACAAGATTACAGACATAACAAGCAATGAGCAGAAAAAGTTCATTCTTCAACTTTCCCCAGTGAAATTGTTCATTACAACAACCAACGTCCCCTTCCTGGAACAGATGGAAAATCACCTGGGAAAAGCTTTGTGGGGTTTTATCTCCCTTTGAAAGGGATATAGTCACTCTGATCACGAATATTTTCCATACATCCCCAAAATCTAATAGGGCACCATCTTTTCACTGACTGTAGAGCTGGTGCTGGGGTTAACTTGGTTTGAAACACACTAAAAGAGAGTGAGTGCTGCATCTTGGCCGGAGTAGCTCATTTTCAATTGCTACCCCAGGCACAAGTTCCAGCTGAGTAAAGCAGGGCTAGCCTCTACCTTGATAGTTACCAGGTCACATCCTGTCCAATTCCTACATTAATAATTCCTACTTGGAAATAACTCCAGCTGGTGACACTGTGGTGCAGAGCACAACGCCTCTGTTCCTCCCCTGGACACTGAGATTTCCACCTAGACTGCTTATCTTGATGTAACAGCACACCTTTTCTGTAATGAAGAGAGCTCCAGAGCAAAGGGAATGAACCCATCTGCTGACATGGTGATATTTTTAACAGTGTTGTTAGTGCAGCATTTGCTGACATTTGTTTACTTCAGAAAAGGGATGGGAAGGCAGAGTGGGAGGCGACATTGGCCTTTTGCTTCTGTCTGCTGGGAGTGAAGGAAATACAGGGACTGACTCAGCAACTTGAGAAATAGGTATTAAATCTCCCTTTCCCTTCCCAAAAAGCCCCATTCCTGCACTGCACAGGAACGTGGGGGAAGGCTGCTCCACTGCCCTTGCCAAGCCTAGGACAGCATTGGGATCACTGCAGCACCAGGGCTCTGGCTCAGGCTGTACCACCAGTGGGGAAGCATCCTCACATCCTCACATCATCCTCACATCCTCACATCCTCACATCCTCACATCATCCTCACATCCTCACATCCTCACATCCTCACATCCTCACATCTGGCTGCTCCAGATCACAGGCTGCCAAGCAGCTGATGCAGCAACCTGCCTGCTGCCCTGCTCTGTGAAACACAAACTGAGCTGCCCCCACAGCAGTGCTCCAGGGCAGCAGCAGCCCTCTCCTGTATTCCCAGCTTGCCCCTATAAATTTGGCCAGGTTGCCAATACAGGATGTGTAAGTTACATATATACTATTTATCGCGCAGCAGTGACAGGCAATGCTGTAGATGCAGGAATTCATTCAGACAAGCTACCAAGTGGTTATAAATGTGCTCAGCATGCCTCTTCACAGCCAAAAACCTTTCCTTGGACCTAAGGGTTTCCTCTCATTAGACAAGGGGTTAAAAGCAAAATGAACCAAAGAGAGAAGAAATGACTTACCTGATGACTGGAATAAAATCATTCTCCTTAAATTTCTTTATGCAGTTTTATTGAAAAATGAAAGCTGCAAAACACATTGATGCTCTGCCTGCTGCTCCACAGCTTGCAGCTACACTTGTATCAAATTGGTTCAAAACCCTGTAACACTAATATGGACCATTCAGCAAGTTAAAAGAACTTGCACACATTCATGGAGGAAAATTGCATGGAAAGGGTCAATAAAGTCAGAGAAAACACATTTGGACGCACAAGTCAATGAGCTGAGAAGCAGCAAGACCTGGGGGAGTGTTTTGGGAGAGTATGACTTGATGATTGACCTGTTGAAATCCTCATTTTTAAAGCACTTGAATTGGTTGCTATCAGAAATAGGATGCTGAGCTAGATAAACCTTTTGGCCTGAGTCAGTCTGAATGCTTTTATGTTCCTTTGCATTCACGGGGCTGGCTGCACTAAAATCCAAATGCACGAGAAGGATGAATTAAAGTTGTGCAGCTCTTCAGGCCCTTAAATCTGGCATTTAACTTTTTTATTTTACTAATTTTAGTATTGTAGCAATACCATTTAGAAACCTAGCTTTAAATTGGTACTAATACTTGCCTCTTTCACTGCCCTATTTACCCTTGGCACTTGTACACAGCAGTGATTAAAAATTGATTATTTTGCTGTAGGATGATATAGCAGTGCATGCATCGATTCCCTCATGCATTATATATATATATATGAATGAATATCATGATCTCTATGAGATTGTTGTGGGTCTTACACCAATTTTATGGCAGGGAAATTGAAGCAAAAACAAATCTAGTTTTAATCTATCTACCTCTAAACTGTCTAGTTTTGAACTATCAGAAGGATCTACCAGCAAACCCATGGCATTGACCAGCCTTGCTGTTCTCATGTAGCACAGGATTTTTATTGCTATTTATATGCTTAAAATCTGATATCAGTCAACTAATCAATCAATCAATCAATCAATCAATCATTCAATATATTTATATGTCCTACTTTGGAAATTCATACCTTGGGTGTTGTACCAAGACACAGAAGAAGTAAACCATGCAAACTCACATTTATTAAAATATGTTTCTTTCCCAATTTTTAAGATAGCACATGACTGATGTTTTTCCTGCAAGCCCTTGACTCCTTCCCATGTTGTTTTTCAGCCTTTCCAAGAGTCAAGGCTGTCACCAGTGAAGGACTCCTACCCTACATGGCTCTCATTCACTCCCCAAATCACTGACCCGAGGACTCCATGACAAGATGGAATCAGACCAAAAAGCTCTTTCTCAGTTTTGTAGGGCATGGCCTCACCTTCAAGCTGCTTCTCCTAAACTCTGCTGAAATGGTTGTAAATAAAGCACAAGAGGAGCTTTCGTTTCATGGCTAAACTCCCAGAGCCATCTGATATGCCCAGTGTAGCCATCAAAAACATGAGTGGGTTGGCTTGTGCAGGACTTAAAAAAAGCCTCTTCCAGTTAGCAGCATTTAGCAGCTCATTAATGTATCTGAAACCTGACCTTTAGCAGTCCATCCCAGGGGGAGGATCATTAAGCTTTTCTCTTAATTATTATTCTGGCTAAACTCAGCCTGAAAATTTAAGGCTAAACTATAGTCTGGGAAGACTATATGAGACACCTTTCTGTTTTGGGGAGCATCGTTTTTGCTTGGAATACTAGGAGCAGTGAGTCAGCTGACTACCCTCCCTTTTCCCATTATTATTTTGAGTATCCATATTTTCAGATGGGAAAAATTTTGAATGTGAAAATAGTTTGAACATGTGTTCTCCTAGCACATCAAGGAGTCTGGAGAAGTAGTGCTTTCGCTGATGAATCTTTTGTTGGGCATACATCCCTATGGAGGTCATTGGAGATTCCCAGTCTGCATCCATTCTAATGAATTAATTATTTCTTGGGTTAATTTTCTGTCATAGAGGCCAGCTGGTGCAATCTAAGCATGTAGACTATGGTATGTTACTCCTTTAGCCTTTAGAATAGAGTGGCCATGCACAAACCTTAATTTGCACTTGGGAATTATTTGGGTAAGTGCCATGGACAAAGTAAAAGCATGCCAGGGAGCATGGAAAAATTTTACTATTGTATAGAAAGTCACAGCCCTGGCTCTGTTCCGTTTTCTAGTAAAGGCTGTAGCCAAAGGGTGATACTGTTCTGCCACTGCAAGTGCAAAAAATCACATTGATGTTGAATGTCTGAGCTCTGTTGAGATACCATGTTTGTACCTATAAACTTGGGGGGGTCTATAAACTTAATCCCTTTGTGGACATGACAGAAAGCACAGTGTGCTAATTCAGTTTATCACATTTTTATAGCAATGGCTTCACTGGTTGAAAGCACCTTCAGCTGGTGGGAGGGCCAGGGGCTGCTTTGCTTTATAGGGTGACTGACACAACAGTGTGTCCCTACTGCTTTAGGACCAAACCCTCTGCTGTTTTGAGCCCATCACTCCCGCTTGCCTTTACTGTGTGCATTCATTAATTTCTCTGACCATCAAAGGCAGCATGGTAACAGGAGCTGGGGAGATGATCTCTGCCTCTCTTTCCATCTGATACACTGCTCCAGCTATCCTTCCTCTCTGAAAAGTCTGATTACCCCTTATAAGAAGCCCAACACTGTGAAAGAAAAAGGGGGAATGAGGAAACTGCTGGATCAAACTACTTCAAACCCTTAGTTTTTAGTGCTTTTGATGCACTTTAAAATGTTGCATTGTCAGTCATTGCAATGGGGGTAAGGCAGAGACAACCCAGACCACAGAAGCCATTTAATAGCTTGGTACTTGTAACTGAGAGATGTAAAAAATCTGGAAAGAAGCAGCCTCGTAAGTCTGTTACCGAAAGAAGGTTTTGCTTGTGGAGAAGAAAGAAAATTATAATCTACACCAGGAGCAAGGTGCTGACTGTTCCCAATGAATCACTGATCTTATGGAATGCTTCATTTTATTACTTTTATGACAGCAAAGCATTGTGAGAAGCACTTCACTATGTGCTCTCAGTACCCTGATTTACTCAGAAAGGAAAATAACAATAAATATAAAATGAACTATATTTGTAAATCACTGCAATTTAAGTGTGGGACAGAATACAAAATTATGCTTTGTTTTAGAAAGAGATTTTAAGATTGCTTGCCTCCTACAGGAACCTATATATCAGTTTATTTTAGCTGATTGCTTCTGAGAATATTGCCCATTCATCCCAGCGATGACATAGCAAATTGCTCTTTCCCTTCAGTTTTAAAGAACTAAAAATTATTTTAGATATTGTCATGAGTTATCATTATAAGACTGAGCCAGAAATTTGTACCGTTTCAGTCTATATCTCTCAAGCTGATAAATGGTTGTTATAATGGTGTTTTCATTCATCAGGCTCCAACTGCACAGTACAAGCTTAAAAGATTGCTAAATACAAACCAGAACACTCTGGCAAAATACAAAAATGTTTCAGCAAGGAATATTAAAATTCCTTTTCTTAAAATAGTTTTAGCTGTAAAATATCCCCAGGGTGGAACGTGGAAGGTGCCCCTGCCTATGGCAGGGGGTTGGAGCTAGCTGATCTTTAAGGTCCCATCCAGCCCAAACCACTCTATGTTCCTATGATTTTGAAATGTATTTTTTCAAGAAAAGCAGTAATGAAAACGGAAAGTGTTCCCATAAAATATTCCCACAAAATGTTCCCACTAAAAAATTGCTGCACAATCTGCATGTCTGTAACCTCATTTTAGATTTAATGTTGTTATTTCATATGAAATGCTAATGATAAGTATCTTTTCATTTTAAATGGGGAGATGAAAGCTTCTCATAGCCATGGACGTGGAGTTCTGCTGCCCTAGCACCAGATCACTGCAGTCGTGTGCTGTTTTCTCAGGCAGAAATGCTGCTGAGTACCTCAGCCTTCTCCTGGCCTGGTGTTACCAGTTTGCCAGCATTTTTTATCAGGGGGTTATGCCTTCTTTGACCACCTTTTTCTGGCCAGCATGTCTTTGGAAGCCCTTCCTATTAGTCTTTGTGTCACCAGCCAAGTTCAGCTCCAGGTGTCCCTTGGTCTTCCTCACCCCATCCTTACACAACTGAGTGTGTCCTACAATCTTTCCAGGATACCTGTCCCTGCTTCCACTGCCTCTACATTTTCTTCCTGCCTTTTAGTTCGACCCCACTCAGCCACGCTAGTCTCTTGCCTTCCCTTCCTGATTTCTTCCTCCTGGGGATTGCCAGGTCTTGTGCTCTGAGGAAGATATCCTTAAAGATCCTCTAGTTCTGTTCTGCTCCCTGAGGACAGTTTCCTGTGGGGTTGTATGGACTAGCTTCTTGAAGACCTGGAAATTTATTTTCCTAAGCTTCAGGGGCTTATCTTGTCTCTTCAACTGACCCACATCTCCTCCATCTCTGCTTCCTCCCCTGTCTCTTCTGAACAGCCTTTAGCCATTGATAGCCATGCTCTGGTCATGGGATTCATCCCACCAAGTTTCAGGAATGGCTTCTAGGTCACAGCTTTCCGACAGCACGGTGGTTTCCAATTTCTCCATTTTGTTACTTATGCTGGGTGTAGAGGCATTCATGTAGAGGCACTTCAGCTGGGCTTCCTAAAGGAACACCTCTTAATTCCTTAGAGATATTTCCCTTTGGGCTTCTGTTACCTCAGGGGACTCTGGCTTGTTTCTGTAAGATTTCAGATTTTCTGTACGTGTTCACTCAGCTTATCTCAGAACAGCAAGCTGAGGGTCCTGGATAGCACTGAATCCCTCTAACCCTGGTGTACCATCCCACAGCTTGTCATGTGCAGGGCAGATATTATCCCCCTTGCCCTTCAAATCTAGGACAACCTAGCTTGTCTATCTGGAAATCTACAGGTGTCTGTCTCCTTCCATTGGCCCAGAGGAAGCTCAAGGAGACAGAGCTTCAGATGTCGACACCTCAGTTATGCCAGGTGGGATCAGTCCAGGTGTGTGTAAATAAAGACCACAATTATTTCTGAGGAACTGGCTCCTTTGGTGAGGTAGGGATTTGTACTGGATCCAAGGAGGTGGTTGGCAAAGCTGAATTTCCACATCATGAAGCAATCAAGCAGATGGTCACATTTTGGCTGTGGTGTGTTGGGGCTGTCTCCATGGAGTGTTCTGAGACAATATGTGCCCATATAGACAGAAAGATGTTGTGGAATTATTACTGTTACGAGGTCTGCCTTCTGCATGCCAACAACAGCTACAAGAGATGTCCTTGCACAGTAAAGAGAGCAATATCTGATTAGCAGGGAATAAAACTGTGGCATCAGCGGATCATACAAATGTTATGGTTGCAAACTGCCAAGAAGCCTGCTGTCAATTAATTTTCTCACAAACAATTCTGCAGAAAATTCTTCTTTGCCTTTGTCACTAACAGGACGATGATGATGGCAGATTTTATTACTTCTGGAACAGCAGAGTGGGAGGTGATGTGTCCAGGCAGTCTTGTCAGCAGCCCAGATGAAGGCAGGATGGGTTCATATATCTCCTCTTTGTCTGTTTCCTGAGCTCTTGGGTATGAACTAAGTAGAAGAAGACCCAAAATGTTCATTCTCCTATATTGACCTTTTTTCTCTGTTTTTCTTTTAGCATAGGTGGTTGACAGACCTTTCTCAATTTTTTTTGCAGATTTGTTTGTTCAGGTGTAATTTTCTTCTTCTCCAGGGTCCAATCCCTAGTTGAAGGGTGTCCCCTGGCACTTGGTGACTTCCCCTGGTTCTTGCAGCTTGTCAGAAAACCCAATCCAGCCTTGCTGTGAATGATCTCACTTCTGTGACCCCTATTTGTCTCCAAGAGCAAAATAATTAATGCTGGTCAGTTAGGCCAGAGCTTGCCTTGAACAGAAAGCAAACTTCTGTTGGATATCACAAGTTTTCATTCAAAAAAAGCAGTAATTTTAAGCTCTTGGAGCACAAGAAGGAAGAATCTAAACTAAAAAATGAGGGTATAGAAGACACTTAAGCCAAGGGTCTTTTTTAGCCTATACTCTCAGGGTATACTTAGCCAGGGTACTTGCTCACACTTTCACACCACAAACACTGTCCCTTGAGAAAGGACATTGGAGAGACTCTAACCTGCACAGGCACAATTTGACTTGAATATTGACTTGAAGAAGCAGGTAATGAAAATGATATAACTGCAAACCTTTTTATTGCAGTTATATGCATCAATTTCTATCACTGCTGTTCATGTCTCCTTCCCACCTACCTCTCTTTTTATATTAAAGTGAAAGAATTTTTTTAGCCTTGTTGGTAAGTATTCAGCATTGAAAAGAGTATCTTATTTGAGAGTAGATATAGAACAATGAAGAATCTTGGTGGGATTTTCTTTTATCTTTGTTCTTTCAGGACTGAATTGTTGCCTTTACATCTCACTCTAGAATAACAGAATTATTAAGGTTGGGAAAGACTTCTCAGATTGTCCAACCATTAAATCAGCTCTGCAATGTCTACCATTAAACCATGTCTCTAACACTGCATCCACACACTTTTGTACACTTCTGGGGATCGTGACCCCATAATTTCCCTTGGCAGTCTGTTCCAATGCCTGACCATCCTTTCAGCAAAGAAATTTTTTTCCCAAAATCCAATCTAAATTTCCCCTGGTGAAACTTGAAGCTGTTTTCTCTTGCCCTATTGCCGAGCCCCACCTGGCTCCACCCTCCAGTCAGGGAGTTGCAGAACCAGGTCCCCCCTGAGCCTCCTCTTCTCCAGGCTGAGCCTCCCCAGCTCCCTCAGCTGCTCCTCACCAGACTTGTGCTTCAGAGCCTTCCCCAGCTCCGTTCCCTTTTCTGGACATGCTCCAGCCCCTCAATGCCTTTCTTGTCATGAGGAGCCCAAAACTGAACACAGGATTTGAGGTGTGGCCTCACCAGTGCCCAGCACAGGGGGACAGTCACTGTCCTGGTCATGCTTGCCATGCTATTGCTGGTACAAGTTGCTGTCTTTCACCATAAAGTTTGGTTTGCAATAAATTTGCAATAAATTTACAAGGTCCAAATGTGCCAGGTAATTTTTTTTCTTTTCTTGTTTTTTTTTTTCTGGTTTTTTTTTTGGTGGAAACACATAATTCTTTCCTTTCCTTTTCTTAGGAGTTGGCTTTAAAAGTGCCTTTAAATGCCTAAATCAAGTCAGATGAGACAAAGCAAGAGAGCAGAGTGTCTCATTTGAGGACCATGTCACTCATCTGGGACTAAATCCTGTGACATCTCAAATTGATCACTGATTTAAGGAATATTGCCAGGATAGAATAACAGTGCCTGGATAGTCACTGCCTCACCCAGAATGCTTCTGCTGCATGATGATGAAGAGACTGTGCTGGACTGTGAACCAAGTGGGCACTGATTCTTTCAGGTAGACAGGGAATTAACACTGGAAGTGGATCTGAGCAAGTGTAGGTGCTCTTTCCATTGATCTACTGACAGGAAGGAGATACTTTTCATCATTTGTTAATGTAGGGCTTTTTTTCATTTCCTTTGCTGTTTTTTTTCCCCCAAGACTCTAAAAAGGGGATTCAGGCCAAATTAAACATTTTATGTCAAAGCCATTCTCTTTTTTTTCTTGTCTTTTTCTGGCAAGGAAAGGATAGAGAGTTGGATGAAAGTTTTTCGAACTTGAGACACCCCAACTTGAGCCTGAATTTTACAAATGCATGCAGAACTTCTATAGAAAATCCCTGTGTGATTAAATGTAAGTTGGTAGACTTCAAAAACTGAAAACAACTTCAAAGAAATATTTAGAGAACTGTGAGAAGAACCTAGACATTTCTCTGTAAGAGAACAGCCTCAGTAAACCCTTCCAAATGAATTCTAGGTACTTTAACACACACACTCCTACTCCAACCTCTGACATGCTCCGCTTGCTCATGTTCATCTTTCAGTCCATAATTAAGTAAAACAGGTAGGACGCAGCTGGGTGGTCCCTCAGTTCCTGCCCCCAGCTGATTTCTCTGCAAGGCTGAACGTGGTATGTCCTGATGTTTGTTGTTTAGTCTCCAAAGGCACTGAGACAAGGATAGGCACCTGAGCTTCCTCTTTAGACAAAGAAATTATTAATTGGACCTTAAAATAGGTGTGGGGGGTTGTTCTCTGGGGACACCCACTTCACATCACTGACTGTTGAGGGAGTCTAGAAGTTTAATTTTCAGGCTGATAACTCTAGATGAGATGACATTTTAGTCACTCTTAACATTAAAGAGGTAATTAAAAATGTATGTAGACATCTAAACTGACTGATAGACATCTAAGTAATTTCTCCTTCTGCCTCAAAGACAATTTTGAAAATTCCATCATGTATGCATGTGTAGACATATTGACATTTGACAGTTTTCCCTCAGAAACTTTTGAAAATTTATTACACTCAACTTCACAAATGTCACCTTAACAATTTTCTTGAGAATTTCTTTAAACTAAAACTGCTGAAGAAGCACTGACAGGCTATATGCAGAGAAAGATGAGTGCACCAAGCTAATTTAATATTTAAGCATCTTTTTATCTGCTTAAAAATTTACTGCAAGCCAACCTATAATTTGCTGCAGGTTTCATGTAATAGAATAAGATTAGAAGCCCATACTGAAAAGTCCACCATGATAATTCTGAGGTGGGAAAAAACACTGAACATGGTAGACATTTATCTTATAATACCTTTAACAGAAAAGCACTAAGAGTGAGGCTTTGAGCTTTCACAAATTCTAGTCAATATCTTTCATATTAAATCCTCAGGATTTTGGTTCTTTATAAGTCATTTTACTGAACAGTTCTTTTTTGCTCTAAATGGGGCTTTTGAATGTTGTGGTTTTTTCTGTAAATCAAGAAATTTTGTGTTTTCTTCTTTACCTCTTCAACTTCAGAGTAGTTTAATGATCACAGCATTCTGAATAGCAGTGTAGGTGTTGGGGAAATCAGGCTGATAGCATCAATGATTGACTGCCATAGTTTCTTATTACTTGGGAAATATTCCCCATGATAGACACAGGTATAGAACTGTGATTCAAGGGGGACAGCCTCAAGGACATGAGCAATTTCTTATGGTGGCAATGCTTCCATCACAAATTCTGATATGATTGTCTCACTTTGTTCTTGCCAAGGTATGGCAATTACTGCAGGGTGTCAATTAAAAAGACGACATTTTCCTGGGAAATGTGCCACACATTAAACAGAGGCATTTGACACATGCAAGACATAAAAAGCACATGAAGATGGACTAATGATCTGGCATCCATTATTTATGGGAAAATGAAAATATAAGAATCACTAAAATGAATCACCTTGTATGTGTTTACAGTCAACTTTGTGCTTATATTATCAGGGAAGGATATCAAATTTATTGGATGTGACCCGTTCTTGACAAATTCATGTTAACTCTTTCTTATCACTTTATTATCCCTCCAGTGTTTGCAAACTGATTGTTCAACAACCATCCTGACTGTCTTTGTGGCTTTCACAGTAAGGTTGGCCGTCTATAAGTTTCTGGATCCTTCTGCTTTTGCTGCTATTTAAATGTAAGTATTCTGTTTTCTTAGTCCCATCCTCTGGGGCCTACCTCCACAAGTTCTAAGGGAATAATTGCTAAAGTTTACAAGATTATTTGAGGGAGTATCTCAAAATTATTGGAAATTAATTTTCATCAGGCTCTGCTCGGCTGGCCACATTTTCTTACTTGGCAACATGTGGTTACACAAAATCATCAGGGACTCCATTCAGATGCCCAATCATAGGTGTCCAGGACTGGAGTATTCAAGTTACCCAAACAGGACTCTTAGATTCAGACTCTTAGAAAATTCATACTCTTGGAAAATTGCACTGAGTCCTGAAAGTGGAATGCATTTGTGGAAAAGTGAAATACATTTGATCAACTGAAAAGCTGTGTTTGACTGTGTTTGTTTAATAGTGATGTAATCCAGTGGTGGAAATGCAGATGTTCATTAATATTTTAGATACTTTGATACATGTTTCTTCATGTCCTTTTCTTTTGGCAGCTGGGGGCCAGACATATATCCCAGGGCTCCTTAAATTGCACAAGATACCTGCAATAAGCAGCTGAACCCCAGCCTTGACCTCTGTTGATACAGTGGGAACAAAGAAAGCCTTATCTTGAATCAAGTTGTTTAAGCAGTTGAATCAAATTCTGTCACACAAGACATACACACATCTACAGTTCCAGAGTAAAACTCAATTTTCCTTTTTTCAAATTCATTTTCAAATGTAATTTCTACTCTAATACTATTCCTCTATAAAGAAAGCTTATATTTTGCAATAATCCTACTGTATGATTAAAAACCATGGTGATGTTAGGGAAAGACGAGTGGTAACAATGCAGGTGCTGCCCATTGTTCCCCAGTCTGGATTTTAATCTCTTTGGCACTCTCCTTGAAAGTGTATTATTCCAGATTTATCAAGATATTTAGTTTGTGTTATGGTTGCTGACATTCTTATTCCACTTATTCCCAGCAAGACTGGGCCTGAATTGTCAGGACACACCCAGACTAGACTGGACTCTTCACTGCTCATCTACCAATGTGCAATACTGTAGAACTCCAGATTTATCCTCTTCTTGACATAAAAAATACACTATAAATGTAGCTCTGTCTAGTTGTGATTGATTCATGTCTTATATAAAGACATCAGAAACAAATCATATAGTCATTTTCTGTTCTTCTGGCCTGCTTTGATTTCAGTTTTTTGACAGTGATCACTTTAATGCCCATTTCCCATTGATTGTATCTCCTATATTCATATATACTCAGGTTATCCAGCACATACTCCCCTTTATCAGCACCACCTGTCAGTCATTCTCACTATATTATCACCTTCCCTTGTAGCTCCCAACTATCTTCTTATATTTTATTGAAAATGGGGACAAGATAACTCAGAGCTGAATCCAACATGCACTGAGGTATTTTTTTGCTACTGTCTCTACTGAAATGTGCTGCAGGTTATTGCAGCCTGGGTTTTCAAAGCTGTGCCATGCAGTCATTTTCAGTGGGTGCCTCTATATCATTACATTAAGAAATGCCCTGGAATGGACACCCCAAAACTATTTGCCATATTTCTGATTGGCAGAGAGGTTTCATCTGGGCCAAGCAACATTTTCATAAATTGTTCCCAGGCACAATTGAAGATGTATTATAGGCCAGGAACTGTTCCCAATAGGAAATTTGGATATGGCCACTCTCTTTTGAAGGCTAGGAGAATTGAAACATATGGATGTTGTCAGATAATGCCAGCTGGCCTCCAGGATAAAGAATAAACAGTGGCACAGTCTTGCTAACTGCTATGGGTACAGCCAATACTTCCAGAGATGGAGGATAAATAAAACTAAGAGAATGGGAATCCAAGCTACAAATTATTGTTATTTTTTTGCTTCCTTGCTACATATAGATTCTACTTAGGATTGAATTGACTCAATTTTCTTCCTTGGAATTTCATGGATTTACAAAACATGTGGAGTGAGGTCATCTGAACACAGGTAACTGTGAGATGTTTAGACACTTTTTATCCACAAAAGAGGAATGCTTTCATTTCTGTCTAGTAAGGCTTCTAAATCAGGACAGATGAATTATGACTCAACAGTGCATATTTCATCCCATTGACTACAGAGAGAACCTACAATGACCTGCTGAGGGAACCATCTCAGACTGCTGTACTGTGTATAGCTCATCCTTTATTTCTTCAGGCTTCTGTGAATTTCAGAATTCCAATTTTGCCTACTGATTTTTTTTTACAAAGCTTTTGCTGCTCAGCAAGAATTAGTTGACATCATAATACTGAAACCAAGAGGCTAATGCAGAATAAAACAAGCTCAGGATAAGTCTGCTGTCTTTCAGGTTTTCTGTAGTAACTAATGATTTATACTGTGCAATTATTTTTTAGTCTTCATTAAAACAATTTGCTTTATCCAGTTACCTTATTTCTTTCCTGTATTTTTCTAGTTTGCACTATGTATAGGAATTATGATCAATGTACATCTTATCTATTTGCCTTCAGGAGCTTCCCAATAACTTTTTACTATCTTAATGTTTCTATGTTTCAGAGCCTGCCTAACAATTGTAAGGCCTTCCCAAATTATTCTTTTCTGTAGAGGAGAGCCAAAGAACTATAACAGAAACTTCTCCTTGGAGTAGTAAATTCAACCATGTATTAATAAACACTCACTCTCAATTCACTCCTTGCCTTTAAACTCTGGAATATTTCTCCCCTATTAGTCAACAGAGACACCCAAGCTATCTCAATTCAACTGCTTGTTCAGACTGTCAGAATAAATAATTAATGCAGTTCAGTAATCCTGTGCTTTTTTGTCCCTGTAACTGATTGGTAGAGGTGTCTTATATGAACAAAAAAGCCTCCGAGTTTTCCTAAATCTTCTAAGGTGCAGAAAAACTTAACCCTCACATATCAGTGGGCTAAGATATCCCAATACATTCAGGTTTTGTGTTTTTGTTATAACCAATTACCTTTCCTGGGCTGAGAGTCATTTTCTCTTTGACTTGAGGGTCTAGAGAAGATGTTTGTTTTATTCATGGGTTTTGCTTTCCTGTTGCTGGATGGGCAAACCATAAACATCTTTGCTGATACACTACCCCTTGGCAGAATTTAAAAAAGGAAAAATTAACCCTTCTTCAGGGAGGCTGCAATATCCTGCAATGGATGGAGTTGTCTGTTATCCATTAAAATAGAGTGGGGAGATGCAAATCTCATTTAATACCACACTTTCTTTCCTCTGGTTCATTAATCCAATTTTCTCACCTTTTTCTCCTCCCTTGTCAGTCATGATTCTCTTTCATTGCTTGCAAATGGACTTTTTCAATTTTTTCATACAGATATCATGGTCTGGCAATGTGCAACTCTTGCATGGGGTGCCAGACAACCCCACAGGCCCTTTCCAGTTCCCCAACACCAAGTACTCTTCTGGAGCAGAAGCCCCATATGAAGTTCTCTCCCTGTCAGGTGAAATTTCCAACTTACACTCATGCATTCCAACACTTACCAGCTTGGTGTTAAGAGTCCTGGAATGTTTTCATTCCCAGACCTGGCACCAGGCTGAATAGTTTCAAATTGTTGAACTCTTTGGATTGTTCAACCATTGGAAACCATTCACAGAAATAAAAGCTTTCTTCCTGGAAGAGCCTACCTGGAGTTTGAGCTTCCTTGTCAGGGCTACCATGACAGACTTGACACAGGAGAAGGACTTAGGTGCTCTCCATGTGTAGATTTACTTCTTAGGAAGAGGAAAATATGCAAGATGAATATTTGACAATGACTAGGGAAAGTTCCAGGAGCAGAAGCAGATAAAGTAGATAAGAAGTTAATATTGACAGCAGTAGTTGTCAAGTAGAAAATATAAGTGTGGTTGGGTATTTCATCTTGTCGTGGTCTTTTTTTATGTCACATTAAAAAGTTGTGGAGGCAAGAACTGGATATTCTGCTCCAGAAGACTGGAATGATCCAAAGGCTGTGGTTTGATCCAAAGTCCCACTGGTTTGTGGGACTACCTGAACATGTTTGGAAGTCACTCTTAGCAGCGTGAGAAGGCACCAGTACCATAAGTGGTGTTTCTTTAGCCTGTCCACTCACGGGGGATGCTCCCCTCTGCTGCCTGCCTCTCTCCACTATTGCAGTTCAGAGAAAACCAACACGTTTGGCCTTTTTCCTCAAAAGGCAAGAAAGTTCTCCACCCCTTTCCTCCTGCATCTTGCACATCACATTGCCTAATTTATTTTCTTACTGCAACACATTCTTAGGAAGAGCAAGCTGTGATTGCAATAGGAAGCTCTTGGTTCAAGATGACAGTGCCCCAAGGTGAATTTTTTTTCTAGAGTAGTGTATGCCTTACAGTAAAAGCAGCCTCCATCTTAACTAAAATGTCTAGAAGTCAGATTTTCAATCAGTATTCAGCAAAGCATTTCTGTCAAATGCAAACGTTGGCAGAGTCTTGTATATATCAAGAAGACCAAAAAAAAGTAAATATAAATTGAAAAGTTTAATTCAGAAAACTCAGACCTCACTTGATTTGTAGCTGGGGAAAAGAAGAGATCAAAGAATGTTTTTTTTTTCTCCTTTCAGTCTTTCCAAAGATGAAGTGGAGATGTGAAGGAACATAATTTTCCATATTTTCTGCAAGTCTTTACTTTGATCTAAACCTGAATTTCATCCTGGAGATGAATTTACAGCATCTTAGAGTGATTGTGTCCTTAAGATAAGTTCAAATCATAAAAGGTTGTACATTTACTAGAGGGGTTGGCATCTGAGAGAAACAGAGGTGACAAAGGACGTCCTGCCAATACCAAGGTACAAATCCTGTATGCCTGGTGTCACATGAGGCAACAAACCTTTGGGGCCTCTCTTGTGCTTTTCCCTTTTCCCACTCTATTGGACCAGATTGTCAGCATTTGCTTTTAAAAGAGGAGACAGAGAAACCCCAGAGCTTTTCTCTTTCAGATATAATGCCAGTAAAACACATTGCAAGGTTTAATAAAAATGGGTTTGGGAAACACTCAGATATAATCAACATTTTATTTCATTGTATGTTTCTCCTGCAAAACAGATCAAGTTGTACTGAGCAGGAAGGTATAAAATGGAAACTAAGGCAGGATACCACTCATAGCAATTCATTTTTCTTTCTGATGAGGTTATATTCTTGCATGGTGAAGTGTCCTAAATTCAGAAAGAACTCAAATTACCATGAAATACCATTTTTAACAACGGACCATTACCTTTCAAAAGCCATTTGGCAGTAAATATATTTTACTAAAATATTGTCCAAAGACATGTCAGGATTAGAGATACATTAGCATAGGTTATTTATAGCTCAAAGACTATAATGTATGTTTTCTGAAGATATTCAAATGAGGGGAAAGGAAGAAATTCTCTTCTCTGATGTTAAGCTAAACAAAAATCTAATTTGCAAAAGCAGCCAGGAGTATTCAGCTGCAGTGCTGTGGTAGTGGCACCAGCAGTGCCATCAGTTCAGAAATGTCAGGGTGTAGAAGAGCCTGAAGCATGAAGAAATATCATCCCACTTTCTTTTCTTATGCAACTTATCTCTAAACACGTGTAGGTGAACACAGTAGCTGAGTTTCCACAAAATCAGCTGCACACCCACAGCAAATCTCATTCAGAATAAAACTGCACAGTATTTCAAGAAGCTGTGCTTAAAAATAACAGCTCAGACTATCAGAGTCAGTGAGAAAAAAGAAGTTCTTTTCCATCCAAAAATTCATATTTTGGTTTAGGCTTTTCAAGGGAAACCTTAACTCTTTTATATTTTCCCGTTTCAGGTAGTTGTAACTTATAACTAAGCTTGGATTAGTTAAAATTTCAGATGTCTAGCAATCAAAATGGGGGTTTTGTTTGTTTGTTTGTTTGCCTAAAAACAAGTGTTTGCTGAAAAGCAGAGTCAATTGTTTTCTTTAGTTTTTGTCAAACAAACATTAGCCTCGGGGGAAAAGCATGCGCTCTCATGTAGAAATTCTTTAGCTGAGAATGCTTTGAACAAATTATTTTCTGATCAGTGAGGATTTTGAAAGAAAAAAGTGAGGGAGCATAAATGCAAATCCCTCAAACTGCCTTGCATAAATGCTACAATGAAGCCTGACTTCATGTCTCACTTTCTCAGCTTGTGGTCTCAGGGCATCTGAAGTGCCTGGAAATGCAGATGCCTCTACTGCAGTAATGGATCAGTCTGCAGCAAAGATAACATCAGGGGTGGTTGGGAGTCATCTTCCCTACCTCCAGTCAAGGAAAGAGGAATCTAGTTCCAAATGATCACCTCTGCTCTCTCTTTGGGCACTGGAGCAAAAAGGAGACCCTCCAAATTGCTGACGTAAGTATATCTTTTTATTGAGAAATATTAGGAAATGGTTTTATAATTATTATGGCTTAGTTATTTCAAAATAATATCCAAAGCCTTAATCATGCTAGACAGTACACAGGGTATAGATTATTTTTCCACAGTCTTCCCTGTAATGGATGATCTTAAAGACCTTAATCTCTTAAAAGAGTTTTTGTGGAGACTGATGTGTAGGCAAGATCTGAAAATTTAAAATATCACAAATCTTCTGGTTCAGAGTCTGAGAAAAAATAAATTGACATAGTATGTGTTTCAAGAGAGAGCTTTGTAAATGCTTGGATGTGGAACGAAAGTGGCTAATCTCAATAGATAACACTCTGGACTTGAAAAGGTATTCCAATAGAGCTTTGAAATTCCATGTACATTGTTTGCCATGCAGCATCATGTGGGTTGGATGGGACCTTTAAGGGTTGTCTAAGCCACTCCCCTGCCATGAACAGGGCCATCTTCAACTCCATCAAGTTGTTCAGAACCCTGTCCAACCTGACCTTGCATGTCTGCAGCAATGGAGCATCCATCACCTCTCTGTGCAACCAGTTCGAGTGTTTTACCACCCTCACGGTAAAAAACTTCTCTGTTATATATAATCTAAATCCGCCCTCTTTCAGTTCAAAACCATTACTCTTTGTCCAATCATAAAATGTCTGTTCTCATCTTTTTTTTATAGGCCCTGATTTTCCTCACCATGTTCCATGGTGCTGTCCAGACCTATTGACTTAAGAGTTCAAAACACAGTGGTGAAGTAACTGAAGCTGTCGGAGAGAAAAAAAGGAGTTTGAATTATATTTTTAGTAGAAAAGTTAAAATGGTCTTAGTCACAGAGACACAAGTCAAGTCTGCATAATAAACAGGAAAGTTGCTCTAAAATATCACTAACCAGTTTAAGTTTCCCATTCTGAATGCCTGTGAAGTGTGACATTACTTAAATATACTGCACATCATAAACTGAACATTGCTTCAGAGTCTAGGATGTGATTCAAGAATGAATCCTGTAGGGAAATATTTAAGCATGTGTTTAAGTGATTGGATTTTAATGCATGTTTAAAGCTAAGCTTGAACAGAGATGGAGTTATGTCTGTGCTTAAATACTTTTCTGAATTGTCATTTCAATTATACTGTCTTAAACCCAAGTACATCTGCTACAATTTCTTAAATTACTTTGGATTCACTCCTGTGCAAAAGACCTCCACTGGTTCAGCTTCATTTTATTCAAAGTTGGTCTCTAGACGTATAAGAAGTTGCACCAAGGATGAGTCTGTCCTAATGGAAATTAGGGAGGGGGTGATTTTTTCCTGTCACATGCCTTAGGCAATATAAACACACTGTCATTTTTAGTAATTCTGTACCTAACTCTTTGAGTAGGTCTATGGTGGAAACCAGAGGTAAAAACATTGATGAAAAACACCACAGAAGAGAGCAAAATTATTTTCAAGCACATTTAGAATGGTTGGGATTTGTTTTGTTTTAAAAACCCCTGAGAATAAAAGCATTCAGTATATAGCTTGGCTACTGGAAAAAGTCATCCTTTGTTTTTAAATATATTGAATTTAGCTTCCTTATGAAATGTTTGTTATGTTCTCAGTTCTTCTTTTGAGCCCATAGGGATTTTTCAACCTTGTTAAAATGTGCCACCTGCCAGAGACATCCGTTATAAAATTACAACAGCATAAATTTCTGTGCCTGCTTCATTCTTAGGAGAAACACCAACACCTTGAAGTTAAAAGAAAGTAGCAGGATTTTACAGACCAGCTTTCTTAAATTAGGTTTCCTCAATTAGCACAAGACAATCAAATAAGGCAAGTTCTCACTAGCACTAAATAGAGAGAAGATAATTTCCCTTGTGAGGCCAGCTAAGGTTATGTGATTATTTCCATCACAATTTTCAGCTCAAAAAAAGTAAAGTTTTGCATGGCCCCTCAAAGTATGGCATAAATAAAAAATAAAAAAAAAGAAAAAGAAAAAAAAAAAGAAAAAGAAAAAGAAAAAAGAAATCAGATACTAGTATTACATAAAGTATTACATAAAAGATTGTACCTTTGCTAATATTGTTATCTGACTATATGGCAGTCAAAAGCTTGTGTTGGTTTGCGAGACCACAGATGTGTTGAGGCATTTTTTAGTCCATTGTATTTACACATTCTTCCATGAGAGAAAATAGCACAGATCCCCCACAGGGTGTTAGAGAACTGAACCCTACAGAGTTAACTAGAAGTATTCCTATTTAAGCCAGTCAATAGATAATCCACAGACTTTTTTTTTCCCTTTGGCAAAAAGCTGTCAACAAAGAAATAGATTAAAGTGATAAATTATGAAATATTCCCTGGTTGTGGTGAATGATGCTGAATGCAATTATCACAGAATTCTACAGAAAAGCTTAGATGAGACTTTTCTCTGTATTGTAGTCTTCCAGGTTCCAGCTTCATTGCTCAGAGTTGTACATAATTCATTAATTCAAAAGTAGAGGAAAAAACATTTTAGAGAGACCAAAGAATAAGAGATCAGCTTCAGTTTGCCAGGAGTGGTAGGGGCTCTGTCTCACTGTGAAGATCATCTCTTTTCTGCCTGTTTTCTCCTAGCCTGAGCTGACTGTCTCTCACAAATGCCACCAGCAGAACTCCATTGAATCATTTTCATGGACAGAAGTCACAGTGGAAATTGTTATGAAAATAGCAATCCAATAGCAAAAAGGAAGACAAGATCCAGATACTTGTGTGACTAGTGATGGAGTAATAAGTGATGGTTAGTGCTGAAAGAGACCAGATCTAGCAGGTGATTGTTGTATTTCATGGTTTCAAAGAAAGGCTCATCCAGTTTAGGTCAGCACCAGCTGATGGGGAGGGGACAATATCTATACAACCTCTGCATGGAGTGTGACCTTCATTTTACATGCTGCTTCCTGGCTTCACCCCACACAACTTTAGGCAATTAAGAGGCACCTATATTAGTATTTTTTGCACTGGTCTTCCTTGTGATCACTGGGAAGAGTGGTTACTGAGACAGGAACAGCTTCTGGGGATCCCTCTTTGCTTTTGGCTGTAGAGAGCCTTGGGCAAGCAGGAATCTCAGCTGAGTGTCTGAAGGTAGGAGAGGGCAAGTGGAGCCCCAGGGTGCACCAGAGGAAGGTGTTGAATACATGTGATACATCTCCATATCATGGAAACCAGCATGAGCTGAAAAAAGGGGTCTGACTCGGAGGCTGCTCCTGATGACTTTCTGTCTCCAAAACCCAGTGAAGGAGGAAGTTTCTGTACCAAGCTCTGAGGAAAATAAAAAATGAGGCACAGGGAATGCAATATCAAATGTCAGAAGAGCATGTGCATCAGGGAAGGAACATTATTTGATCACACCAACTTTATCCTCTTTTTTTCCCCTGTGCAGGGATGGAGTACTTAAGAGTTTCCTTTCTATTTGAGTAAGGACTGTGTAATCATTAGAGGAATGGGGTGTAATGCTGTGCAAGCAGGAATGAATGAGAAATTAACTCAGAACAGAAAAAAGGAATGCATTTCCCAGCAATGACAGTGATGTCCTGCAGCCTCAGCCATGCTCTGCAGCCCAGGGTCTGCAAGGGGATTGCTTGTACCAACAGGTGCTGGAAGTGGGGAAGCCTCCAAGCAGTGATGACAACAGTGGGATTCTGCTTTTCAGCATGTCTGCTGATTGTCAGTGTTACAGGCTCCGAGGTGGTGAGAAGCCTGGAATGTGTTTTCCTTGTTGTCATCACCTCCATCTCTATCTGTTTAAACATCATAGCCTGTTCTTAAATAAACTCACTCCTCCTTTCCCTTTGGCTTAGTCCTTCTCCTCTTTATGCAAGTTCCTTCTCTATTTGGTTTTGCTTTGGTTTCTTTCCCTCTTTGTAAGAGCCAAGTTTCCTTTGGAGTGTCATTTCTGACAAACTCACAGGAACTCTACCTGCTGCCAGGGCTTCTCCTTGTTCCCATCCCCTCCTCATGAGTGCATTTATTCCTCATGGTCACATTCCTTTCCAGCTACTATCTGCCTATTTACTGTTCTCCTTCTCTTGGACCCAATGCAATGTCCTTTGGGGATAATAAGATTGCAGTCTACATTTTCAGATGTTTTCACTTATTTTTGGTACCATCTTGAAAAAAGTATTCGTCTGCACTTTTGGAAAGGGTTGTGAATTGAGGGCTCACACCAAATTCAATGGAGTTAAGGTACGAAATGGCACAAGGAGGATGAGAATATTATGTCTTTCATTCTTTTCCTGCTTTATTCACTTGGTTCCAGAAATGTAAGAATTTCTATTGTCAGTCCTTGTAGGGAGGTCACATCAGAAAAACACAACGGTGCTTTTGGTATTCTGCCCTACAAAGAGTTTTGCTTGAAAACTGCCAGTGTCAGCTGCTTTTCCTCATGGAGGAATGATCTCAGCACACAGCAATGCTATGTGCCATTAAAAACCTTCATAAAACACCCAGCCTCCAGCAAACCTGAAATAATACTCTTCCACCTCTTGGGAGTGGAGCACCATTACTGCCATCAGGAGACCTTCAGCCCCACTCTGCCAGTGCTGTGAAATTTGCTGGGTTTAATCAGCCCAGAGAGCAGGTTCCTACTTTGTCAGAGCTCAGATTCAGCTGCAGAAAAAGGATGCAAAGCTCTCACAAATGCAACAAAACTCTTTAATTCTATCCTCAGAAATACAAATATGTATTTAGATAGTTAGTTCTATTTTGAGATCATTTTTCCATCTCATTGGATGAAGCAGCTAAATGCCAGTCTGATTAGGGAATTTAAAATTTTGACATCTAGTTCCACTAAGAGTGCTCTCCATGGCAATTAAAGACAAAGCCCATTATTTTGCCCTCGAGCAGAGCTTAAGCTCTGGAATACCTGGACTGTTACTCCTAGAGGTGATTTTTACAGTGATTTCTAAGACAACAGAGAAAGACGTTTAGGAAAAAAAAAAAAAAAAAAGAGAGGAGGGGACAGGAGAAGAGAGGAGAGGGGAGGGCAGGAGAGGACAGGGGAGGACAGGAGAGAAGGTTTAAGGGATTAATTTCTGTTCTTATCTCTCTGTTTCCTGAAAGTAAGTTTCTTAAATTACCAGCTGATTCCTTATCAAGTTCTAGAACAGACAGTTTTTCTATGACCTGTTTTTTTCAGTGTAATTTTCCAGCATTGTGGTCAGAAAACTGAGCCCACCATACTTGGTAGTGATGCTATCCTGGTGCATATATGGACACAGTGCTGAAATATGTGATTAGATCCATGAGCCTGTGCTTTTTCTCTCTTTTCAGCAGAGATGAATTCATGGTAAGCTTCATCAAACCAAGAGTGATTGATGCTAACTCCCCCACACATTTGTGTGCTACTTTGAGCTGGAAATTCCAGCCTAATAAAACTGGAAATTTTTGTGTTGCTCCTCAAGACCATCAGAATTTAAAATAAGAAGGACAGTGTGGAAGCATTGCTGCAGAATTTTATGTCTCTATGTTGTGTTATTCATTCTATGTTATTATAATAGTAGTTAAGCTGACAGTGAAATCCTTTGGATTACATTTTCCTTTTTGTTGTGATCTGCTTCATTGTCTGTCTGGCAACTAGGAAACTTGTCCAAAATATCAAAAGTGCCCACAGGCAATAATTGGACTAAGCTCAGGAAGGCATTTAGAAAATAGAGAAAGTTTGCAATTACTCTTAGAATTGAGCTGAGACTTTTATCATCTTGTTTTCTTTCTTTGTTACCAGCTGGCATTTGTCCTCCCTTGCAAAGTATAAGGGAGACCAAGGCTGCCAGGACATTTTTTAATGCAGCCAAGATCTATTTAAAGCCTGTATTTGGAAGTACCTCTATCGCTTAAAATGTTTACATGGCATGGCATGAGATGATGGTATCACGAGCATGAAAGCTACACAGATCTCAGAGAAGCTGCAGAAGAACAATGACCTGGTACAACCCAGGTTATTCCAGCCACACACTGCTGGAGGTAAAACCCAGAAAAGATGCTCAGGTAAAAATATTGAGGAAGGATCTCTCTATCCAAACAGGAAAGTGAGGCTAGATGTTTATGATAGGGATGTCAGCACAAACACTTGCTGGTGGAGGTGGCACTCTGTCCTCTCAGACACCCCTGGGTGAGATGTCTAAGCTGAGGACAGCCTTCTCCTTTGCAAAAGGAGCAGCAGATGCTCTGTATCCTCTTGAGACCATAAGAGGGATAACTGACCTTTGTATCTGTGTCCTCCCCACTGACTGTAAAAGCAAGCCTGCAAGGGAGCAGTTCAGGAATATCCTTGGTCTGTTACATGAGCTCTTCATGAAAATGGGTATTTCATTGTTCTCCTGTCCTCTGGTGTTGTCCAAAACACCTTAATTCAGCACAACCATTAAATGTGTGCTGAGCCCATTCTTCTTCAGGAGGCTTTTGTCATATTTAACATGAGAATTAAAGACTTTCATTGAGGGAGGCATTTCATTGAACTCTGGGTGGGTGTCCTGATGTAAATACTAATTGAAGTTAATAGGTTTTCTGCTTGCTTCCACTGGTATTAAACAACACCATTCGCCAGATTTTTCAGGCAGGTGTTATCTTTAAATGACATTCATGTTTAGTGTCAACAAGCTAGAAATGTCAATGTCTTGCCAACCTGTGATTTCATAACTCCTCCTCTACAATATTTCTAACAAATCACCCTTCCCTCCCCCCCCCTCCAGCTTTGAATAGAGGTTTAAAATATTGGAGTGAAAATATATCCTTTGCCAGCTCTAAACACAATGCAGTTTGAAATTTAGGAGCATGTGGAGATTTATCTACTGCATCAGTCTAGGTGGGATAAATTTCACTGATTTTAGAGATCTGGAGGTTGTGCATCTGGTCTAGACTAGTTGTCAGAGTCCAGCTAGGGTCAGTTGATAGAGACAGGCACCTCACCATAACTCTAGGTAGGTAAAGCACATGGGATTTATCACTTTCCAGGGCAACTGATTTATCACTTTCCATGGCAACTGATTGTCACTAGCAATTATAAAAAGAGTTAAGACAATTAATTGGTCTATAAAACTAAGTTTTGAATAGCTAAGATGAACTTTTATGAAGGCATTCACCACTCTCCACTGGGTCTACAATCTTTCTGCCCTGGATAATAAGGAGCTCAAATTGCTCTTTGAGCTTCAATCCTTATGTTAGTTTTTAAAATTCATCTTAGACACAAAGGTAAAAAATATGAATAAAACTCCGAGAGTATTTTAAAAATGGTGGATTAAAATCAAGCAAAATTGCATTGATTAAATCAAAAGCCAATGCAGTTTTATTTATCTTATTCCCAGTGATGGCTTTAAAACCAGAAAACACAGACTCCACCAATTTTTTTTAATAGTAAAAACCCTTTTTTCCTCAGCAGTCTTAGTGACTCAGCACTCAAATTACCATATTTTGATATATGACCCAGTGTAATTAGGACAATATTTTTTTAGCTGGTTGTAACTTTTATGCTGTAGCTGAGTCTCCAGAACGACCAATTTATCTCATAGAGCATGTGACAGTATTTCAGAAACCCTGAGGATGAAATGAATCTCTCTCAACTTTAGCCATGCAGAGTTTAGTTTATACACAAAACTTATTGTCCTTAGCTCCCTCTTTTGTCCAAAACAGAGAGATGAGAACATCAGTGGGGACTCAAAACTCTTTCAACTCTCACCTGGGTGTGGGAAGAAGCAGTCCCTGGGGGTACTGCTCTGCCTGGCCACGGCAGACACAGCCTGGACAACCAGCTGGTTTGGAACCAAATGTTTTGGTTTCAAACAGTTAATGTCAGAGAAGATGCATTCTCGTACAAATCTGCTCTACATGGCAAATCAGACCCTCTGCTGCACAGGGCTTGGGAAGGCCTCAGGGAAAATTGTGTAAGTCTCTTTTTCCTTGAGGCAGCAGCTCCTGACAGACACATGGGATGCAGCAGCAGCAAGCACACGATCATGGGGGGACAGATGGGTTGAAAAAGAGGAGGGACAGACAAAGAGTGGGGAGAAACACCCCAGAGCATGAAGGTGGGATGTAAAAAGGGTACAAAAGCAACAGCAGACCTGCCCCTTTCTGCCTTGATTTGAGTGACTCTGGCTGGCAGTTTTCTGGGTCCTGTCCTGCCTCAGAGCAATGGGGCAGAGCAGCAGGCAGGGAAGAAGGTGAGAGACAGGAATCTACAAGCTACAATATCCTCCTCACTCAAGGCTGTGGGACATCAAACGGGTTCCTGATTCACAGACCCAGTACAGTAACAGGATCTTGGCAGTGGAGGAGGAAAGGTCTTGCCTTCCTCAGCTCACAAGCTTGTTTGATCTGTACCTTGATCAGAAATTCTCAGTCCAGCAAGAGAAAAGCATCCAGTGATTTGATCTGCAGTGTCAGCCCAGCCAGCTTCATTAGCTTATTAAAAATGGATTGATGCAAAACCTCTCCCCAGTGCCCATCCCAGCAAATATGTGGATACAAGATATCATGCAAATTAGGTAATTAACTGGGTTTTGCTTCATTAATAGATAAATCAGAGCAATAAGAGTCTTCCTAAATACTAGCTATGCATTTTTCCAAAAATAGGACATCTAATGCAATTATTTATATTAGATCTTTTGTATGTGATCACAGAGCATAAAAATAAATTAGACTTCCATGTTTATTGTTATTAAAGGATCCCCCTAGCCTCTTTATTTCATTTAGCTTAAAATAGACATCAATGTTTCTATTATAATTCATTAATTATCAGACTCACATTTTGAATCACATGTCAAAGATTCCTACTTTCAGCTTGTTCCTTTTTATACTGGAGTTAAGGGTATGTTGGAAGGACAGAAAGCTAAAGCTGAAATTATAATAAACCCTCAGATGAGCAAAGCAGCAAGATGCCCTATACCAATGTGTATTTTTGAATATTTTATTAAGATTTAAATAAGAATGAGTGAACTACAGCTTTTGACCACAGGCCCTTCCATGGAGCTGAAATACCATCTGAAGGAAGACCCACTAATATTTAAGACATCTGGCTTTGGTTTCCCACCAGATCTGCCAGTGTATGTGACCACTTCATAGCCATGATCACTTCAAAAGTTTCCAAATACACATTCATGGTTGTACACTTCATTATATAAAATTGCTTGTAGAGGGAAATAGCATTTCAATTATGTTGTAATTTTTAAGCTGCTTCCATATACCTGTATTTTAGACTAAAATGCTTTTGTTACTTCTATGCCACAAACTGGGCTTATTAAGCAAGAAATAAGTAATAAAAAATGTGATAATTCCATCATGTAGGTGAACTGCCAGTTATATGAAAAATGGGCATGGAAATTGTCTCAAAGTTAACTGCAATGTTATTATCTTATCATAACTACAGTGTCATCATAGTAGCTGCTCCTGAGAATATATCACTTTTGCCTTTTCTTCTGTCAGAGAAGGAATTTATTTCTATGGAAAGATACTTAAAATACTTTAGCTAACACAAAGAAGAAATTTAAGACATTAAAATTTCATCAGAATAGATGAAAGTTTCAAGTTATCACTTTTGGGATGGTTTGTTTTTCCTTTTTTTTTCCTATCCTGAGCTTCATCTTGAGTATCTTCATCCATTCAAGGACACAATTTCAACTAAACTATTTCTCACCACACTTTCTCCCTATTAGGTAGATGCTTCATTTTCATACAAGGAGGTGTTACTGGCAGAGGAGCATAAAGGACTTTATAGTTTCTTGCTCTGTGACTCAGGCTCAGTTCTCAGATCAAAAACCCAGAAGTTTTAACCTCCTTATCTACTCAAAAAAACATGCTTAAAGGAGCAAATCTGGATTTAATCCATATTTAAGTGGTAACTTTGGGGGTTTTTCTTACTTAAATACAATGCTGGAGGATGAAACAGGATAAAGCCTTATCAATACTTTTGCAATGACAGCTGCTGTTTGCCTGTCCCAGATGTACTGGCAGCCACTAAGCCAAAAAAGGAGTCTCTTCATAAAATCACTGCATGAGGCAGGAATATCTGTGCAAAACTAACTGCTGGTGTTTCCTGGGGGGGCAATGCCTTGCCTGATGTGAAGCACAGGGCAGTGGAACTGTGCATTTTAAGGTAAAATACAACAAATCTGTGGCACCTGGATAGGCACAGTTCCATAGTATGCTACTCCCTTGGGCACCTCATCCCACTGGGACTCTGGATGCACTTTGCACCTAACCCTGAGATGAAAAAGAGAGTTCTCTTTCAAAGGCTCAGCCCTTATATCTCACCTTTAGCATATTTTATTCCTATAAATGCTCGTTTATCTGAGAAATGCCATATGTCAACTTTCTAATAAGAATTTGATGTGATTTTTCTACCCACATATGTGACAGTAAATATTCTTTCAGGGCAAGTCTCTTCAGGACATTGCTGATCTTATAACCCAGCCAAGGTTAATTATTCTGTGACTTTCAGTTAGAGACTTGAACAGAAGGATGCTGATATCAGCTGGGGATTATTAAACTATTTGCCATTGCTGTTGATACTTTTCTGGTGAAGCTGGTCCCTGTAGCAGTTCTGCTGGCACAAGGGCTGATCTCTTGCTCATTTATCTTTTCATTGAGCAAAAGAATTTTCCTCTACTCCCCTTTATCAGCCAATGTCTAGTGTGTCTGAGGTATTTCCAGCAAGACTCTGACCTTCCCAATATCATGATGGCTCTCCAAAGTGGATATGGTTATTCTTTCTTGCTTGTAGCTCTTTGGGTGAGTGTGTCTGGGTGTAGACCAGCAGATGAGCCAGCTGCTACCCTTTGTTATCCTCTTTAAATGCTAATCTGCCCTTGAAGGGAGGTCCCAGAGTGCATAGTATAGACATATATAGCATTAGAGCAGCTGTCTCAGTCCTCCTGACAGAGTTTTGGTGGTGGCTTACAGCCAGACATGAAGGAAACAGCTCTACCTCAGTGGTGCAATGCACCTCCACCTCTGCAGCACCAGCCTCCTCAGCCAAGTAACCCATGGCCTCATTACAGCCCAATTCAGCTGCATCTATCGCAAACAAATACTTTGTAGTGAGAGAAAATATTTCAACCACAAGCAAATCAAATTAGAAAGTGGTTTAAGTGGCTTCTTCTCTCATTTTATGCAGTGGTGGCAGGCCCTGGGCACCTTCCCAAGCAGACATCTGGCCTCCTCCTCTCACCTGGGTTCTGTAACACTTGTGTGGCATGGTCCCAAACCAGACCATGCGAGGGAGCCACAAGGGACACGTTAAATTTCTAAAGCCTGGTCTCTTCTGTGGCACTGATGAAATCTTTCAGTTTTCCTTTCTCTCGGTCTCTGGAATGATTTTGTGTTGCAGGGTCCTCAGAGCTGGGAAAGGATCTCACACAGTAGGGCTGTGCTACAAGAACAGCAATTACAAAAGCAGAAGCCAACAGCACAGCAATATCTTGGTTGCAAGATATCCCAGACAAATGAATTTCTGAGGCATTTCCATTGACTTTGATGGACTTATCCTGTGAATTCAACCATAACAATGAGAAGCCAGAGTGAAAGGGGCATGATTTCTGCCATTTCCACACTGATTTATTGAGAAGGGTTTTGGGAAGGTGGAAGATAGATGAGGGGTGAAGTAGAGGAGCTCCTTCTCTGGTACACCACATACATATTTTGCCTGACTACAAAGCCAGCGATGTATTTCTTTTTCTAACACAAAATATACAGATACATTTTAATCAAGTATTTTGAAGTCTCTTGTACAAGGAGCTCTCCTATTTCATGATGCTCCCATTTCTCTGCTCTTACCAGGACCAAACTAGCAAGTCCTTTCTGACACAGGCATCATGGGGGTCTTCAGAGCTCAGTCCAGCCAGTGGAGTACCTTCCTGTAGACACTTGCTTACCTGTGATCAGATGAGATGGGGGTCTGAGAGACAGGTAAAACCTATGAGCTGGACTTTGCCTGAAGGAGCAGGAACAGACTCCACTTGGGCTGTCAGGAACACAGCTACTGCAGCCCATGTCAGGTTTTCACCCCTCAAGACCCAAAAACCAAAGTGCAGATGAAAGGCATAGTCAGGCTCATTTTACCAACTACATCACCTGAGGAGCAATGAGGAAATTTCAAAAGATGTTGGAAACAGAGTCAGGATGTTGAGAGCCAAGTACCTTCTAGCCAGTCATGTCCTTTAGTGCTCCTCACAATGGTCCTACTCCCACTCCTCACATGAAACCAAGTTTTCCCAGATCCTGGGAGCTGGTGTGGGCAGACACCACAAACCAGCCCCTGGGTGAGCAAGCAGCACATATCCCAGGACTGCTGGGATGGGGCTGGAAGCAAATTCCCCGTCTTGCCTTACTGACTGCTAGCATCCTCTGCTGCTCCATGCAGATAAGCTGAGGCCTTAGTTATCACTTGGAAGATTATTGTGTTTGACTATTAAAAGAACAGTGTTAGCAAACAGGAAGAGGCAACAAGGAGACTGTGGATTATGATTTGACAATGTCACCTCGTGTGGGGATTACTGGTGCGGGCAGCAGGCATCTGGCACAGAGGGATTTACAAGGATGCTGCCTGTAAGAAGAAGTGGGGAAACACTGTGATCCTGAATTCCTTAGGAACCAAAGAAGAGATCTGCAGAGCGGCTCGAGGAGGCTCATGGTCACATGCCATACACTTGATGCAAATAGGAATCAAATACTGCAACTGAAAACAGAGAAAAAAGAAAGACCACAGTTTCATTCTGAAGAGCCAAGGGCATATAACGTTGTGAGAAGAAAGGATAAAGAAAGAATATTTGATGAACTACATTGACCAGGGGAAGCCTGGAGGAGAGAAGGCAAAAACAAAGTGTGGAAAAAAAGGTATGACTAGAGGAATCTGTGGAAGGAGGAAAATAATGTGACCATAACTCTAGGAGGTGATCAGCAGCAAGTAAAACATATTGCCATAACAGGGATAAAAAGTAAAAAAAGCGCAGTGTATCTGCTTTATTGCCATTTCCCTTTAAAATTGCTCCCTGCTGCTAGTAGTTCTAAAGATAGACTGCACTAAAAAGCAGTTTCTGATTTCCAGAAAGTACTAGGTTCCCAAACGGTTTAGATATTGACTTAATCTGTTATACTGTAAATCCAGTACCCAGCACTGAGGAATGCAAGCTACCAAAAGAAAGCCATAAAGGGAGAGAGCTGTGATGAGAGAAAACTTTCAGCAGCCTGTTCCTGCCTGGTGTTAGAATCTGAGTCTCTGTATGTGGGCTCTAATCTGTTATGAAATCCAGGTTGTGATGATCATAGAACTAGCAAGTGTGTTGAGGCAAGTGCCACAATTCCGATGAAGAAGAGTTTGAATTCAAACTCTTACTGAGACTTATCCCTTCACTGTTTCATGAATCCAAAATACTCAGCCTTCTCACATACCAGACCAGTGTGAAGGGAATGTTGTGACCAGCTTCACTGAATCACTGCCAGTTTGTACTGGGAAGACATAAAAAGGGTGTCAAAGAACTGAAGATCTAATCCTGCTGCTGACCCTAAGAGGTAGAGTGCAGCAAATACTAACCACAAAAACCAGCTTTCATGTCTAGGAAAAAGCAAATATTATGGTATTAAAGAGCAATACCATTAGCAGGGTTAAGGGAAGTAGCTGAAATTAATCTCTGTGTTGAGAGGCAGCACATGGTTTATTAGATACATGAGCATTCACCAGCTCTCTGTTGGTATGGCCGCAAGGAAGAAACACTGGAAGGGTTTATGGAAGAGCAAAGTTTTCAAGGCCAGTGTGTAGCAGGAAGTGATGAAAAGAGAAACCAATAGAAGAGATGCAGTATGCCTTCATTAGAAAAAATCCTTGTGATGCAACCTCTCATGGAGTCCTACTGTTGTATGAGTTCAGGCAAAATGTGATCAAAAGTCAGTGAGCCATATGAACAATAACAGCTTTCCAGTATTTTCTGCACACGTTGAATTCATATGAGCAAACAACTTGTAGGCCTGCAAGAGTTTGTTGTGTGGGTCACAGATGCTCTGAAGAGCCTAAAAGACAAATTTTTGAGGACAAATGAAGCAAAACACCAAAACATTTTTGTATATCAAGTGGTCAGGTGACCTTGTGCACCTATCAAAATTTTCAAGGAAGAAAGGTTTTGGAAGTTAATTTGGATTTTGTGACAGTAATGTAATGTGACAGTCTTAATACCATTAAATAGCAGAATGGTTTTTATTATCAGTCTTGTAGAACACTGGATATGCAACAGAGATATGAGGATAAGATTATTCTGAAAGAATATTTGTAGGAGTCTGGTGAGTAAAGAGTTCCAAAGTTCCCTAAAGGCGGGCATAGAATGGGAATAGTGTGATGAAGTTGAGAAGCTGAAAATTTAGGTTGATCATAAGCAAATCTGATTTGTTACACAGACAGACGACAGAATTTATGTTCTTCTGTAACAGAAACTTCATGGGTTTTGAGATTAGGGAAAACTATTTCTGTCATATGGCAAATCACTGCAACCATTCATTTCTGGATCAAAATCACAGTTCTGAGGTCTAACCTGTACACTACAAAATGAAGTCTTAGTCTTAATTTTTTTAATAATAGGGTCCATCAAGCCCTGAAGAACTGGCCCAGTGATGAATTGCTTTCAATGTAAAGAATTGTGCCTTTATTCTCATATCAAGTTGTTTTCCTGCAGATTCCAGACATAGGGGTCTTGTTATGCCATCTCCACCTGCCCTGCACAGTTGTTGAGTGCTACATGAACATCCCATTCCTCCCAGTGGACTCCAGTTTTCCAGTCTGTTTTGACATGGACTCTAGGAATGGCTCACCAGTGCCACAGAGATGCTGCATACGTGATAGACTTCTGCATTTTATTGGGTGAGTCCACCCAATATGCCAGCCAGCATCTTCCTAAAGTCGTTCTGCTAACTGATGTCACCTTCCCATTCTTTCCCTAACAGACTTTGCCCATCTCCTCCTCCCGTGTTAGCAGCAGCAGCACCCTGGGAATTCATATTCATTGTGTTATCTGCTGTGATCTCACTGTTTTTTGTTCTGGGGATGCAATTGCTCATCTTGCAAATGTGAATACATTCTTTGTTTCTAGATGCATAATCCAGCACTTAACTGTGATGGAGCACATGTTGACAAAATGAGCTGCTTAACGATGTGCTTGGGCTGCGTTTTCATTATTTTTTATCTGCCAAACCTTGCATTATCCAAGAAGTTTACTACAATTGATTTCTTTTTCATTCCAGAACACAGGGGAAGATGTTGAATACCATAGAAGAATTTTTTTTTCCAGTTATTTATGTCTTTCCAGCAGGAAAAGTGTGCATTTACAATTTAATATTTCATTATTATATTTAATATAAGCTACAATGATTTAATGTAGTACAAATACGCACATGTATCAAAATGTTGTGCAAGAGTGAATCAAATTGCCATTATTTAAATAGACTATACCAGCATGGTTTCTTTTCTCCTGTAAGCATGGAGACTAATTTTTAAAAATCAGGTTTATCTAATATGACATTTTTCATAATATCATGTGCATTTAAAAATAATTTTATGGCATAAAATGTACTGATTTTTTTTGAGATAGATGCTTGATTTATGGTGTTAAAACATCTGCTGCCATCATATGTTGCATTAAGTTTTTTGAAAATAAAGTTGTTGGAACTTTTGTTCTTAAATATTTTATCTAACTTTTTTTTTTTTTTTAATGTTTACAATATAAAAATTTAAAGGAACTCCTGGATGTTTCCCTTTTTTTATTTCCTCACACCTTGCTTTTTTTCTTGCCCTTTTTTCTCCATTTCTTTTTTTTTTTTTCCCCAGAGGAAAAGTAAAATGAGGTTTTAGATTGGAAAGTAAATAATTTAAAAATGATGAAAACTAGAAAGTTATCACTTTTTTTTTCCCAGGAAATAAAAGGTTTCCTATTCATGAACTACTGACATAATTCTTGACCATTTATTTTCAATGGAATTTGTGAGAAATAACTGTTTAATTTTGCTGGAACCTGGTGATACCTGAATTTAAAATTTTAAGGTACTTGAATTAATTCAGAGGAGGTGGTGGAAAAAGCTCGGGGAAAAGCTGGAAGACACCTCTTTTGAGGAGCACCTGAGGGCTGAGGGTTTGCCAATAGGAGCAGTGTACTCCATTTGCCTATTTAAGCTAACAGAGGATCAGTTCACAGTTCCACACACTGTGGAGGGAAAAGTGAAAGAACTTGATCTGCAGGTAAAAATCAGTCTCTATTTTTCAACAACTTCCATGATGCTTTCACTTTTTCTTTATGCATGTCAGGTAAAAATTCCCTCTGGGAATTAAAAATCTTGCAATGTGCTCCAGGAAAAGACACTGAAAGTGATATTTGTGTCACTGATTGAAGAAATTAAAAGTATGTTTGTCTTTTCAAATAAACTTTGAGTGAAGTCCACGGAAAGTTTCTCAAAAGCTAAAATATAAGATTTCCTAAGGAATGCATTATTTGCTGTGTGTTTGGCAATACAGTGGCAGGTCCTAGGGAAGTGGGATGCAAACGTGACAGGGTGAGGTAAAGGAGGTCACAAAAGACAAAAGGTCCCCTGGAGCACTGACAATGTTCTAGAAATTTAAGAGCTGACAAGTGTCTTTTTCAGCTTGTGAACAGAACTCCCAAGTGGTTATCAATTTCATTGCTATAAAACTGAACCACATATACAGTCTTTTACTTATAAATAAATAAATAAATTGATTGACATTTTGCCTTGTTTTCCCCAGTTTACGCATTTGGTCTTGTTTGTCCATCCTTGACCACCAATTACTTTAAAACCTCCTGACCAATTTTAAAATCATCATAAATTTCTACACTTTTTTTTAAAATAGTCCATAAAGGGATTCTATTACTTTCCCTTCAGGGAAAGAATCAGTATATTAGAGGTCAAAATCCACGTAAGAGAGATCTTTTGAAACTTGCTTCATTAACTGCATTGTCTGACTCCAAATAACCTAAGAAAGCCTTAGAACATCTCCATCTATGATTATTAAAGCCTTCCCTGCTTCAATATCCTACCAAGGTTATTCATTTAAAAGCAGGCTAACTGCACGATAAAGTTCTTACTGTTTCTCAGCTCTGATGGGGGAGACATTGAAAGTCCACGTAAAGGAATACAAAAGGCACTGAGCTGCTCAGAGAGGGACTTTGACAAGGGCATGTAGGGACAGGACAAGGGGGAATGGCTTTAAACTGAAAGAGGGTAGGGTTGGATTAGATGGTAGAAAGAAATTCTTCCCTGTGAGGGTGGTGAGGCCCTGGCACAGGTTGCCCAGAGAAGCTGTGGATGCCCCATCCCTGGAAGTGTTAAGGCTAGGTTGGACAGGGCTTGAAGCAGCCTGGTCTAGTGGAAGGTGTCCCTGGCCATGGCAGAGGAATTTGAACTGGATAATGCTTAAGGTTCCTTCCAATCCAAACCATTCTGTGATTTTATGATTCTACTTTTGCAGTAGAAGATGAGGTGAACCCAGCAGTTCCCACTCCAAAAAATGGAGTCTTGAAGTTGACTGGGAGTGTAATGGGAGGGATATTTGCACTGGTGGTCTGTTTTCCAAAATACTCAGATTTTATACTCTGGTAATGCTTTCAAGAGAGCAGCCAGCATCTCTCCTTTGGAGCCTTCTCTTTCAGCTGCTTTAGATGGGTTTGGGTTTTGCTCTTTGCACAGTTTCCTTTTCCAGTGATATCTACTCTAAGCACAAACAGGCTTTTTGTTCCCAAGTCTCCCAGTCTAAACCTTTTAGAAGGTTTAAGTTGCATTAGCAGAGAGCTTTGTGTTAAACAGTTTCTAGTTACGGTGGAAGGACAGAAGGTTTCATTGCTCTGCACTCAGTATGCAGAGCACCTCCTGCCTTCAGCTTCTGGCAACTCTATGTCTTGCCTGCAGGATAATAATTTCTTAAGAGTAACAGAAGACATATCAGCCAAAAACTTAAAGAAATACAGAATTTTTCACCCTCTAAGGCATCACCAGGTGCACTAATCTGCCATTAGGTCCCCCCTTATAAAACAATGCAAGTGCTCCCTCTAGTATGTTGTACCTGCAGTTTCTGAGTTTCTCCAAAGTTTGCACAATGCTATAGTACTGAATGGTTTCGTGGTAATGCTAGCACAATAATTTTCTTTAAAAGCAGGATATCAACAGCAATGGAGTTCATAACAGGAAAAGCTACGGTATTTAACATTTCCAGGGCAAATTTACATTTGAATATAGATTGGGATATGTGTGTAGGGCAGGTCTAAGTGTCATATCAGGCTGTAAAGGAATGCTTTTCCTCCTTGTACTTTAGGAATATAGACTATGAGCAAAAAATTTCCTAGTGCTGAAATGCCAGGGATGACTGCAGGAAAATGCAAGGACAAGATGCCGAGGCACAGTTACGTGTTCTCAGGGAACTCAGAATGATTTTAGAGACTGCTGAGCCACATAATGTGCCCGTTGTATTCACCAGTGAAATTCAGCCACATCTGGGTAAAAACCAGCATCTGCTTCCCAGAGCAGCACCTGCACAGTGCTTGGAGCCAGGCAGTGCTCACCAGCACTGCATCTGACCTGCACAGCAGGGGGAATTGGGGGAAGAGACAAATGCAATTATCCTCACTGAAAACCAGCCAAGACAGTGAGGACAGTGTGCTCACTCCTCCAGAACAAAAACTGAAGAGCACTTTTAGTGATCCACAGCTGCAAAGGCCCGAGGTTTTCACCCTGTTCAGCCCTGTGCCTGCATCTTCAGCTGCTGCAGCTCTCCCTGCCACTTTGGGCATCCAAAACAGCATCTCCTTCCTCATCTCACCATCAGAGGAGTGTGGATGAAACATGACCTGTTTGCACACATCCAGCAGGACTAACACATGGACAGTCAGCTGTCATACCTGGGGATACCTTTCCCTGAAGGCCAGGAACACGGGCACATGACGGTGGCATGAAAACATGGGCTGCTGCTGCCATTTGCTGCTGCTCGTGGAGCAGTGAGCCCTGAGCCAGTGTGGGTCCTGTGACTGCAGGCAGTCACCCCACCAGAGAGGAGAAGTCACTTCACAGGAAGGAAATGGAGTGAAAAAGGATCAGGAATGGAAAGATAAAACTGAATTATTAAAAGCTCAACTAGCTAGTGGCGGCACAAAGGACGTATAAATGATACAATACTGAGTAAAGTCTTTTTAGTTCGTTTGGTATTTGCAATAGACTCCTTAAGCTTTTGATTCTATGCAAAGTTTTTAACATTGCAGATGAATATAGCAGATAAATATTGATTTAGAACATTTGGCAAATGGTCTATTGAGTTCTATATCCTTTTTCGAACACTTCAGGGGAAAATTATCAGACTAAAAGAAGGCAGATATGGGAAAATTTCTTCACAAGTGAAATTTCTTTGTACCAATTTTTGAACCAGGTTTTTAGCATGGTCATTAATTTTTATGCTTCTTTCTTATGGTTATGGTTTAATGTTGCAATATTATTCAAAATAATGAAGATGTTTTAGCTAGCTGTGTAAAAATCCAACCTTTTCTTCATCACCCTGAATTTTGAGCCACAACCATATCTCACAACAGTGAATTCCAGGGATGATTTGAACACAAAATGTATACCAGGAGAAAAACAAATACATTTGCTGGCTTTAGGTTTTGCCCAAAACCCAGAGGCCAAGTTTGTACTTCCCTGCAGAGGATCATGGTACCTAAGGCAAGCAGACAGCCTGCTTGATGGAGCAGAGAACATTCACTCTGTGCTTCCTTGGGTAACAGAGCCCACCTTTCCTTCCCAGTTCATAAGAAGCAGCAGGGCAAGGCTGAATATTTCCACAACATACCAAAGAACACAGGACACATCCTCAGCCTACCCCACATCTGCTCTTTCCTGCAGATCCACTGTGCTCCTGCAGAGACCAGAAGCCACCACCAATCTTCCTGTGTGTATGGAGCTCACAGGAAAGTGTGAACTAATAGTAAAATACCTGTGAGGAAAAGATCTGGCAGGAAATTCTATCCAAACTGAAATAAGCACAGCCCTACATATGAAATATCATAAAAGTATTTGCATATTCATAGATACTGTGAAAAATTACACTCCACAGCTGAGCCAGACAGACCCTGGAGTTTATAGGTACAAACTGCAGCAGTGGAAATGTTAAGAAATACCTTTATAAATGTATGGCTTTTTAAGCCCTGGAACAAGCTGTCGAGGCAGGTTGTGGAATTGCTGTTGGTGCTATTTGAGGCTGGATTTGTCAGTGCTCCATTAAGGATGATATACATGGAGTTAAATAATTTTTGCCATGAGGCAGCTCCATTCCAGCCCAAATTAGCCAAAGGTAAATGTGATGTGCATCGATACAAACTAAGCACAAGGAACGAAACTCCTGTTTTAATGAGGTCAACACACAGAAAATGTGCATCCAATAATGCACCTTAAATAACCCAGTCACAGGAATGAGCATTGCCATGAAAAGGTAGAAAAATGAAAGCAAGAGATGTTCAGACAAATGTGTGAAGCATCCAAAGAGGAAATATTCTTTTCTATCAGAACTGAATTCATGTATTGATTGAGTAGTAATCACACACTTGAAGTGCAAAAGCAAATAATTCTTTTCAGCTTTTGACTTTTTAGCTTAAATCATGGTCTCTTCTTTTATCATATCACTTTCTCCAAAGGATTTTAGAAATGCTTGCAGCAAATTAGAAGCAGTTCAAATGACAGCTACCAGCCTGTTGGCTGCAGGCTGAGAGCTGAGGAAGATGTTTTAATAATACTAACAACAATAACAGACAACACTATTTGGAGACTTCTCCTGGGACAAATGGGTTAATTGAGTTCCAGCTAGAGACAGAACAAGCCAGATTTTACCTGCCTTTTCTCAAGCAACAAACACAGAGGATGCATTTTGTATTTGCTCTGTCATTACAGATCTGGCAGTGGTGGTCTGTGCTTGGGCAGTGGTCCACAGGTGAATGCTTCAACCTGTTCTGAGCCTCAGAACCATTGACCTGCAGCCCTGCAGCCCCACCATCCCTGGAGGATGATATTTGAGTTAAAAGAGACCTTCTGAAGAGTCTCTGCAGGAAAAGAAGGGCTAGAATTCCATCTCTCAGGGATTTAAGACAGTCTGTGCATGTCTGCTGTATGTGCATCCATGTGTCCATGTCTTAGAACTTATTTGTTTAACAGAATCACAGAATCACAATTAGGTTGGAAAAGACCTCTGAGATTATTGAGTCCAGCCTGTGACTCAACACCACCATGTCGAGTAGACCTGAGTGCCTTATCCAGCTATTCCTTAAATGCCTCCATGATGGTGACTCTACCACCTCCTTGTGCAGGCTGTTCCAATGTTTAATTCCCTTTCTGTGAAGAAACTCTTTCTCCTGTCCAAACTAAATGTCCAGTCTAAGCAAGATCAACATGCAGAAAAAGTACATCCAATAAAGAACCTTAAATAACCCAGTCTAGGAATGAGCCTATTTTACCACCCAAAAACCACAAAACCTCAGGTGTTAAAGTGTAAGAAGTCACCCTTTTTCAGAGATGAGTAAAACCTTCTAGAGATTAACACAGCTCATCCCAAACATCTACTAACCAATTTTCCAAATAGCTCTGTTCTTTCCTATTTCTCTCTGTTGCCTGCAAAGGAAATTGAGATTGTGTCACTCAGTTAAGTGGGGAACATTTGGGACACCTGGACTGGGTGCTACAAACCCTGCTGGGACTGAGGCTGGCTGGGCTGCTTTGTGCATCCCTTTCTGCTGGGTGTGAGAAGGCCCAAAGGACTTGCTCAGAGATAATCTCCCCTCAGCTGTGTCTGAGGAGAGGACAGTCCTAGTCCAGTTGCCTCTCCCTAACCATCACCACTTCAGGACATAGTTGCAGGACCAGGCTGCATGGTGCAAGTGCAGCAGATTATCCCAGAAAGGTTTTAGTCTTCTACTCAGATTCCAGGAAAAATTGCTCTTGGGTGAAATTTCTTCCCAATAGAAATGAAAAAAATCCCACCTACTGCAACAGGAAATAGACTTGTCAGGAAATACACCATGTTATGTGGAAATCAACTTTACAAATATACAAATACGGAGAGTTTCTAAACCCATTCATATGAATTATTTGTGTTAGATGCCCATCCAAATAAGTAATCTTAAACATTTTTAAATCTTCCAATTTCTTTTCCTGTTGACTTTTTTTCCTTTTTTTTTTTGGTTTTTTTTTTTTGTTATTCCCATTTTCGTCTATAAAAGTCAATACCAGAAATTTTATAATTAAGAACAAGGTACTTCCAAGCCCTCACAGATCTGCTGAATGAGTGGGGACATGAACTGCTGTTACATCTAAATAGCAGATTCCCTGTAATTTCTAAGGCATGGAGGGATGGGGGTTTATGTCAGGAGGTCTCTTTTCCCTAGAGGGTTATTCTCTTGCTCCTCATCCAGACAGGAGGTGATGGTGCAACATGAGATTCACATGGGATTTGCTTTACTGCTGCATCAAAAGGACAAACCCACAGTCCAAGTCACTCTTGAAATGTTTCTGCCACATTTGTAATCAGAAAGTCCATTGCTGGAAGCAAAGGTTAGAATACTGTGATACTTCATGTTCAGGTAAAATAGCGACAGCCTGTACTTTGGCTCTCACATTTGTCTTCTGAGGTTTGAAAAAAATAATTTCTCATCTGAACTAGGACTTTTTTTCTGCAATTTTCCATGACTCTGCTGCTTGTATAATACTGTGACATCTCAAATTTACTGAAAGATGATCACCAGTCATTATTTCAACATGGCTTCTATCTGAAATGCTAATAACTGCCTGGAGTCTTGTCTGCTAATGCCTTGATTCCTCCTTCCATTTGAACAACGCCGGGGAAGGAACAATGGGAAATTTTAACAGAAAAGTCTGCACTGAAAGTACAATCTCTGCCAATCCTGAGCTCTTACAACAGGCATGGGGATACTGCTGGGTACAGGCATCCTATTGGTTCTTAAAGTTTTTGTATCTCTCTACGACATCTGTACCAGCAGTGTGGTTACTGGCAGGAGTGGCAGCAATTCTGCAATACATGGTAGGGCACTCAGTGAGATTAATGCTCTCTAAAGTGTCAGTCACAAACAGCTCTTCCCACAAATGCCTTATGGACTTCATTGTCTGGCCTTACAAATGACAGGAAATATTTCTCACATCCACTGTGAACCCAGCCTTCTAAGAAACACGTATGCTTTATAGTATAAAAAGCATAATTACACTATAATTATATTGTAGGTGGTATTTTATCATAAGATTTCCACTAATCTATATAATGAAGTACTTCATGGGCTGGCCAAAAATAATTGCAATGTAAAATGATGTAATTGGTACACCTGCATTTAAAAATACACAGTCAGGACCTCAGCTGAGTTAAATCATTATCTCCCTGATGATATCAGTCTGGTTCCTGTGCATTAAAAAGCAGACCATGGGAGCAACAATATCTCAATTATGTAGTTAACCTTCTGGTTACATTAATTAGTGATGATTAGGCATGGGAAACCATAATTATGTCACGTACATAACACCCTTTTGAAATTGCATATGAATCTAAACACAAAAGGCAGATGTGAACATCTAACCAGGGCTAGAACAAATCTGAAACTTAATTATATGACCCTCTATCCTCTGTCTGAAACACAGCCAGTCATGACAGCTCTGCTGATGTTAAATTTGTTGAAGAAATGGCAAGTTTTATTTGTCCCAGAAGAGAAACGCAAGTTAGAACCGTCTCATATTCTGATTTCACACACAGGTAATTAAATTCTGACTAAAAATAAAAGACAAAACATTTAGGCTCAATTCAGTTAATAAACAAGGAAGCTCTGAAACAAAAGAAGCACCTTTGCATTAACTCACAACATTTATCCATTTGTCTGGGGTATGAACAGCTAAAAATCAGCCTCCCTTGCTCCTGTTTGCAGGAGATCCTGGCGGCCAGAGAATTATTTGCAGGGGACCTTCCCGAAGAGTTTCTCCTGAATGACTGCAAAAATGCAGTGTTAGACACTGTACTGAGAAAACTTCCAAGGCAGCTGTCTGAGGAAACTGTGGTTGGCAAGAGGCAGTGAGAGCAAGCAGGATTTTCCACCACTGTCCTCATGCCTAACTTAAATTTTTCACCTTCAAGGATAAAGAAAAGCCAATCTAAGCTAACACTCTTCCCCAGTACAGCAGAGATGTGCTTTATCCCAGCAGACCATTCCCTCACAGCAGGACTACAGTCAATAATTATGGTGGAGGTCACTCAGTTTAAATTTAGAAAAATATTAAACATTCCACTTTTCTATAGGCTTCTGTCACCTACTGAAACCTACACAAGCTCTGCACTGCAAGAGGAATTGTGAATCTAAACATCCAGGGTTATTCCTGTCATTCAGATGGCAGCATCCTGCCACCCTTGCAAGGAAAAGGACAAGCCCAGAATAACACAAAATTTCCATTAAAATTAATCCTTTGAAAAGTGAGTGCTAGAAGAAACTGCATATTTTTCACCAAACAAATGTACTTTAAATGGATGGTTTGCAAATGTCAGGTTGAAGTGTTCCAAAGTTGGGAGTTGCCAGAATTAATGCTGCCTGTGTACTCTGCATTGTACTTGCAGGGTCTTTGTCACTGTTATTGCCTAGTTTCATTTTTTTTAATCTAAGTAACTTGACTTTGAAAGTTTGACTTGCAAATCTGGCATTTGCAGTTCAGGGAAACCCCACCTTGCACACTTTTTCTTCTATGTTCACTCAATTATTATTTGATGTGCTGTTTGCTTTCTGCTGTGCTAGCAGCAAGGGACACTGGTACAATGTGGGCCAGGGTCATTTATTGACCCACAGAATCAACAGTCTTGGGGTCTTCACTGTTTCTGCTCTGGGCTGTCAGATCAGTCCATGACAGCCCCGACCAGCAGAAAACCCTGCCCAGTAAGGGCCCAGGTGAGAGGCCCTGGGTGTGTTTGGGCACAGCAAGGTCTCATTAGGTGGCAGTGTCCCTTGAGGGACTAAAGGCACATGGGACTTTGCAGAATGTAACCCAGTTAGACTTTGGTAAGACATTCTGCCTGTCTTTTCCTCCACTAAACTGTAAAAGTGTTGTCTAATATTTATAAGCAGCAGTTCTCAAGCATTGCAAGCTGTTCTCTAATGATATTTTCAGTTCAGTCTGAGACTCCTGAATGAAATTTCTGAAGAAGTTACATAAATGCTTTCTTTTTCAACCTGAATTGCGTTCAATATAATATTATAGAAACAGTCCTTGCAAACATCTCACTTCAAGAGAGGTTGTTTTTTCCTTTCCTTTTGCTCTTGGCAGTGGCTGTGACAAGAATGACAGAGCAAAACACAACAGAAAGTTATAAATATTACTTTCCTAAGACAGAAAACAAAGTCATGGACTACCCAGGTGGGAAACTGAGGCACTCTGCTTTCAGAAACTCTGACCTGTGTCTCACCCTGGGGCTGCAGAGAAAGTTTAAATTGATGAGCTCCTTGGGAGTGACAAGTCTGGGACCTGTCAAGCAAAGAGAATGTGCTACCCATCTCTCCAACCATTTAAAAAGAGACATCAGCAGAGGAATGTACAATTTAGGGAAGGTGCTTTTCATTGCTTCAGGGTTTTTTCACCTTTACTTCAACTTGCTGCACAAGCAAGGCAGTGCCTTTTGGTTCCTCCTTTGACATGCCCCTCCTGACACACAAGGAAAAGGTTGCCAAAATCTGATAACAAGCATGACCCCCTCTTCACTTCATCCCTTTCTCCATTCTTTGCTTCCTAAACCCGCACCCCTCACACGGGTCAGGATCCATCTGTCACAACCTGGCGTCTTCTCTGCTGGCTTTCTGCCCTTTCCCCATCTCAGCACTTTCTTTCCATCAACCCCTCTGACACCACAGAGCCATGCACAACCTCTGAAGAGCTGGCACAGGGCAGTCCATGTCAGGGGCCATTGCCACAATTTAACAGTGCAGTTGACTCAATAAGAGGCTTTGGCACAGCCTTGTTTATCACTGTTAATGAGGCTGAACCAAACATGCAATTCCTTGGGGTCTTTTGCCTCACTCCTCTCTTTCCCTTCTGCAATCTTGACCAATCCCTCCATCCTACTCCTTCCCACCTCAAGTAGCTGCTCCAGAGATTCTGAGAGCAGGACTGATGAGGCCACAGCTCAGCCCTTTTGTTTAATGACACAGATGCATTATTAGGGGCCAGAATAATGTCGCCCAACCAAAGACAGTTAAATAGGAGGTTGGGATTGGGAATGCATACACTCACAGTAGTTTTCATGGGGGAAGATAAGAAAATATGGTCTTTTGGGAGGTTGAGATTTTAAGGAAGGTATAAGACCCTTTTTCAAACCTTGATTCTGGCTTGTGACTTTGCATCTTTAGTTGACTCTTACCATAACACAGTACTTGGTCTTGAGGACTAGAAGCATGAACGGCACTTAAGAAATTAGCTGTAAAAATGCAGAGCTGTGGCCACAGGTAAGATTCTCTGCCTTCAGAAATCAAGCATGAAAATGTTTAATTCTGGGCTGCCACCACTGAGATTTTGCACAGAGTTGTCACTGGGGGTTCAGACTCATGGTATGGCAAAACTCTGACAAACTTGGATGTGAGGGCAAAAAACAGTGCTGCCTCCATAACTGAACTGGGCACCTTTCCCTCTGCCTTTCCAATGCAGCTTCCCAGCAAACTCATCAACCACATGGATGCACTGGAAGTGCTTGGAACCAAACAGTAACAGAAGGATTGAAAGCAATTCTTCTGCCTAAAGAGCTGGGTTTTACATTTGTTCTTCTTCCATACCTTCCCCTGTCTGGGTGCAACGCAAAGGAAATCTGTGCAGCTGATGTGGGATTTCACAAACCAAGGGACTATGTGCCAGGGATCCTGACAGGCCCCTGTGCTCACAGCCTGGCAAACACCACAATTGTAATCTCCTCTCTCAGATAAAGTCCATCAATCTTATTCTTAAACCAACCTGTCCCACTCTGCCCTTCAGGCAGAGCTCGAGGAAAAGCCCTTCTTGAGAAGGATGTCAAAATCTGCCCTTCCTTGGTACCCTCCCGTTTAACTTACTCTTTTGGCTGGCCTCCCATCAAAGTTGGGTCAACACATATCCATTTTGTCTGCTGACCTGACTAGTTTTCAATAACAATTTCTCCTTCATTCTGTAACAGAGATCAATAAAACTGCCCCTCTCTCATGTTGGCTGAGATTCCAGGAATGTCATTTGCTTTTTATTGTTGCTACTGCTTTGTTTTGTTTCCATTTTGCTTTCTTCTTTTTTTTTTTTTTCCATTTTGCTTTTTTCTTTTTTTTTTTTTTTTTTGTTTGTTTGTTTGTTTGTTTGGCAAGGCACAGATCAATTTAGAAAGATGAAAATGACTTAGACTTTCACTCAAAGTAAAATCTGCACTTTATAACCCAGGATGCAATTTACAATTCTGTCATTAAACTCTGTTAATCCTATTATTATGAAGATAAATAATTACCCATAGCGAAGAAAGGGATTCCCAACAGAGTAGAATTATATTTTCCATCAGTAATGAAAAATATCCCTGCCGCAGTGACACTGGAAATACAGATAGTGAGCACTCCCAGGAGTCCCAGGAAAGGTTTGCTTCGTAGGCAGTCCTTCATGGAGCTCGAGAGGGTAGCAGTCAGGAGAATCAGCATCAGGCTCACCAAAATCTTGCCCCTGGCCAAGAGACTGGTCTGGTGGAAGTCCTTCCAGAGGCTAAAGGATGCCAGCGAGTAGAGCTGCAGATCCTGGTGATCCAGCTGCATCTTGTGCATCAGTTTACAGAATTCGCTCTCCCACTTCTCCCCAATGAGGTCCTGGGTGACAGAGCCATACGTTTGGAGGTAGTAAGTGATTTGGATGGCTCTGGCTGATTTGACTCTCTGGTCCTTGCTGTTTGGCACTTCCATGACCCCTCCGAGCTGGTGGCCAATGAAACTGCTCCTTCCATCCTGGGAGAGAAAGCAGAAAAGATGAGCGTGTGGTTACTGTGCTGATGACGTGATGCAGTGATAGACTCTGTCTCCTCTCACAGACATGCCAAGAGCTCTGCTCAGACACCACTGCACTCAACAGGAGCCTTGCCATTCACCTCGCTGGGCTTTGGGATCTGTCCCTGCTCCCTGCCACAACTCTGTCTGACTCATTACAGGCTCATTTGCATTTCTGTGCTGTAGTTCAGGGGCTGCTCAGATACCCATTGCAGTCTCAGGGATTCCCAGATATCCAGGACCAAAATGTTGCATGCAAGCTCCTCGTCCCACGGGAGAGGATGACCTTCCACATTTAACTGATGGACAATAACAACTCTCCAATTACTATGAAAAGTTTGAGATGAAGATTAATTTCTGGAAGATTTGTAATTTCTTGACACTTTGGAAATGATTTTTAGAAGTTGGAAATGTACAGAAAATGAAGGCTGATTCCTCAGGGTACAGACAGATCCACAAAGTTTAATACTCTGTCTCTGGAAAAATATAATTAAAATCAGACTTTTTTCTGAAATTATTAATTTGAGATTTCATGGATTTATATAACTGTCACAGAGAAAAGAATCTACCTGACATCTGAATTTAACCAGGATTTGGTTTTTTTTTATACATTTCAAGGGTATAAACCTTACTCTGGTCTCACTTATTTCAGTAAATGCTAGGACATATAAAACTCCATGACAATCAGTAAAGGACACATCAAGTCCACTCAGCCTCTGTCTGTTAACAAAACCAGACCTTTTTTTTCTGTAAAGTTATCTGGCCCCATTTAAATATTAGGGGTTTTTTTGTGTTTTTTTTTTGTTTTTTTCTTTTATTGTTAGAAGGATTTAATAAGAAAGGTCTTGTAAGAAAGGTCCTTGCTCTTTAGCCACTGGTTGTAGGAATTTTATGTGCCCCTTCCAAGACAGGGGAAGCCAGTGTGGGTTTAGAAGATCAAATCCAGTTGCAAACTGAGGAATAAGACTCAGTGATAAAATTGTCCTAGCACAAGTAATCTCTTTGATCAAAAAAGTCTAAATCCAGGGATTGTCTGTTGCACATCAAATAATTTTTTGTTTTCTCCCCAACAAAAATTGGATTATAAGTTTTCAGATTTATTCCTCTTGTATTTAATAAAAACATAAAATTATCAAGGCAGTTGATGTCTAAACTACCTTGCAGCAGTGAGTTCATATGAGATAACATTCTTTGCCCAGGCACACTACTGGAATGAGCTGACAGCTTGAATTTGGGAGAGGCTCTGCCCTCCACACACACATGGCAGCAGTCATCTGAAAAAAGGCCAGAACCATTTGGGGGAGACACTTTGACATCTACTGCATCCAGCATTACCCAGTTCTAGAAGCACCTGTGCTGCATGCAGGTCATTATCTGAAACTGCCAGACCTGCTCATAGCAATGATTCCCATCCTAAGGAAAAATCAGTGAAATGAGGCTTTATAAAACTTAGATGTCTTCTGGCGTGTTGACTCATAGAGCAAATAAATATCTGAAATCAGGAGACAGTGTTGAAAATGTTTTATGTACTCACCTTGCCTTCAATCGGGTATGTAAAGGAGGTAATCCTCCCACTGAGAAATTTCTGCCCATGCCTACTTTCATGGCAGGAACTCACACTGTTCCCAGCTTTGCCTGCCACAGCCCAGGGGACGTGACAAAGTGCTTTTCAGAAGTTCATTTTTTCCCCTATTCCCAGTTGTTATTTCCCACCGAAATAACGGCTTCTGGCAAGGGTATCCTGGCACGAGCTGACACAAAAGGTGAACTGCAGTCTAGTGCCAGCTTCCCAAATCACCTGGAGCTCATTGCAAATGCCACATAAGCAGAGACAGCTATCACAAGAGGGGCAGCTGCTGCTGTTCAGACTCCAAAAAATCCTCGTTCCCAGCATTTCATGCTCAAATCCTGTTCGGATTCTTTATTTCTACTCTTTCTAAGGAGAGGTCACACCTAACACTCAAACGCTCACAAAAAGTGCATTTTCAAGCTGGTAATTGAGGCTTGAGCACTGCAGTCCTGGCTCACACTGGATACAACTTTGCAGCTAAAAATCCCCACTTGGCACTGCTTTGAAATTTTGGAGAGAAATTTCACATTTCCTCAGTGTCTGGGCAGTGCTGACATTCAGAGGCTTGCAGGCACTGCAGGGTTCTGTAGCAGCACAGCTCCCAGCCCAGGCAGAGCACTGTAACTCAGGTTTCATTGATTCACTGTGCAGCAGGCACAGCAAGGTTATGGGAAACTTTGTGATGACCATCTGCCTTCCCCTGCGAAGGGTGCAGCGAGCGACGGCAGCATTTCAAAGGAGGCAGCAGAGCAGGCACAAATAAGTCATGTTCTGCCATATCTCCCATGAAACAGCAGATAACGGCTATTTTTTACACTGATGTACAATAGGGCACCCAGCTCATATGTCAGCAGAATAGAGAGTAAGCTTTCAGATGGAATCGAGGAAATCACAGGCACTGGATTGCTGTGAGGACATTTTGTCTGTTCCCTTCTTTCTGGAGGCAAACTGTTTCCTATCTAAGCAAGGGTTTTGCCTTTGCTGCAGTTACAGTGTGCAAATATGAATGTGGCCCCACAGCACTTGGGAAAAAGGGGCTTTTCCATGATGCAGCTCTTGGAAAATAATAGAATCAGAACTGCTTGGATTGGAAGGAACCTTAAAGATCATCTCATTCCAAGCCCCCTGCCATGGGCAGGGACACCTTCCACTAGTCCAGATTGCTACAGACCCTGTCCAACCTGTCCTTGAACATGGCCAGGGATGGGGCAGCCACAGATTCTCTGCAGTGCTTACAATCTTAGTGAGGAAAACAGAAGAAATGTGGGGGAAAACAGAAGAAATGTGGGGGAAAACAGTCTTTCGTTCATCCCATTTTAAGGATGACAACCGATGTGTAGGAAAATGGAGACCCAGTGCTGCCAACATGACCTTCAGCACCTCCCGGAGTCCAAGACAGGGACCTAGCTATTCTTGGAGTCTCATGGGAGCTTCAGAGGAGTTATTTACTGCCCCAAGTTCTCTGTTGTCCTCCAGGACCAACTTAGTGAAAGAACAAGGCATGAAGGGCTAAACTCCTGAACTAAGCCTAAGGTCTGGGAAACAAAATGTGGCCACAGTGATTTATATAAGTGATGCCTAAAGAACCAGGCAGGTTTTGAATAAGATTACACATAGTTCTTCATGAAAAAAGGTTCTTTGTGCTGATAATTAGTGCGTCCTTCCTGGTATATGCCTACCTGCTGATATTTTTAATTTCATAACATAGTTTGGTGTTTCAGACTATAGACCCCTTACACTTTTTACCTACATCTGTTGCTTTTCTCTGATACTATATACAGAAAAATAACCCCCCCAAAATAAGTAATAATAATAATAGTTATTGGTTGTACATGATTTAATACCCATGTATATCCAGAGGATCTACAACAGAAGATGCTAACTGACTTTAGCAAGGTCACTTGCACAGCTGGAATCTTGTTTCAGATTCCCAGGCTGTGTCCATGTGTCTTTCTCTTTTCTAATTTTTTAAATGTCTGATGAAATCATAACAGTGTCTGTTCTTCCAGATTCTGATGGCAGATAATTCTCTCAAGATCTGAGCATCTTTAAAGATGCAATGAAATATAGATCACCTCCTGGGCCATGTGATATTTCATCTAAAACAGGGGGCAAGAAAAATTCTTTGCTTCAATGGACATTATTAAATTGTTTTTTATGTTCTCTCTTCTCTTTTTCTAATTGCCCCAAAGCCATTTGATATATTTAGACTCCGAAAGGGAGGAGAATGAGAACTAAGATGACAGGCATGAGCAGCTTCACCTTCCTTTTGCCCCAGCATGATGGACTTTGCCACCTGTGTCTATGCAGACCTGACCTTGCTTGTGGTTGAAAATCCAAACTCCTTGTTTGTTCAGCAGTAAGATTCACTAATTGTGAATGGATGGGTACAGAATAAACCCTTACCATGTTTCAGGCTAGAAAGTTATCTGTAAAGGATGCTCGGACCCTTGGTTTCCTAAGAAGATGTGTAAGTGGCATGGGAAGTCTGACTTGCTCCAGAGCTGAGGGCCTCTCAGGTTAAAGGAAACTAGCTGCTCCTACTGTGCTAAATATCTTCTGCTAGTGATGATAGTAGTAGGCACAGATCCTCTCAGCATGCAGCCCAGAGGGACACTAGAAATACTCCCTCACTACTAAAATTACCTGTGGCCTTTTTTTTGTTTCCTTAATATTTCCAGTGCAGCTGCTGCAGGCCCAGCTCCCACCTGGGGGTTCTGCAAGGTCACTGCAGCACCAGCCCTTGGCAGGGCCTTACCATCTGCTGGGGTATTTTCTTTGTCCAAGATCACACTAAGTCAGGCAGAAAGTAGGACTGGAGGCAGTGCAGAGAATGGTCGGGAGGCCAGCTGTGGGGTGGGCCCTGAGGGACGGGTTAAGTGGTGGGCCTGGCAGTGGTAAGTCAGTGTTGGACTCAGTGATCTTAGGGGTCTTTTCAGAACAGAAATTATTCTATCATTCATCTCTGCTCCGAATAGTATCCACCTCCTCTGGCTTTCCTCTCACAGGAAAAAGGGAGGGTTTGAGGTATTTTTGAGAGGGCATGGCTCTTGCCTTCTTAGCACCCTGCTCAGGAGAGGTTGGGCTGGTGGGGGTTTTAAAACTCTTTTCTGATCCCTGGCAATGAGGAAAGGAGCTCTTGTTCCCTACTGCTGGATCACTCTCATTCAAGTACACCTACAGGACCTTAGCCAGCAAATTTATCTCTATTTTTATTTTTCTTTAACTGCTACCTCTCATGAACTGGAGTGATAGATCATTATCAAGCTACATTATAGAAATGTTAGGATAAAGCATGCCATCCTATTGCATGCTATTTTATCTTAAAAGCTTAAACTGTTCAACAGAGGGCAACCAGGAATGTCTGCTGAAATACACTGTGTGATAAACATCCTAATGAAATCAATGCAGTTGTTTCTCCCTCTGATAAGGACATTCCTACTCTACTGTCAGTCACAGAAAGTATTATGCTAAAATCCACAGAAGTCAGGATGAAGCAAGTTGCTTTTCAGCCAGCTGCCAGTTTTCAAGTAAAAAAAAAATAATAAAAAATTTTAATCCCCTTTCATTTAAGGTTTAACATATTGGGCTGCTCATGTTCCCTTCAGCATAACTGTAAAACTTTGGAGGAAGATTTTATCTCCTCAATCAAACTGATTTTTCTGTCCCTGTCCCTAGTACCATTATGCATGGAGATCTTGTACCAGTCAATCCCTGTTACACAGCCACCCATTACCAAAAATTCTTGCAGCATTCCTTTCTAGAGCAAAGCACGTAATGCTGATTCATGTCAGCATTTTCCCCCACATTTTTATGTAGCAGTTTTCCTGCCCTTGCAGGTGTGTAGGTGCTCCTGCACTGTTTGCTGTGCAGCTGCTCTGTATGGATGAAGGATGGAGGGAGCATCCACAGCAGGTGAACACTGAGGGCAGCACATTTGAGGTAAAGCAGCACCTTGGCTGGCTGGGAACAGGGACAGAGCGTTGGCCAAGGGGTCTGTTCACATAGGAAAAATGAATTGTATGAAAGTGGCCATGAGAAGTTATCCAGGAAATAATTGTCCAACTCTCTGCTGCAATAAAGAAGAATTCCATTATTTCCAGCTACCCAGCAATGATGAGGCTCAGCTCACCAGCTGGCCAAGCAAATTTGGTTTATGGTCACTGTGAAGAGTCGGGCACATCCAAAGGATGATCTGCTCCATCCTGAGGTACAGGTCAAAAGCAGATTTGTTCTCTGCCCTTGCCTGTTTCTCTCCACTTAAAGCAGAGGCATGAGATTACTTAAGACTTGACCCCAGATTTTATCATGCTAAAAACTGCCTGACCTGCCTTGTCATTCCTGGCTCACGTTGGCCCCTTCACAGACGTGTCCCGCTGGTTAACAAACCCACAGCCCTTCAGCCCTTTCCCAGGGAAATCATAGACTTCTAGGGTGACCTAAGTGAGAGAGAGAAGTACACAGAGCACCCAAAAGGGAACCAGAACCATCTGGCACCTCTTTCTGATGACTCTGGGCTTGTACCCCTACCCTTAACAGCTTTGGGTTTCTAGTTTTTGATAAAAGAAACAAGAACAGAAACAAGAAAAGTGTTTCAAGAGACATATATCGTAGTATTAATAACACAGAATAAGAGAAATGTCCCTAGAAGTAAATCAAATTATGGAAGAATTCATAAGGGTGCAATAGCAAAGTGTGACTGCCATTAGAGAGCTTGTCCTTTTGGAGGAGCTTCTGGCAGTGCACAGGCTGTTTCTGAGTGGTGCTTCTCTGTTGCTTGTGTCACCCTGTCAGGTTTTCTGAGAATCACAGTGTGGTCAGGGTTGGAAGGGACCTTTGAAGGTCACCTGGTCCAACGCCCTGCAGTGAGCAGGAACATCTTCAGCTAGATCAGGTTGCTCAGCCACATCCAACCTGGACATGAATGTTTCCAGGGATGGGGCATCCACCATCTCTTTGGACAAGCTGTCCCTGTGTCCCACCAACCACAATGGGCATCTCAGTCAAGGCAAGGGAAGGACAGAAGGGAAGGAAAAAAGGCTCTAACTTTACCTTCTGCTTCCCTTGAACATCTGTCTGGGAAGAAAATACAAGATAAGCCCTCTCCCTCCTACACCAGCTTCACTCCACTTCCCTTCTAGACTATATTTCATCTTTACATCCTTTGCAACCCTCCTTCATTCTTTGTCCTATCTTCAAGGTCTTTGTTGCTCAACTGATCCCTTCACTGACAAGGTCAGATTCCTATTCAGTCCATCTCAGATCCCATCCCAGCTCCTTTTGGAAAAGAGGAATAGATTAACTGCCCAGCAGAGCTTTGTGCCCAGCTGTCCTGAACAGCACCCGTGCACCCAAGGACACAGTGGTGTCCTTGAAGCTGATGAGCAATACCCACGTGGTCATCTCCCTAGGTGGGAAGGGTGCTGGAAGATGGGGGAGGGGGGTCACAGAGAGAACTGCAAGCACTGGGGGATAATTTTGGGGTACAGCTGGTCTGTCTACCTTTTTCGTCTCTGCCCTCCATTAGGAGCAGGACACAGGCACAGCAGTGAAACAGCTTTGGCACGGACTGTTCAGGCAGGTGAGATGGTGTTGGTACCCCAGCCCCACGAGATGGGTGCAGGGCTGAAGGGCACAGCTTTCTTTGGATGCCCAGCAGCCTGGTGACACTGGGATGGCTCGCCCAAGAGGAAGGTGGGTGGCTCAGCACAGCTTGTTGTAGGTGACTCAAGTTTACCTTCCACAGGAGATCCGTGTCAGCAGGACCTCTGAAGTGGTGGTTACCCTGGGTGTGTAAGTCTACCAGGCCAGGTATTAAAACATGACTGTCCTCTTGTTTTCAGCAGGCACAGAGCCCCTGCTCCCTCCTCACCATTCATTGTCCTTGGAGTTTGTGCTCTGCCCTGCCCAGGATCACAAGCCCTCGAGGCAGCACCTTGGGACCAGCCTCTGCTTTTCACAGCCTGTCCCTGCCAGTGGAGGAATCACAGAGCAAAAGGTATGGCTGCATCTGGCCCCTAAATCCTCCAGGATGAAGGCTGATGATAAAAGTAGCCAGTGCAGGTCAGAAATTTTGCAAGGAGATGCCTGGTGAGGGTAAATCAAGGCTGCTGCTTTGCATGGTAGAGCTGTGACTCTCCACCTCTGCAAACTGGGAAAACATTTAAACCTCTGCCAGTTGCTAAGCCATGAAAACTTCCTAGGTACAATTAAAAAAAAACAAAAAAACTGCTGGTCTCTGTGGTCTTGCCCACAGCTGCTCTTCATCCCAAAGGATTTTATTTGTGCCAAGGAGAAACACAGGAATGAATCACTGACAGCAATGCCTCAAGGGAATTGCATAAAACACCAATATTTGGATATATACAGTTAAACACTCTCACTGACATATGCAGGAATGTGTTTGAAGAATGCATTTTCCGTCTCTCATGTTTGGCAGTGTCTATGAATCTGTATCATGAATACTTTTAATCAATGAATACTCTCTATTAATTCTGATTTCCTCCACAGCTTAAGTGCAATATTAAAAATGTTCAAAGGAAAGGAAGAAAACTGCAACAAGAGTTAAAAAAATAAGAAGTGTTTTTTCAGTGCAGACCAGTGACCAGACTCCATCTAGCCCAGTTTTCACCCTCTGTCCATTTCTACCATGATGCACCAAGACAGTGTCTTCCACAACACAGATGGAAGATGCCTTTGGGAGTCTCAGAGTATTGTTGATTTTCCAGCTTTTCAACAAAAAAAAGGGAATGAAATTAGCTGATTGGAAGGAGAAGGAAGAATGGAACTGTTCAAATTTTTTAATAGACAAATCCTTCTCCTAAATGCAGTGGTTTGAATTAACAACAAAAAGTAAATGAATTAATGAATTAAAGCTATCTTTGTAGCCCAGTGAAATTCAACAGTTTTGCTATCTCAAGAGGGTCATGGATTTCTCCAAATGGAGTAAACAGGACAATATTCCACCAAAATCCTTTCTATCTCTTGAGAATATTTAATCTTAAGATTTCTTGAGGTCCATGGAGATATAGGTTAAACAAGATCCTAATTACTAAATTAAAAAAGATAGCAGAATACACCAAAAATATTGAAAGCCTTCTTTCTTGTCTTCTTTCCATATCAGCAAAACCAAAAGACATACAACTGCTTGAAAAACTTCATCCCATACTCCATAAGCCCAAGATAAAGAGATTTGGGTGGATGAGAATGGGATCCGGTGACTGTCCCTAACAGGAGATTCTAAAGAGAGGACATAGGTTTTCACTGACATATTTGTGGGCCCTCTTGCTTTGTGAGCATCCCACTGTGTGCCTCTTCTAATTGCTTTCCCTACACCACTTGAAGTCCAATACACAGAAGAAATAAGAAGGAAACCTGCCAGAAAGTGAAAGGGGTTGGATTTGCCTGGTTTTATTACTTCATTTAAAGGAAATGTTAAAAAAAAACCATCAGAGAATAAAAAAGTGAGCAGTAAAGCAGATCCACAGGAATCATTTAAGCTCTTACAATCTGAAGTTTCAATAATGACACAGAAAAGGGTGCTTTTTTATTTTTAAATTATGTTTAATGTCGGCAAACATCTCTTTAATTTTATCTGTCTCTGCTCATCCTGTTTTCTCCAGGGACCAGCAGCCGAAGTACTGAAACACTGCAAAAATGTTCTATCAAAGGCAGGAAGAAAAGAAATACCCGAGAATCAGAGAGAGCCAAGTGTGATGTGGCAGGATTTTGAGGCTATAGTGATTTTGAGGTTAATTTACAGGTAACTGGATTAGCTAAGCCCAGCCTTTGAATACAAGATGCTGCTGTGCTCTTATCCAAGTCCTAGCAGGGACTTCTACTCTCACAATGCTCAGTAAGATAGAACAAGGCACTGCACAAAGCAGATACAGTTGAGGACACTTAACACTTCTAGTTGAAAATTTCTCTTTTCTAAGAGATAATTAATCAGTTTTCTCTCTTTTTTATTATTCTCAAATTTGGCATTGTGAAGCAATTTCTGTACCGTGAAGCATCCCTCCCTTCTCTCCAGCACACACTGGTTTTTAATGAGTTTGGCCGTTTGTTAGCTGGAGGGAGCCAAAAATATGTCTAGTTTCAGATGTATTCCTTTTTTATCCTTTTTTCTTTTTTTTTCGTGGTGCTGGACGAGGATCTGGAAAGGGGAAGTGGGAATGAAGCATTTGAGTAGGCCTGTGTTTATGCATTAAAATCTAGCTAAAGCTGGGGTTCTGTTGACTCCCACCCAGGGTACTTTTGAATTCAGTACATTCACAGAGATTTTTGACACCCACACTTGGACATCAGCAGGTAGCTTTTATATTTGTAAATTCTGTCTCAAGATCACCTTGTAACGTGTTCCCTTCATGGTACAATCTTGTGTTCTTAGTAGCACATAGAGATGAAGGTGTTGTCATGTGTGATCTTCTAACAGGTCTTCTTTAATTCTTATCCCAGTTAAAAAAGTAAAGCCCACGGCATCATGTAGAATTGTTCAAACACATGTAGGTGTGGTGTCTGGGGACATGGTTTAGTGGTGGACTTGGCAGTGTTGGGTTAATTGTTGGACTTGATGTTCTTTCCAACCTAAATGATTCCATGATTCTCCACTTTGGGCTTCCCATTGCCTCTCATTGCTGCAGAGCTCTCACACTGGAAGTTCCCTGGCACTACGAGGGTTGGATTTCAGCATTTTCTCAGTCACACTCTGTGGGAGAGGGTGTCTTGCACTGTCTCAGCACAGGGCACATTGCAGTGATATACCAGAGTTACACAAGAGCGGGAGACAACCAGGAAATTTTACATCATCCCCAACCCTTCACCTAGAGATTGCAGGGGGCACCACTGAACAATGTCTGCATGCCTGGAAAATTACCCCAGTGCAGCCTCTGTGCTGTGAAGGACTGGGAGGACACAAAGTCCAGCAGATGCTGAGGTCTCGGTTCAGACCATGATCACTGGTCACCAGTGAGGTTCTGGCAGGACCCAGGACCCTGCTTTGCAAGGTGCTGTGCAAACACATAGCTGGAAAAGCTGCCCATGCTCCACAAATCTTCCTGTTCTGGTGCTGGACTTTCTTTAGTCGCTGTATTTCTCAGTGTGAACTGGTGATGCTGCCAAAGGAGAGGTCCCTGTCCTCTCTGTCCTAAGTTGCATCTCCTCCCTACCAAGCTTGGGAGCAGCTGCTCATGTGGTGTGTGGTGAAATGGACTCGAGAAATAATCCAGGTTTATGCAAACTGAACAGGAGAGGAAAAAAAAAAAAAAAGGAAAAATGAAGATTTAATCGCTTCATCTCCTCCTTGCTGCCATCTTTCATTTTCTCTGCTCAGACCCCCCAGTCTGGTGGTGATATCACCTGTGCCACACCTGAACAGCTCCATCTTAAAGGTGACTGTATTTACAGCTGAGTATTTGTCCTTACTCTGGGTACACAATCCCTATTATCTTCAAGGAGAGTTTCTGATTTGGATGTGCCTCTTCAGCCAGAACAAAGCTCAAAGCATGAGAAGCCACAATTGAGGCTCTGAGGTCCTGAGTCAGGCTGCCTAACCAAGGTGTCAGGTTGGAAATGTCAGGACTATTGTGAAAATGTCAGAACTACTTCACTGCCTGCTACAGGAAAAGGAGGAAACAGGGCACCTCTGGAGGGCAATTTTTATCTTAAATGGACTGAATCTCATTCTTAGGGATTTTAGTCCTCCTAAAGCCTACAATGCCCCAAAGCCTAGTTTATGTACCTTCATAAAATACTTAAAGTTAGGTTGTATGTGTTCCTAGATGTATACATTAATGTAGTACTGCTGTTAAGAATGAACTCAAGATACAATGTGAGATGAATATTTAATGACTGTGTATAAGCACTTCTGGAGAAATGCAGAGATTCTTTGTAAATAATATTAGTATTAACAACCATCTTTTTAACTTATTTCAGATGTTTTCTTGCAATACATCAAAGCCTTTCTCCCAAAATATACATTTTACAATTACTGTAATGCAATAGGTGTTAAAAAACAGAAAAGGTTTTTCAAAATCACCTGTCTTCAGTTAGGAGTTTGTATTCTGTTGCCAACTGTCACAGGTGGGGCAGTTATCTCCTGTTAATTGGCCACCTGATAAAACCAGGTGGGGCAGTTTTCTTTATCTTTTCCTCAACCAATCCTCCCTCAAGGAGATATCTTTGGTTAATGGGCCATTGAGTCTCATTGTGAGGTGCTCTGCCCAGGGGGAGGAGCCAAGCATTCCTACCTGGATAAAATCTGACATCTGGAACACCTCAGAGAGCCTTCTCCCACTGGAGTCTCAGAGGAAGACCAGGCCCATCTACACCACCACACCTTCAGAGGAAAACCTACATCCTTCTACAGGATCACTGCTTCAACAGAACCACANGTGCAAAGTGATTTTTCAATTTTATATTCATGTAGTCTATTTGGAAAGGTTTTGATTCTGGCAGAACAGGAATGATTGGACTTTTAATTCTAAAACAAAAATGTTGCAAATGGTGGGACCTTGTGGTATCTAGCCGCCTTTGGATTTCAAGCAAATATTTAGGGAAAAATTCTGATAGAGTAAGCCAAAGAGTAATCAGATGGTAAAGCACTTCCAGATGATGGAATTTCATCATTTGTCTTCTGAGTACTCTGCAAAATCTCTGCTTCCCTGCTGCAATAAACTGCCAATATCTAGCAATCTATTTTGGATGAGGATGGCATTTAATTCCAGTTCCAGTGGGAGCTAATTCCTTATTCAGATTAATGTATTTTAGTTCTTTTGCAACTATCTAATAATAATTTCCAAAAAGTTTTTCGAAGCCCTGTCAGAGATGCAGAGTCAGAAAAAGTTGCAGTGGACTTGAGAAGGAGCCTAGATTTTCCCTGTGAAATTATTCTGGGAGGTTTTTTCTGATGTCAGTGCAAACACAGATTATTCTGTAGGATTTTTGGAAAAGTTTTGCCTGACATGAGCCTTTTCTGTAAAGATCTCTAGATTTAGCATATCCTCATGCTTACAGAAATTTCATGGAACTGTTTTTTTGGGTGATTTGAAATAAAAGTATAGTGGCATTCACCTCACCAAATTTTAACCATCTGAAATGTTAATGCATAGTATAAACACTATTTCTCTGGTCCGTGATGCGTCTGAATGGTCAGTTTCTCCTGTCCTAATGTAGATGCTTAGAAAAAAATGAAATTAATTACTTCTGGAGGTTCACTCTTCTATCCTCTGGTTGCCCATTGGGCACACTTTAGATTAGATGCTGAATAAAAAAGGGTTCATATTAGAGGAAATAGACGTGTTACTATCGTGACTCTTGGCACAAATTTCTCCACCACAGACCCTCACTGGAAGGCTCACAGCCTGACTCTGAAGACCAGACCAGGTCCCATCCACTGCAGCAAAGGCCCTGATGTTGTGGACAAAAAGAGAAGAAATGGCCTGACTCCACAATTCTTTTCACAAACATCACCAGCCATTTCCTAGACAATCGTTCTGCAATCGTGCTCAAGTTGGATGAGAAGTAGTAGGATATGATCCAGCTGAATATTTCATAACCGTCCTGTTCAACTAAGTTTTAGGACTGTCTGCTACCATAATTTTTCCCTGGCACAACCAGAATACAATTAAGAAATGACAAAATTCAACAGGGACAAAATGGAGCCAACTTGTGACATTAGAGGTATGAGGATTTTCAAATTTGAGCTGCTGAGGAACAATCAAACAATGCACAACATGGCAAAAGGACTTTTACAAATCATCCAAATCAAATCACTCATCAAATATCCACAGTCAGCACAAAACTCCAGAGGAGGACTTCTTTCATTCTAGAAAGATAACAAGAGGAACAAAGAGAAGCAACATTCCATCAAGGCTTCCCTGATGATTTAAATCATCCTCTGCAGCCTCCAAAGCACTGTTCAAGCTCTGCACAGGGAACAGCGAGTGTCCTGCTGAGCTTGATCTGCAAGAAGGTGAAGGAGGAAGGAGAACATCGAGTACTGAAATGTCCGTACTCACAAAGCAGTGTCAGAGGTAAAAGTAAGTGTCTTTTCTCTGCGGACTGCAAAACTCCAACTTCAACATCAACTTTGTCTATGACCTTGGTCATGTCATTTAAGAGCTGCACCTTCACTTTGAGATTGGCAGAACTCAGCTAACAGGAATCAGTTCCAAGGGAGGACCCTACTTTGCCCTTTGGGCACCGGAATGCAAACAAAGCTCTTCAGAAAATGGTATTATTTTCTGCTCAGCTTTCTAACTGCTCTGGATCTGTCTGTGTAAATTCTGTGACTCAGCTGCTGCTGACATGTCCTCCTTGCTTAATATTATCTGTGAACTTCACTCCTGTGCAATTCAATTTTGTTTCCTGATAATTAATAGAGATGTTAGATGAGACCAGACCTAACACAAATTCTCCAGATACCCTGCAAGATACCTTCCATAAACTTGTTACATTATCATTTATCATGATTCCTCGTTTACAGTCTTTCAGCCAGTTTCCAACCCACATGACTGATTTCCCATCCAAGCCAATCTGAATTAATTTCTCTATTAGGGTTTCCTCATAATTCTGCACAGGCCAAGGAATGGGTTAGAATGACCTTATAAACCTTTTATGTGTTTGACCTCTTGATGTTACATGGAAGAGGCTCATAAAGCTGCAACAGCTCTTTGAATTTCTTCAGCAGCACCACAGCCCTCCTTCATAATGGGGAAAAATCAATGTAAAGGAGAAATCACAGCAGAATATGAATTCTTGAATGCATAGCCCTGCACCAAAACCACCATCCCACACCCCAAACTGCTCCTTTACCAAACAACATCTGGAATGTTTTCCTTTGTGTCCACTGTATCCTCACTGAAAAGGCTGTGGGAAAAGCCAGTTCAAGTGGTTGAGGTGTGAACCTGAGTTTTTTGAGCTTCATCCTAGGCTATTCCCTATTCTGGTTATCTTTTTTTAGCTGCTCTAAAGGAAATGAAAACACATCCCATTCTGCTTTATTTTTCTTTGTTATTTTTTACTATTTTTAAATGTAATTGGGTTTTCCACAATGAAATATCAGAATAGTTCCTAAAGGAGCTTTGTTCAGATCTGTTAAGTAGTGACAAATGATCTGTTTTAACTTGCCTTTTGAGGTGAATATTGTGATGAAAAGACCATGGATCATATGCAATTACAGCATTTGGCATTTTTATAACACAAATTTCCCTTCAAGGATGTCCTCTTTCTCCCACTTCCAAAATCTGATAATCAAGGCAAGAAGATGGTGAAAGTTGTAAGGATACAAGCTTTATTCTTTTAGGAGTTTACAAAAAAAAAAAGCCACCCTTTTCTTTAAAATTGAATTCCCAAAACCAAAAATGAAATGCTTTATGAGACCAGAGGAGCTCTTAAGCCTGTGAAGCTTGTGAAATTTATTTTAGGGTATATACCTAAAGCCTAATGCTTGTGCTAATCTTGAAGCCTGCGGAAAGAAAGAGTGGAGAGACATTTAAATTGTAAATCCTCAGAAATGTTCACATTTCTCTGCTGGTGTCCCAAATTTCTATGCCATTTACAATGACAAATCTGTTGTGCACCCACTGGGTGACCAGTGTTTTCTACATGCAGTTGGGAAATCAGTTATGGACAGGAAATTCAGGTTAGTTAACAAAGAAACACCACTGTTAGAATATTTATTACCACATATTCCAGCCACTCCTGAACAGAAGTGGGTTTGTCATCTGGATGCAAAAGTCTACATGGTGAAATCTCTTTTGGGGGATGTTTTGTGCTTATCTGTGAATAAAACCTCACTCAAAGAGTCAAGAACATGAGCAAACTGAACTGTGAATTTTAGGGGGAAATGCACATGAATATTTCCATGTTGCATCTACTCGGCACTGAAATTGTTAATGTATTTGTTTAATGTATTAAAATCTGCGCTAAGAAATCATCCTGGAAAATGGTTAGGAAAAAGGTGATTTATATTTAAGTCACAGATTCTGTCAAAGAGATGGAATTGCATAATGAAATACTGCTAACAACATCTTTCTTCTTAATGAACCACACAATTTTTTACAAATTAAACTGGCTTGGAAAGCTGGAAGCCAGGATCACTTCTCCCATTGATACAGTGCCTTGGTCATCAGTGTAAAACTGCATTAATGTGAGCCAGAGCACCCTCCTGGTGGGTAAATTCGTGTGCAGGGGCACTGGCCTGTGTCCTCAGCCAGCTGGGTGAGTTTATTTTGCTGTGATTTTCCTTCCCTAAAGTTTGAACATGGGAAAAAATTTCCTCTTAAAGTGACTTTGGTTTTCTTCCTCCTTTATTTTCTAATCTAGAGTATAATGTGAGAGAAAAATATCTTTGGAATAATTTTGAAAGACTACCTAGAATGAACCATTTTAATACAAAAAAAAGGAGAACATTTTGTTGGGGGCCTGGCAGAATGAAACTGTGGGAACCTGCCCTTATCCTTCTATCCTCCAAAATGAAATTAGGGGCAGGGTGGACATTGTTTCAAAAATACTTTTGTTTTCAAGAGTACTGTAACTTCAGATAGAATGAAGATTTTTGGGCCAGCCAGGTCATGCATGATTTAGTCCAGGTAATTCAGCATTTAGAAGAGAAGCAGCAAACCCCTCCATGGCCATCACTGAATCGCAGCACCTTTTAGGAAGCTGCTGCCACGTGTGCAAAAATGCACCATGCACGTGGTTAGAATAACCCCTGCCTGCCAGGCTGACAACACTGATGGAAACAATTGCACAAAGTGAAGAGGAGCAAGACCCTGTCTTACATGAGGGCAGATTTTCTGTCTCGTTTCAGTGCCAGACTTGGGCATGAGGGTCTGGTGCCTCAGAACCAGCCCTGTAGGTGGTGTTTATCCCTACATATTGTGAGAGACACACGTCAGGAGTTTGGGCTTCCCTGTGGAAGTATTCAGTGGAGCCTCCCAGGTCTCCCACCACCAGCACAAGGAAATAGCTGTGGCAGACTGGAGATGGATCTTCAATCCTCCTTGCATACCCTTACATTGCACTAAGTCTCAGTGGTGTGTGTTGCCTTCAAAGGTGTGGGGCAGGAAGGCAGGACTGCCCTTTACCTTCTCAGGTGCCCTCAGCACAGACAAGCAGGCTTTAGGGATTGTGTAATTTTTAAAGAATTGTTCTGCAAGACACCAAAATATTTGCCATCATACATACTCAGGAAACATTACACACATCATGCCAACTAACTTTTTAGTTATAGACCATTATCAGACCAAAACTTTCTGCAAATTAGCCAGCTAGTGACATGCCAGCCTCACAACCCATTATCCCCCAGCAGTTCCCTGGCTGTGATGCCAGTTTGCTGGCAAGAGTGGACTGGAGGAGGGTGTGTTTGGTGACAAAACATAAAACCAGGGAGAAAAGCTGATCTGGCCAACTCAAAGCTATGAAGGCTGTCTGGTGTCTTACAGATCTGCTGCTGGGCATGCAGGAATGCTGTTGTGTAGGAATTACCTACCAAAGTATGAGTGGTGCTAAGGAGAAGAAAAAAAAACTTCAGCAAAATTTCGTAGGAGAGCTGCCATAAAAAAACAATTGCCAGTTTGCTCTTGAGCTGATTCCACAGTAAATCCTTTCAGATGGAAATGTTCCCGTTGCTAGTGCCATCAGAGAACATCAGCATTTCACCTCAAGCTCCTGCTCTCAAGTGGCCTGACCAGTGTAAAAATGAGGCCAATTCACACCCAGTGAGTCCAGGGCTAGGGCAATGGCACGTGCCACTGCATGCGATGTCTGCAATGCTCAGGAGCTCACTCACTGCTCTCTCCCTTTGTAGGATGCTTCACAGCCTCGCTTCCAAGAACTTCCTTTACTGCCTATTTCCCACAGGAGCACCTTGCCCCTTGGTAGGCAGGAAAACAGAGAACAGGACAAATACAGTGAGAAAAAGAGGTATAAAACACTTCATAGCTTGCTCTTTCAGCCTCTCTTTGTCTTCCCCTCTCCTTTCCATCACACGGAGTATCTGCTTTCCTACACTGTTGAAGACTTTCATTTGAATTTAAAGCTGTTTTACAGCTCAAGTCCCAGCCACGTCTCATTGTTTGCAGTATGAAGGGGCAGTGGATGTGGGGCCTGCATAAATTAAAAGCTTTCAATACAAATGCAAGATCACGGCTTCCCCAACTCAATTCACTTCTCTTGGAAAACCAGTCAGCGGGTTTTTTTGTCTGTGACTTCTGTAATAACCACTGCAAAGAGGTTTTTTATCTCAGTGTCTGAAGAGGTTGAATATGGGTTTTGCTCTTAGATTACTGTTTTCCAAACGCCATCCCAGCCTTACCTACATCATTGTTTGCCAACTAAGTTATGCCTGTGAATGCATACCTACATACGCATAAAGGATGATAAATAATTTAAGAACTTCTTTTTGGCCGCATTTATCAATCTAATTTTGTCCTTACAAGGTTCCTCTCTCTTCTACCATAGAATATATATATAAGGATCTCCTCTCTCCTCTCTCCTCTCTCCTCTCTCCTCTCTCCTCTCTCCTCTCCTCAAAAATACCTTTCTCTGGGAATATGTCACATCTTCTTTACTAATGCTAATCAATTTTATTCTCCTGCCTTGCTAGGTGGTACCTGAATTTGTTTTAATTCTTGTTACAGATACCAAGAATACTGATCTGTTGTAAATCTGAAGACAGAAGTTCAGAGCCCTTCAAGTGCTCACGCAGCCAGTGCAGTACTGGCCTACAAAGACCTTTTGGGAAAACATAGGGAAGACTGTTACAAGATACCATGTCAGTGTAGAAACGTTGGCAAACATTAACCAAATATTTAGTAACAGAAATAAATGTTTTTTTATGTCCACAGAGGACTATAGTTTTTAGGAAAATGGCAAAGTTCTACTGGCTTTCTCCCTTTGGCAAGCAGGTGACATCCCTCCCAGATCCACAGGGATGAGCCATTATTACTAGCAGAAGGGGTTTGTAATTGCATCTTGCTCTTCTCTCCTCCTAAACAACCTTCCAATTGCTTCTTTATTATTATTCACATCAAGGTCTGGCACTGCACAAAAGGCCACGTCCCCCTGCAAGTGCTGACAAAACTAAAAAGTGGAATAGCTGGGAGGGAAAGGCACAAAGAAGACAACTAAGGTCATCCAAAAGGTCAGTGGGGAATGTTTTCTTTGCAGTCTTCTATATGACCAGAGCTGTCAGCTGCTGGATGGGAAGGAATGAGCCCCACACCCAAGGAACTTGCTCTCTACAGCCCTGGTCAGCTGAAGGTGGAATGTCCCTCAGAGATTGACAAGGAATGTTAAGTTCTGAACTGAAGAATGGCAATGCAAAAAGGACACCCAAACACTCATTCTTGCTTTGCTAGGTCTCTGCTGCCTTTCTGCTGTTTGTTTACATTGGAATAGCTTATCCTGGTGCATGTTAACCCAGTGCATCAGGGCTCATAGTCTGGCCTTGCCTTACAGAAGAGAGTTATCTTGATGCTTGGTCTATCAGAGCCAAGGAAGAGACCTTTCCTAATGTAAACAAAGGAAGGTGTGGAGAATTCTCCTAAAAATGCAAGGAAACACTTAATTTCTTGCCCAAACTGAGCAGACAGGCTGCCTGATCACACCCTCAAAAGCTGATATCTGCAGAGACATCTCCCAGCAAAGGCACAGATCCACCAGCCCATCCAGGTGAGGAGGGCCAGGAGCCCTCCCCAGTGGTGCCGGACAGTACGGAAACACAGTTGGAAGAGTAAAAGTGTCTTTTTCTCCCAAATTAGTTTCCCAATCTGTGACCCAGAAGATGCTCTTAGGCTTCAGACATTTTCCACTCACTTTCATGCTACTGAGCAGCTATTCTGAGCTCAGCCTGCCCCATCCTGTCTTCATCTGCAAGGCTGAGATGAAAACTATCTGCAGCCTCCAGCCTCCCTCTTCTCATCTTCCCCCTGCACGTTTCATTATTTTGCTTTGACTTGGTGGCTTTTTCCAGCCGCAGAGCACTTCACAAAATCCTGAACCACGTGCTTGGACTGGGACAGGTGGTATCACAAATGTGTGCAGAGCCACACTGCTTCTAAGGAAGCATCTGCTCATTGGAGCTGGGGCAATCTTTAACTGATTTTACTGAAGGGGTAATCAGTTTGTGGATATTATTGGTACATAGATGCCTACTCTGATGTAGGTGGGCTCTGGTTTCATATCTTCTCTGTCACATAGAGGTGTCCCCCTCAGGGACATCTAAGGAGGGATTAATCTTAGAGCAGTCAGAAAGACTCCACAAATGCAAATGGAGCAAGACTCATTTAAAAGTACAGCTGGTAATGTGAGAAAAATTGAGAATCTGGCCAGTAGCAAAACTGCAATTAGAGGTTTCAAGATGTTAAATGAATGCAAGTAATGCTTCAGCTTAAGCAAGAGCAGATTCAATATCCAGCTGATGTGTTTATCACAAATGTGGTAATAGAGATTTCTGGTTTATTGGCTGCTATTCCTCCTAGTGTTCATAAATGACTGATACTTAATTAATTGAAGGCAGTATTATAGGAACCATTCTGCTGACAAAGGTTCCTTTAAACCAACAGTTGTCATATTTATTTTGATCTCAGACAGGGAAGTTCTCAGTTATTATCTTTTCTCAGACAAACTAGCAAATAAACATGAAAAGAAACAAAGAAACAATAAAGATGAAATACCCGAAAAAATGTTTTTATGCTTATATTTTTCCCTTCCATATAAAGACTGTGTTCAGAAATAACTTTCATTATTTTTGTGTTTGGTTGTTTTTTGTTTTTTTTTTTTTCTGGAATAGGACAGCAAATTTTAGGTGGTTATAGGCGAATCAGGGTCAAAAAGCAATCTCTTCCCTCATATTTCATGGTACACAAGAAGTAATCCTCACGTAATCAATAATTCTGTTTATACCAACAAATAAACTGTGCCTCAGACCACATTCTGGCCCTGGAGGCAGGGGCACAATGTGCTCACTTCTAAGAACACCACACACCATTATCAGCAGGAGGGAGCGGATTTACCAACCTGGAGTGGACTCTTTCCCATGCTGTCTCCCAAGTCATGCCCAGTCACTCTTCTGGAAATCTCAACAGACAAAAATAATGCTGATATTTGCCAAAACTTGAGATTTAACAGTTTGATGACTGACAGTGAATGCTCAGTGCAGATTTGCCCAGTCTGTGCAAGTTAGGGCACAGTCCAGACCCCAAGCACAGAAACATCTTTTTTATGTCCTGAACTGCGGAAAGCGTGAGCAATCTTTCTCTAGGAAGTATCTCAAAAGTCTTCATCAAGACTTCATATATCCAGTTTTGTTTTCCTGCTCTGCCACGGTCCATCTGCATGACCTTGGGCAAGTCACTCCCTGGCTGGGCTGCAGACTGCAGTGAACAGGCTACAGTGTCCCCAGGGCAATGGGAGCTGGCATTTTCCTTCAGCCTGGTTCATCTGCACTTGCCTACAATGACCCCTGAGTAGCCAGAGTGGATTTTAAACCCGTCTCAGGCATTTGAAACCACCCTGCAGTCTGTGCTCTGAATGTGAGTGCTGTGTCTCTGCTCCTTTTCCGGTGAGTGGAGAGACCAAGTTCCTGACTTACGGAGGGACAGAACGGAGAAGTATTTAGGGCTATAAGTTCCTCCAACACTACAGCAAGTAATGGTTAAACAATTATCCTTCACAGCCAGATTTCCTCAGGAAAAGCCAAGCAGTTTCATCAGATTTTGCAGCCCAATAACAGCTGCTTCAAAACTGGAGCAGTTTGCTGAAAGCTGCTTGAGTGGTTCCCACAAAGTTCCTGTGGGAAACCTGCCAAGAACTCACCCCCTGTCAGCCTTCAGCCAGCCTCACCTGAGAGGTTTGAACTGATTTGCCCTCCATCAGGAGATGAGAAGAGAGACAAAGTGAAAGCTTCTCACAAGACTTAAGGGAAATAAAAAACTACAAGATGTTTTTGCAGCTCCCAGATGGAGCAGGAGTGGAACAGCTCAACACTGTCGTTGTGGTTCCCAGACCAGCACAGTTTGAGACTTGACCCATGTCAGCTGTAAACTAAACACATATGGGGCACCTTCATGGTTTGTAAATCCCCATATTGTTTTAGAAGAATTTTGTTCAGTTTGAGGCCATTATTGAAAGAGCAAAACCTACCAGTATTAACCAAGCAACCTGACCTTTGGTAAAGTGAGGCAACCTAGAAGATCCTGGTGGGTCCTAATGGTGCAGGAAAGTTTAGCTGAGAATCCCAAGGGCATGGACCAGTGAATGCAATGAACACTGGCTCACACTGAATAAAAGCAGGCAGATTTGGCCCTCTTGTTTGCAGTCCCATGAGGTTTAGCCACAACTTTTCCTTATTATCACAACTCAAGTATGAAGAAATACAAAACCTCACAGATACAGCCACAGGGGTTGTTTCCCTTCGCTGAACATCCAGAAGCTCATCTACCCAAGTGGGTGCAGCATCTGAGATGTTTCTGTTTAAACACAATGAGACACCTCAAAACAAGAAATGTAGGATTGAGCTTCCACAGCTTTTGCTCACAGGTGCAAAGAGAGGGAGGTCAGTAAACAGCCTCAGAGCCGGGATTAAACCAAGATTTTGCCCATGGTTGGAAGGAGATCACAAGATGTTGCCCACAACTTCCTAACCCTTGGTAAATGGGACAACAGAGATGACAGAGATAAACCAGTGAATTAATTTATACAAAACAGTAATTTAATCCCAGAAGTTGAAGCCAGAGACCAGAGAAAGTGAGTCTCTGCAGACACACCATTGCTGAAGACCAGCCCAGGTTCAGGGCTGACCACAGCTCCATAATAGAGTCCTTATCATACAAGAAGGAAAATTGTGGCAAAGTGTGCTTCTCTTTCTCAGTAAAAGCAGGAACTCTCCCTACCCACAGAAATGGGTTGTAAGTGCTGGCTTTTCTCTGAAGTGCAGTCACAGGCTTTGGCAGCTTTACCTTCTTTCGCTGGGAAGAGGGCAGAAAGCTGCCTGCTCTGTCCAGCCTCAAACAGAGTTACTCAAGGACATTTATTCTCTCACCTAGAAGATGAAACACAATAACTCCTAGGGGGATTGAAGGTGCTGGGATGGTGTTTGGCAGTGCTCAGAGTTAGACTTCTATGTTTTGGGAAAACCTTTCTCTCTGTGTGAATTATCTGCCAATCTAATATGTAGCTAATCCAGACCACATTATCTTTTCCTTTGCTTTTATCTTTAAAAAAAGGAGGAGCTGTAGGCAATCTTCTAATGAAAAATATACATTGCAAGTGACTGCACCCTAGTTTTGATAAGATCAGTTAGGGTTTTTCCAGAGAAGAAAATTAACCTGGACTGAGAGAGTAGGGTGACTATTTCTGTATAAAGCTGGTTTATAACACTGTTAGTCTAGACTATCAGTGTTCTCCACTGAACTACCTTAATTTTAATTCTAAAAATAAGCAGAATGTAAGGGATACACTTTAATTCTACAATAGCAGTATTGTCTTTGCAGCACACTAGAAGATAAAATTTCTTTGGGGATATTTAATCCAGAATAACTTGTTTTTCTGAGCACTCTTTTCACTCAGGACTTTCCAGCAGTAGCAAGGACACCTTTTCATTTTCACACACTCAAACTCAGGCAGCCACAACTCTGTACAAAGCAATTACTGTAACATCTACAGCCACAGGACCAAATCCAAGCTGTTCCACCTGGCACTTTTACTGAAGAAAAAAGACAATCAAATAAAATCAATCTCTGTCTCTGCTTCAGATTTTGGAACAGGGAATGACTTCATGGGATCTTTTTCTGGTAAATGTACAGTAAGAAAGAAATTATAACTTCAGGATCTTCGTGCTGGTATTTGCAAGAGCATGTCTCTTACCCCCAAGGAACTCTTTGAAAAAGGGGGAGAGGTAACCCCAGAGAGCTCTGGTTTACAAGGAGGAGCATATCCTCTCCCCTATGACCTGAGCCATGAGTAAATAGTGTCCTAGGGAGCTTGTTACACTCTGTTAAATAAATCCTGCCTCTGGTCCAATGCCCAGGGGAGCATGCAGATATACTGTAATCCACAAAAACTTCTTTCATGAGCTACCTGCAAACTTTGTACCTTATTTAGTCACAGCAGGTTAGTCCTGGTGAGCGGAATTGCTCCAGATGGGAGGGAAAGCAAATGGGTGCTTGTGTGCCAGGGAAATAGTCCTGAGATAATTTGTGCCAAATTCTTTTAATTGGGAGAGCTGAAACTTCTTTCACCTTTTACCTTGTTTCAACTTTGCTGGAAGCCTCTAGCTGGTGGGATCCATCCCAAAACTCCAGCCCATCCATCAGCGACAGAGTTAATAATTTTTACCCTGAGAGAAAAAAAAAAAATCCCACTTCCCTTCACCTTCTTTGCATGCAGGTAAAGAAGGCAGGACACCTGAAATTGCTTCTGGCCCAAACCTCCTGCTGCTCCTACAGCACTGGCAGGGGCAGGGAGACACAGGACCTCACTGTGCCTTTGAGGAAAGCTTTTTCTGGCCACATTAAAGACAAATTATCCCACCACAGCAGTGAGGCTGGAAAAGGTGATAGTGCAAACAGCTCTCAACCCCACAGCGAGCTCCTGTCCCCTTCCCCCCACGTATTGAACCTTCAAGGCATTGCAAGGTCTCCCGGTGCTCAGGCTCTTCTCCGCTCCCTTCTTCTCCTGCTCCGGCAGCGTCGAGTCCCCCACCCTCCCTCCTCGCCCAGAACAAAAGCAAGGCACCAGATTCAGCTGCTTCACGAGGAAAGCCCAGATCACACACATTTCGATAGAGAGAGATAGATATGATTATATTTCTCTTTGCTGTTTAGGACAAGAAATGAAGTGCTGCCTCTTTAATTGGCAAAAGCATGCAGTAAGAGCATACCTTTAATTTAGTGTTGGGATAGCTCACTTGCACCCTGGCTGTTGTCTTATTGGAGAGGGCAGCCTGCCTCAGATCCTCTAGCACTGAAATAATATCATCCAGCACGCATTTCTTATCCTGATTTCTCAACACACACAGATGGGAAAAAGTATAATTATAGCCTTTGTAGTTCACCTTCATTTCCAGCACGGCTCGGTGGATCTGCAGGATCACATCAGCCTGATGCAAAATATTGCCTCCGGGTTTGGAGAGGAGAATCACCCTGCCATACCTCCCCGGGGTGTGCAAGTCCGAATAGAGCTGGCTTTTGGATTGATCGAGGGAGAAAAGGCTGCTGGCTAAGCTCCTCTCGATCTTGGCCAGGCTGTGGCTGGGGGCTACCAGGCTCTCCAGGTCAGTGTCAGGCTGGAAGCGGTTGAGCAGGCTGAAGCCGAAGATGATGGTCAGGACTGCGGGCACAGTGAGGAAAAACACCGGATGCCTGCTCACGAATAAGCCCAGCTTGTAGAAAAACGACTGGAGCCCTCTGTGTATCACCTGCCGCAGCATCCTCCACCAGATCCAGCCTGCAGATGCTCCTGGCCGTCTTAGAAAGCACATGTGACATGTGTAGCTCCTTACCCCTTCCTGCCAGTTTCCCTTTCTCTCTCCCTCTCTCTCTACTACTCCTTTAAAAGACTGCAGCAAGTTGCAGCAAGACAGCCAAATATTGATCAATGGGGTGTGTGTGTGCGTGCGGGT